>CM060942.1:48840370-49440370 GCA_030765085.1 Allium cepa
AGTTGAAGAATGTGTGAAAATATGAGAGAGTATGTGCATGAATTTATAGGCTTAAGTTTGGAAAATATCATGATATTTTCATATGTTTTCACATCACCACTTTCCACCTCCTCTCCTCCATCATTTCATACATCGACCCCCTCCCCAATGTGTCTCCATCACTTCACTTCTCTTCTATGCAATGTGCATTGACTTTTATATGCTTAAAGGTGAAGTATAAGAGAAATATCATGATATTTGTTTCATTTGTATACATGTATGTATGCAGCTTACTTTTATGTGTATGTGCATGTATGTATGTATGGCATATGTATGCATATATGTGTGCATGTTTATCTTATAAGGTTACAACGACTTAAAACAACTTCTATTCGTTAAATCGTTACGAATTCCGATTCTGATCTCCAATCATATTTTTACTTCTTTGTTAACATGTGTGTGTGTGTGTGTGTGTGTGTGTGTGTGTGTGTGTGTGTATTAAAAACTAATTTCTCATCATTATTAATTAATTAAAATGATTGCATTTAAATTATAAAACCATAAAAATCCATATTAATTGTTTACAAAATAGGCTATTATATTGGTAAAGCAATATCGATTTTCCTTATGATTTCAAATCAAATACATATCTTTATAAAACTATTATAAATGATTTATTATCACTGTATAACTAACTAAAATGAATTATTATCATTTTAAAACAATTATTCGAATGATTGAATAATTATTAAATTATTAAATCTCAATTTAAATTAGTTAATTACTAAATTGATGACATCATTGATGGAGTCAAAAATATATTTCATTTCCAAAAACAAAATAAATAATTTTATTTCATGTTATTGTTTAAATGGGTAAATATGTGTATGTATCCAGCTCCATGCGTGATATCTTGCAATTATAAAGTCATTTATCGATGAAAGAGTTTTCGGTCATTTTATCGAGATTTTTCTAAATTATATATTTTTGTAAATATCTATTCAAAATAAGATTACCATTATTATTTATTGTTCACAACATCATAATCTATGATAAAAAGTCTTATATTTGAATATTTTAAAAATAATATAGTTTATTAAAGCGACCGATTTACAGGTCGTTACAATTGTCTTCTATGAATTTTAAATTCTTAAGCAACAAAAAAATATGGACATTTGATCCATATTCAATCATATATAAATGTTATATAGGGATGGCCGCAATTCACAATGTATGAAACCTCAATGAAATTTGTTCATTTGAAATAAGCAAATAAACAATGACATGAGACCACGTGTTCAATATAATCGATTACAATATCTTGTTGTGTTAGGTGTTGCATTAGATTGAGAACTACAAATGGACTTAAGAATTCGATCATTGAAATGTCAGTTTGATCGGTTCATATAAAGTGCAACTTATTTGATATCCTAAAACATTAATGATGAGCAGATTCACTATTGTAAAGAGTTCGGTATGACCTTATAGTAAGGATTTTCTTTCAATAGTTCAAACATTTGAAAAGGAAAGCAAATGTACGAGAGTGGATGTAATTTAGGAAAATTTGGGATGAAGAGAGTGAATGGTCACATCAGCTTCATGGAGAGACATTGGAAGCGAGAATTGTATAAAATACAATAAATACTTAATGTGGAATGAGAAATGTGGTTTATATTCAAAATGTATTTTTCTTATAGAAAATTATTTTATACGAGAACTATTTCTTTTAGTTTAAGGTAGTTGATTAGAAACTCTCGACTATAGACTAGTTACAGTAAATGAAATAAATAACATATGCTAAGTAGTTGAATGGAGCTTCGCATTTCATGCTCTATTATAGTAATGTCGAAAATAATGGGAGCATACCATATGATACTTATAAATGGATGTATCAAGATACAAAATTATTTTATGATATGTTCTTTGAATCTAAAACAGAAGTAGAAAATAACTAACCTTGTTTATAATAAAGAAGTAGATATGCTTATAAATCCACTTATTTTGTTTAATTCGCAGATAAATTATCATAGAAACGAACATGTGTATTTTATGATATGTTCTTTGAATCTAAAATAGAAGTAGAAAACAAAACATGCTAAGGAAATAAATGAATTTGATTTGATTGAATAGTTAGTGTATTGTAAAGGGCTCCAAAAGTACATAAAACTAATAAGGTTCGATCTCAAAAGTCACTCCTCCATATGATACATAATGAGGTGTTGATAAGGATAAATCAGACTTTTTTGGACAAAATATGATTGATGATGAGTGGAGTTGAGTTAACTTCTTTCTGTAAGGGAATACACTTAAGGGTAAGTGCATAGGTTAAGTTGAATTTCATCTAAAGTATAGTTTACAAGATTATACAAGATAAAGGTTGATAAGAAATCCGTACTTATCATAAGTGAAGGAGCCGACAGATTTGTTAGTCGATAGGCTACACGTAATATTTACTTACGAGGGATCTTGTGTCGATCATCCTAAAGGATTTTGAGACCGACCGATATTGGTTGACTAATTTATGTTATAAACATAAATTTTCGTAAAACTCAAGACTGCATAAGTTATATTTATAACGCAGTTCATTGAATATTTATGAATACCCATTCAGTTATGCTAAAAAACAATTATTGTTTCAAGAAATGCCAACTCCATGATGAAGGAATTTCTTTTTGAAATTATTGGTAATAAAATGGTTTTGGATTCGATCGCAAGATAAAATAAATCGTGTAAAATGAAATGATATTAACCAAGCCAAACTAGACAGGAATCATTAGAATGTCTAAAAGGAATTCTCACACATTAAAGAGCAATTATGAGCTTCATACTAATGTAGGCAAAAGAAATTTCTTAATTATCAATAAGCCATAAAGAGTATTGACTTGTCATATAGCATGACGTGCAAATTTATAATGGATTCCAAGTATAGTATCAAAATATGATTTTGATAGTTGCACCCAAATGGATATGACCCATCAGCCGTAAATGTATCTTCGAGCAGGAGACCAATGTAGTTGGATATAGTAAGAAACGTTGATAAGAATAACATCGTAAATTTCAAATGTTGAAATTAACATAATAGATTCTCATTCAACGTGCTTGTGTTAATTTGGATTTTACTCACAAAAGTATTGATTGGTAGGATTTGAGTTTTGGAACATATATATTGAAACAAAAATTCCAAATAATAATTTAGAGTGGACCGTTTGCACATAACAAGCAAAGTGTCTCGAAGTCCGTAGGAGCAATAGCGAGTTTGTGGGTTTCATATACAATCCACAAACTGATATGAAATATCATTCGATAAGCATCATAATTGAGCAAGTACTTTAAAAGAGAAATCAAATAGTTTGATTTTCAATCAAAATGTAGAGGAATTGTGTGTCTATAATAAAGATATTATAAAGGTAATAAGATATTTCTAAACTATAATTAAACAATATTTACCACTAATCGTTAACAATATACCTATGTTAAATAAGTTTTAGTTTAGTTGTTTAATTTTTAATATTGGATTGTAAAATGACGTCTTTTATAATTAGCATAAAAGGATATTGGGATTGTTTAAATGATATACATAGATACAATATTAATATGTTTAATGTGGAGCATGTAAGAAGGATTTCTTATGCACTAACAATAGGAATTATCATACATGTTGCATTGTCTACCGTATCACATATCGCTTATGTATTTGATACATAAAGCAAGAATAAGATCTGAATTAGATTGCTAAATGGTAGTTTAGAGTATTCTCATACTAGAGAATTGTTTATGTAAACAACAAACTCACTATGAAGGAGTACTCAGACTCGAACTTTACTGGTGATATCGAGTATAGTATGTCAAATTTAAATTCATGGTCAGTCTTAGTTAAGAAGCTTTAATTTTGTAATTTCCAAATAAGAGGTTGTGGCTAATCCAACAATTAGACTATGTAAATCATCTTGAGTAAGCAAAATAATAAAAGAAATGTATGCATACATGTATATAAATGCATAAGTTTATAACCAAGGTATATGCGATTCAAAATGTTGAGAATTCAATGACATTATTATATGATAACATTGCTGTGAAGTTGTTCTTGAAAGAATATAGACCTCATACTAGTAAAGAAACGTAATCTAATAGGTTTCGCTTATAAAGGCAATTTATCAGCATCAGAGAGAGCTGATTGATAGAGTGGATAATTATAACAATAAGGCTTACCCATTCATTAAAGGACTAACTCAGTCAATTTGAGAAAACTGATTGAAATAATAGGATTAAGGTTCCATAGTTGATCCCAATGGCAAGGGGAAGATTTAGAGAGTTTAAGGTTTTCCCTAAAGGAAATTATGTAATTTGTTACATATACCTAAGTCTATAACTAACCTTGTTTATAATAAAGGTGTTTAGTTTCTATTATATACTTTATTATATAGGGATATGACAAATTTACTAATTAAGTTAAAGTGTATATTAAATAGAAAATCCATAAATGATGTGTTACGTAATAATAATTACAAGGAGGTGTAACTGTTACTACTATAATTATCGTTGAAGAAGTTCGACGTGCCACCTAACTAGGACGTCACTCCTATAGGCAGTGCCAAAGTAATAGTGCCGATACCAATAATTGTTTCTTGTTCAAATCATATGCCATCATTATTGTCGACGGCATGCGATCAACGATATGCTAATGACGCCAAAAATTAAAATCGAGGGCAAAAGGATAGGTTAGCATCGAAGGACTAGAGTGTTGCACTTCATCAATAACAGAATATATACAGTGTCGCATGTAACCAAAGAAGCAAAGGAATCAAGTGCAATCAACTTCGTAAGCCATCAATGGGTGTCGAACTGACCCATAGCGCAATTCATTAATGCTAGATTCTATCGGCACCGCTACTCACCTACTATAACCAAAATAAGCTCGTCATTGATAAACATGAAAGATATTAACATTACACTAAAGTAATACCGCATTTTGCACCTCTTTGTGGATTTATGATGGCGCCAAGGATCATCAACGTCAAAGAAGTACTAAGCGACACCGCTCTTCCTCAATGTTCAACATTACTTCCAAAAAATGCTACTAAGCAATGAAACCATCACACATCCATTATTAACGTTGCCAATGGGTAACACCGTGCTTCGTCTTTTAATCAGTGCATTTCATCAACATTTGAAGGGCGCTGCATATCTACACAAGCGGTGGTGATGGAGGACGACGTCAATGTCCACATGGTTGTCAATGCTGCCTTTTTACATTGACTCAAGATGGTACATCACCCGCTTATGAAGGACGTCGACCATCATGACAAAAGCCGCTAATGCCATAGTACATCATTGTCATGTATCTCCATTAAAGGAATGACGACAAAGCTTAGCAATATCCAACACTGATGACTGCCAAAGTTAAGCATACTAATGCCAAGCAAGCCAAGTACACAATAATAAAGTTGCCAAAGCTGTTGTCGAAACTGTTGCTGAAGCTCATTAACACCAAAAGCCATGCCGCTTTTCACCTATAAATATGGACCTATGGGTGCCACTTAGGAGGACGGATTCATTCTCTTCCCACTTCTTACATTTTCAACTTAATAAACCCTAAATTAATTTGGGTATTTTTTTCCTATTTTAATACCTAAACTTTATATACACATAAGGATTTGGATATTGAACAACTGCATAGCCTATTGATTTGATCTGAACGTGTGACTTATATTCATTTGATTTTGAATTAAGACTTGAACATCGACATGCATATTGACTTGATTATAAATTTTCATATTGACTCATGCCTTAACTTACCTATTGATTGGTACCGTCTATGATGTTTTACATGACTTTGGTAACACAACTAAGAATAGAGATGAATGCATATTTTACCTTGATGACTTCGACTAGCTTCAACAAAGCCTCTCCTTAGTTGACATTACTTACTATTCAATTTTTAGGGTTAATGAATTTATTTTTTAACACTTTTTATGCTAAAAGAAGGGCTCGACCCTTCGACTCTGTTAAAACCCCAAGTGGAACTACCCTAGTTTGCATATTTAGGGCTTAGAGAACTTTACCCCACCAAGCATATCCAATTCTAAACCAACATACTTTTGATTGCATCAACTAAGTCATGCTAATTAACTATGTTAAGATGTATGAACAAGGATCCTTCCAAGCCTCGAACAACCAGGCCCATGACCCAGTCACTAATGATCCTCGGCTTTACGAAGAACAAGTATTGAGAGCCAAAACACTGCAAATCATGGAAAATAAAAGAAGATAAGTAGCCTCTTGTGACCAAGACAAATGGAGCTTGAATCCGTTCCATGTAGGGCCATCACCGATCTTTGCCCTAGGAAGACGGTGCAAGAAGGATGACGTCTTCTTGAAAATAAGAAAAGAAATCCAAATCAAAGATAAGGGACCATTTTCGAAAGAGAAACAACAAAGAATTTTGATCAACTCACTAGGAGGTCGGAAAATATTCTTAACCACTCTCAAGGATTAGATGAAACTCGAGACTCTTTAAAAACAAAGCTTGTTATGGAAACTAAGGAGTCTATCATGCATAAGAGAGGCAAAAGGAATTCTGAAGGAACAACTTCCAAAAGGTCATGGATTTCAAAGGATTGCACTCTTACCACTTGCTATGAAAACATTTATCTCTTGACTAAAGCTAAACTCAACTATTGGCTTCCAAAAAGAGGAGATCCGAGTTCAAATGGAATCGTGGAAGATCCTATTGTCATTATCATCTTGCAAACGGCCATGGCACTAACCAATGCAGGAGCTTGGAAGGGATGATCATTAATTTTCTAGGGCAAGGTAACGAATTTGTAAAGAGATGTTAAACATGTTTACGGTAATGGAAGGTTCTCTAAATAAGTGAATCTGCATGGTTAAGGAGTAAGATTTTCCTAAGGCGAAAGACCTGGCCATCAAAGACCTTAGCCATAAAAGGCTCATGACTACAAGAGGTCCCAGTCCATCAAAAATTCATGACCGCAAGAAGTCCTTGGCTATCAAAGGCCTTAGCCATCAAAGGCTCTTGACCGTTAAAGGTCTATGACCATCAGAGGCCATATCTAAGCCATCAGTGTCGTTATCAAAAGCCTCGCTGAAGCGCCTCCAAGAGGGAGGGTTGGAGCAAGAGTTTAGTGCCATCATCAAAGGCCTCACTAAAGCACAAGGAAAGCCTTCAATTCCATCATCAATGGCCTTACTGAAGCGCCTTCTAGAGGGAGTTTGGAGTAAGCCATTAGTGACGTCATCAAAGGCCTCACTAAAGCTTTGAAAAAACCTTCAGTGCCATCATCGAAGGCCACATTAACGCACTGAATCAATATTTAAAAAGGAAGATCTATCAAAATCAGAGCCAAGTAGTACTCCAAATCAATCAATATTATAGAGGAAGGTCCATCAAATGTATGTTATTTATGCTCCCCAACAAACACAATTTTCAGCTACCCGATGAGGATTTCTAATCTTATATTATTATTTCAAGATAAAGATTTCCGGTCTTCTATTATTATCAGCTTTGATTTTTGGTCTTCTATTATTATTTCCAAATAAAGATTTTTGTTCTTATATTACTGTCAGATAGAGATTTCAAATCTTCTGTTATTATTTTCAGATAAAGATTTCTAGTCTTCTATTATTGCAAGATATGGATATCTAATCTTCTATTATTCTGCCAGAGAAAGATTTCTGGTCTTGTATTATTTCTGCTAGGTTGGATTGTTGATCTCCCTTACTTAATGCTAAACTGGACTTCTATTTACATTCTAACCAGATTGGATTTCTAGGCTTATATTTAACTTGTTATTGAAAGGATTTTCCTAAGTAGTAGAGCACCGCTAAATCAGTTCTCAATTTCGTTTAGAATGCAAACTGCTGAATATTTACGAAAAAGAAAATTCTTGTATCAAGTCCTAAAAGAGCCCAATTAGAAAAGTTCTTAGTAAGCGAACTATCAAAAGTTCAAAATACAAAAAGATAAGATATTAGTTGATATCCAATTCAAGGCTACCTACTTTACATTTGCGGTAACTTTTATTTTAATACAAGTTTGTATATACTATACATGCAAAGATATAGGAACAAAAATCAGATAGAAAAGAGAATCTAATTAAAGCAAATTTTCGGTAAGGCTCAAGACTCTGTGCTTGCTTGCCCAAGTCCAAAACAATTAGAGGATCGGTAACGTGGCGAGCAGCCACATCCAAGAGTTCTACGAATTTCTTTTGCTTTTTTTAAATAGTACTTGCATCATTGATTGAATCGATCTGAGTATTCAAGGCACTGTGGAGAGTTGTGTTGGCTCCTCATAAAGTTTGAATGATTCACTTTAACTCTTCAATCTTTTGTTTAAAAATGTATCTCTCACGCTCGAGCTCTTAAACTTTGTTAGCATGTTCAATGATTTGTTGAGATGATTTTTAATCCCATTTCTTACTTAAGCGTTGCATACATTCAAATTTAACTTTTCTACTCCGTTTTAAGATCTTGTCATCACTTAAACCCGGAGGTGGGTTTAATAAAGTAGTGAATCCTTGGCTCACCAAAGATCGAGATCTGGTCATTCAACCGGGAGTAGGGGAAGGCAATTTCACCTTCACTCACAATAAGTTCTAATGACTGATAGTAGATTTGGGTTTTCATTAGCTCGACTTCGAGATTGTTGATTTGTTAATGAAAATTAGCTATTTTAGCGTCAAAATCAACTGGAGGTTTGGATTCAAAGACCGTCTCAACCCTTTCTACCAACTGTTGAACTCCTTCACCCTTCTCTTTCATTCCTCCTTCCAAGCTGGAAGTCTGCTCTTTAAGACCTTTAAAAATCACTCTCAGTTAAAAGTATTTCCTATGCCATTTTTATGCCTCCAGATTATTTAAAAATAGTAAAGATGAATCATATTAGGAAGATTTCTTCTACTCAATATCGGCTAATATCTATCTTTAATTTTTACGACTAATGCGAAGGCATCAAGAGTATCAAATGTATGCACTAATTGAGTATTCTATTAATAATAAGTAACACGAATTAATGTATGAGGAAAAAACTTTTCTATTAATAAAAAGCAGAGTTTATTGGTAGCATAGAAAGTCAAGATTACATCATGACTCTATTTCTAAACATTCAGAGAATACTTAGAGTTTCGAAAATGCGGTTTTAGCCCTTTCAAATGGCCTAACCAATAAAGTGACTATGGAATCAAAAGAAGCTTTAATTCCTTCTGGGGTATAAATAGGAGGAACCGATGATGATCCTATTCCTAGATTGGAGGGCTATCATGACCATATATTAGCTTAGCGTGATAGGATCGAAATTCGCCGACTAACTTATCCTTTGATCACCTAAAAGTCAAAACAGAGACAGGGAACCTGCATATAAACTTCTTATAAATCTCTGAGGAAGCAATGTCTCGTCAGTTATGATGTTTTAAGAATCAAAGTTTTTCCTTAAAATCCTCCTTTAACTTGATGAACTTACTTAAGAATTCCTTGGGGACTGACCAGCTTCTTAAATCTTTAATTTGCACAATATGCTAAATTTAGACTAATTATAAGAAAAATAAAATGATAAAGTCAATAAGTAAACCAAGTTGCATATTAGAATTATTAGGATTCGTACAAAATTGATTTCTTATACATTGTAGAAATGAATCTCTTCCTACTATATTTAAATTTTGGTGGGGAAGAGAAAGAGAAGAAAGAGGAATGGAGGCAACTCTAGGGAGATTATATCACATCCCAGAGTGGGGATCGGACCTATGTTCATCCATGTATCTATGATGAAAACGTCTAAGAAAATCTCCACAGTTATCGTCTAAATATGAGAAGTCGACAAATTTACCCCTCGAGTAAGCTCTAAAGAGAAATTATTCTAAGGCATTCCGATCATCAGTTAACATCCAGAAAAGAGTCATTAGTTCAATGTTCTCTGCGAAGAGTTTTTCTTGATTGTAGTGTGCTCTTTTCATCCAGGAAGTGACTTCCCTTTCCTTGAAGAGTATTAATTTCAACATGCTTGCAACAAGCTTCTCCTATTTTTTAGACAACTTATTCTAAACCTTCATTTATCTATCCAATTCTCGATACAGTGGGTCATCTCCATTTACTTCTTTTCAAGTATTACATCATAATGATATTTCAATTTCTTTCTTAACACGAATAGTTAACGCATTAACTACAAATGAATAACCACTTTAAGACATCTAAATAAGGAGATCCACATCTGAGTTAGTGGAAATGAAGATGAGGAAATATTTTCTTTTCCCTTGAATTTTTGGCCCCGGAAAACACTGTCCTTTTAGGGTAGTTTGTCCTTGGAGGGTCATGGATTTCGGTAGCCTCCACACCTTGAGCTGCCAGGTCTGGATTAGCATCTTTTGATCCATCCTTATCATCTGATTGTCCAAAGAAACCCTTTCCATCACCTCCACCACCGTCATCGTTGTCATCACCATTGTCATCATCGGAACCATCATTATCATGATTATCCCTATACCTGTTCTTCTCATCGTCATTTTCTTCCTCATCTGACTATGTCTTCTCATTGACTAGAGGACCATCGAAAGTTAATAGCTTTGTAGATTAATCTCCTCCTCTTTGCAGTGGGACCATCTCCATAAACTTTTTGTTCCAGTTGGAGGGGAGAAGGAAAGCCAAAATCTAGAGAATTATAGATGCTATCAACATATGCAATAAAGAATGCTTTCTCATGAGAACTCTTGATAATGGTATCGAGGGGAGTGCCAAGAAAATGTGACACCTTCTGTTTTGCACTTATAATCATGTCGGTTTATTTATCCAAAAGTGCTTCTTTCTTTTTTGCCTTTTCTTGAGAGATGCATTCTCTGTTACAAGCTTAGCCTCCTTCATGTCGGCTTCCCCAAGTGCTACTTCTATGGCCTTCACCCAGTTGTTTGAAATCTGTTTATCACCTTTTTCTTTAAGGAGTAAAGCTTCTCCTTAAGAGAGGTAGTTAGCCTTTCATTTTCTTACATGGCTTCGTCTCTCACTGTAGAGAATTCAATTATATTATTGTTAAGTAAGGAGCGTTGTTCTTTAAGTTTAGACATCTCACTAGATGATCCTGAAGCTTCATCTCTTGAAGTGAGAATAGATGTTTGGTGACCTGAAACGAGTAACAAAACTTGAGTTAAAATATTATATATGAAATATTGAGAGTTTAAAATAGCTAAGCAGAAAAAGTACATACTGACATGTATTGCTTGAGAAAGGCAATGGGTGGTCTTGAGTATAAGAGGAAGGCTGTAATGGCTTAAGTGTAGTAAAAGAGGGGATTGGATGACCAGTTGGAGAAGATCATCAAACTTACTAACGAGTGTAGTGTTTGAAGATTGAGATTTGGAAGGAAACGAATCCTCCATCATCATAGAAAATCCAAGATCCTCACACATGCGATTTAGAGCTTCAGGAGAGCCTGGAAAAGTAATACAGAGAAGTGGGTCCTAAGAATGCCCAACTTCAGCCACTTGTTGGGCCTCATCGCCAGCAGTGTTAAGATTTGAAGTTTCAAGGTTTGAATCAGTACTGACCAATTCTTCCTCTTCAATAATAACAGGGGAATGCATATCTCTAATCTTAGGCTCCTTACTGGAGTGGGTACAGTAACGGAATTATTACTCGGTTTCCTTTTTGCAAGCATGAATAAGCAATACATTCCTAAGAGATTGAGGTTCAGGAGCATGAACAAAGACAGAAGAGCCATCTTTATCTGACTTATCATTGAGAGCATATTTTATGGGCTCTCTCCCTATAAGGGCAACTGTTAAAGCATACGAAGCCGAGTCAAGAGAATAAGCTTATAAGATGATATTACAATAGATTTCAGATAAATACAATAATATCTTACCAGTTATCTTGAGTTGAATGAGGGAGTTAAATGTAAAAGATTCAGGAATTGCCGATTACCAACAAACTTTTTTCTCAAGCATTATACTTTACCATCGGAGGCTCTCCCAGAATCTTATGGCAGTCCAAAATGATAGAGTATTGAAGAAGCTTAACCAGGGTTAATAGTTTCAGCCAATTCCCCATTTTCTCTACTGCATGAGTTAGCGACAATACAAATTTTTTTATCTTCAAGGTTTAGCTTCTTGGGGGGATATGAAAGAGAGTTGCCTATTAATAAGAAATAATAATTCAACATAGGTAACAAGGAAAAAGAGAATTACTAGCAATAGAAAATTCCCCACTGATATTGGAGAAACATTTGACAAAGAAGAATTGTGTTTCTCATCCTCTCGTCTTGTTGAGACCTTCAGAAATCATACTTTTTGGTTAGGAATAGATTCAATACAATTGATGGCTCGATTGTTCGCCAACTTTAGCAGGACTAGCTATGGAATAGAGAATTTTTACACTAAGGGAAGGGTGTCCTACCTCCCGACCTAAGACTTCCAAGCAAGTTAAACATGATAAGCATTTGGCAAGAATTGGATCGGCGCAATATTCAGATGCTCCAAATATCTTAAAAGAAAGTCGAGGAAAGGAAGGTAGCCCGTGTACCAGATATGTTTGGAAGCAAAGTATCCTTCCGGTGGTCTATATATATTGTTTAAGGGGCAAGCGGGAATGGCTTCAACCCTAGTAATTTCAAACTTTTTAAGAATAGATTCCACCTCGGCCTGGGCGATGACGTATGTTGTATTTGAAATAATTTCTCCCTTCTTACTAGCTAAAGGTGAAGGTTCGAGTCCTTTACTAGTTTTATTCATGGACTTCTTGTTGGATTGTTGACCTTCCATTTTTCCTATCAGGTGATATTATTCCAAACTTAAGAAATTACCATGATTCACATTATATAAAAAAATGGGTACATGCTAAGATAAAAATTGTTGTTTAAGTAAACTATTTGCTGCCAAAGTGATAAGGTATCTGTAGTTACAAGACAACAAGATATAAATAACATATGACAAGTTTATAGAAAACGTGAATTTCATCTCGATAAAGAGCATCATGAAAGAGCTATAAAAAATGGGAGTTAACATGTGACGTCCATAAGCTCATGACAACTAAGATAAATCATTTTCAAGAATCACGTAATCATAGAACAACGTTAAATGATATATGTTGGCTAATGTCGAAAATAATCAGGTTATTGACATTAAAAAATAAGCGTAAGTATAAACTAATAATGTGTTAATTAGTTAAACAGTTTGCAACGTGTTAAAGTAGCAATGTCATGAGTAGCGATATCGTATAAAGTTCCATTTATGATATTAAGGTCGGTAACAAGTAATAAATCTATGCTAATGTTATATATGATTATGGAAAAATGAAGAAAAAATAGTAAGACCACTGCTATCAAACCATGCTTGTAGATAAACCTTGAAGATGAGCGGTTTTGTGCTTAATTAATGTCGGGTTTATTAACATCACATCTCATTATAACACATATTATCCATGACCACTATAACTAAAGGTTACTATGATTTGACTTAATTAATAAGATGCGAAATGACTTCAGTGCTACCGATGTAGTTAAATAATAAGGAAAACTACTAGTGTTGACTATTACGACGGTAAGAGATTGTCACGTCTCATCAAAATTAAAGTTTGATGTTGTCGAGGAAGTAAGAACGTTATTAGTGCCAAGTTTATTAGTGTCACATTCAATTCACTGTTATTATTTGCAATATGAAAACTTTTGGTTAATAAAATAACAAGATTATATGAGGTCTTATTAACTTCGAGAATCATAACAACATCAGTGGTGATCAATGTCGATATGATCGAAAATGAAGTCGAGGTCATCTTTATCGTTAATGAACCTAGAATATACCAGTTTTCACGCCAATATCGATTAATATCAAGATCTAATTATGTGACATGAAAGAATTATGTTAATGGATTAGCAACTACTAGGTTAATCAACCCACACCGAGCTTACTAATAGTATCATGAGCGATGACACCAACACAAGTCTAAATATTAATGGGTCCGGTTTTGACATGCTATATATTTAATCATAAAACGCAAATTCCTAAATCATTACCACTAAGTAACCAATCAACCTAAATTAAAAAAATGGTGCCATGTGTTCAACACTAATGGAATTAATAATCACAATCGACAACAAAATTTAAGAATTGGTGCTGAATGATTAAATCGGTTGTCGATTGCAAAAATAATAAAATCTGAGCTAAAACCTAGCCACAATTTTAACATGAAAATCATGTAAACTAATTTATAATTTGTTTAAATGAAAGACGTACCTTAGTTTAGAGAATCACTATCAAAGAACTCATATTTGCAACAAATTTTGAAAGTTTGATTTCTTTTTCGAGTTTTTGAATCACAGGTAAAAGAAGAAAGGAGGAGAGGCCTATCTTTTTGTAGGAAAAAGTAAGCATGCAGAAGCCGAAGGATTGATTTTAAATAAATGGTTAGGTTAGCAAGAGAAGACCAAAAGTTAGGAAAAGAATCTAAGATGGCCTTCAAGTTGCTTGTGTTAAGCATAGCAGTTTCAGCACATCATTCATGTGTAGCAAGTAATTACTTGGGCTGCCTCCTCATCTGTTTGCCCTTAATCTATGTAAGTCAGAAAGAAGCCATTGGTTTGACGCCGAGACTATTGACTTGAAAAGTTAATGGCTCCTCTACACTAGGAGGTAAATGTTATGACTTCAATTGTCGTTGAAGAAGTTTGACATGCCACTTAACTAGGACATCGCTCCAATAAGCAGCGCCAAAGTAATAGTGTCGATACCAATATTTGCTCTTTGTTCACATCATATTCCATTATTATTGTCGAAGATATGCGATACGCTAATGAAGACAATGATCAACATCGAGGACATAACGATAAGTTAGCATCAAAGGAGTAGAGTGCCATGCTTCATCAATGACATAATATATACATTGTCATGTGTAACCAAAGAAGTAAAGGAATCAAGTGCAATCAACTTCGCAAGCCATCAATAGGTGTCGAACTGACCCATAGCGCATTTCATTGATGCTAGGTTATGTTGGCACCGCTACTCACCTACTGTGACCAAAACAAGCTAGCCATCGATAATCATGAAAGATATCAACGTTACACTGAAGTGGTACTACATTTTGCAGCACTTCACGGATATCACTTTATGATGGCGCCAAAATCATCGGCGTCAAAGAAGTACTAAGTGCACCGCTCTTCGTCAATGTTCAACATTACTTCCAGATAATGCTACTAAGTAGTAGCACCATACATCCATTATTAACGTTGCCAATGGTTAACGACACGATTCATCTTTTAATCAGCAAATTTCATCAACATTTGGAGGGCACTGCATATCTACACAAGCGGTGTTGATAGAGGACACGATCAACATCCACAAGGATATCAATGTTGCCTTTTTGATTAATATTGCTTCATACTTGCATTTATTCAAGTTGGCACCATCATCCACTTATGAAGGATGTCGACCATTATGACAAAAGCTGCCAATGCCATAGTACATTTTTGCAATATATCTCCATTAAAGGAATGAAGGCGAAGCCCAACAATATTCAACATTGATGACCACCAAAGTTAGGCACATTGACGCCAAGCAAGCCAATAGTAAAGTTTCCAAAGCTGTTGCCAAGACTGTTGCTAATGCTCATTGATGCCGAAAGCCATGGTGTTTTTTCCCTATAAATATGGACCTAGGGGTACCACTTAGGGGGGACAGATTCATTTTCTTTCCACTTCTTACATTTTCAACTTAATTAACCCTAAATCAATTTGGGGATTTCGCCGACTCTAAAACTTGAACTTTGCATACAAAAAGGATTTGGATATTGAATAATTTCATAGCCTACTGATTCGATTTGAACATGTGACTTGCATATCCATTTGATTTTGAATTAAGAATTGAACATCGACGTGCATATTGAATCGACTATAAACTTGCATATTGTCTCATGTCTTAACTTGCCTATTGACTGGGACCGTCTATAATGTTTTACATAACTTTGGTAGCACAACTAAGAAAACGCATATTTCAACTTGATGACTTCGACTAGCTTCGAAAAAGCCTCTCCTTGAATTGACATTAATTTTATTCACTTTTTGGGTCAATGAATTTATTTGTTAACGTAACTATGAGAAAAGTTATCACAACATAAAATAACATAACCATTTAAATATTCTTGGATGAGATGTTTCAAGAAAGGATATAGATATATCGGTTGAGATTAGAATATGTAACGCTATCCAACTGTCAGGCGGTGTATTTCTCATGGTTGTTGGGGCTCAGATGGCAGCGTATTGACAGTTATTTGATAACTATGGGATGACTTACCCATGATTTTTTAACTAGTTAATAACAAGTATGTCAAATAGGAAATTTCAAAGTGATGATATTACACAGTTCTCTCGATTTGAGAAAATATTGAACTTCTATGTAGATACTACACTTTGATTATAGTTAAATCATGGCACGACGACCCATCGAGTGACTATAGTTGGGTCTGAGTAGAAGCGTAGGAAGTGAAACACTCTTCAATAGAGAAGTAGTCTCCTCGCTTGTATGCGGTTAGTATCACGGTCAAATGCAATCAACTTAAAGTCAAAATCTCTGGCTAGAGTAGTACAATCAATTATAAATGTTATTGTTGAGCCAAAGACTTTGTTTATGGACAAAGCGAGTTGAATATGGACGATACTTGAATTCTGGGCAAAAAATAACACTTATAGTGATATGGTATCGATGAAGAGAATTGGTGTAAACAATCGTTAAAAGGTACCACTTTAATTATACAATTGGATTTCACAATAAAGATGTATAAGTGATAAATTTGGTCAGACTGTCACTCTACTAGCTAAAATGATAAGTGAACATTAATATCTGAATGGTTTGATATTAATCACTGATTGAATTTACACCAACAAGTTGAACAATCATTTTGGTGATTTCCTTGAAATACCACTCGATTAATTGATCTACAAATTATTGCATATTAACTAAATTAATTAATAATTATTAAATATCAATTATTTATTGATTTGATGTATTAGGTGATATTAATACATTTCTAGCACCACCACCAATTAATTTGATGCATATATAAAAGTTACATATGCACATGTCGATATACGATATCGAGATGCATTTAATACAATTTAATAATAAAGAAAAATTATTAATGACCAAAAATCTCAATGACAAAACCATGCTTAAGCTGTCAAGCTCCTGTTGGTAGTTTTACTCACAGCGGGTATCATTCTATCCATTGTCATTTCCTCCCGCCAACGCTTCATCTGTTTCTATGTCATATGCTAATCCGCCAGTGAACCCTACATTTGCTTATGCCTTTGTAATCTTTGAGCTTTTGAATGGAAAAGGAAATATGTTCGGTACTTAGTAGTTAAGTCATATTGCATCTTCTCTTCAAGAAATTCATTCGATAATAGCACCGACTTCTGGACTGTCCCCTACTGCAATTGTTAGTGGCTCTCCGCTCATGCCCTTACTTGCTTCTGGTGCAGTTAGTAGGTGGACTAACCATGATTTGAATGGAGTTAGATTGGGGAAAATAGGAATAACCCTAATTTTTAATAACATTATTTAGGAGATTTTAGTTAAATTAAATAAAATAATGTAATGATTATGAGATTGAGATTTGTGATTAGTAAGGGTAGTCGTGCCTATTAACAAAAGAACTAACATGAGTTAAAATAAAATAAGTTAGAGAAGTTAGATAAGGGTTAAAATAGGAATAAGTGGATTCTTACACCCTAAACCCCTTAAGCCATATTCTATATATTCATTTCATATTCACAAAACAAAATATAAACTTGAGGTCGGTCATCATTAAGGGAAAACAAGAGAAGACAAAGTTCAATAGGGAAACTTAAGCAACAAAATCAATGATCAAATCTCAACACATTAATCTCAAAGCTAAGGTGAATAATGACCACATCTCGTATTTTTCTTGTTTTCGGTCTTATGATGAAATCCGAATTATTTTGCGAAGTTATTTGCTATGTTTTTTATTGTAGAAATGGAGATATATGCTTGTTAATGATTTATGATAATTCAATAGATTTTATGATGTGTTTTAATGTGAAAATCCTATTAAATGACATCCAAATGCCTTACGATTTTAGATTTTGATCAGAAGCTATATTTTAGAGATGGGCTTCAATTATCATAATTTTTTGAATTAATGTGGATTTATATTAATTTTCTAGTGAGGAAATGGATATTTGGGTTTAAAATAATTTACGGTTAAATTATATATGTTTTGGGTTTGAAATTTATATACGTTAGAAAATATATTTAAAATGATTTATAGGAAATTTTATAGATTTTTCCTAAGTGTTTTAATAGATATATATTTAAGGTATGTGACTTAAATGTTTTATATATTTGTAAAAGACGAAGGGATATTTTGTAAATAAATTAAATTGTTTATTTCTGAGATATTGGCGGCACTTTTAGAAAAGAAATTAGCATCCAATTATGTTTTGACAGACAAGGCAGGTTAGTTGAAAAGAGTTACTTAAAAGGGTTAAAAATCAGTTTAAACATGCTTTTTACACGTTTCGCTACTTTCGGCACTTAGCTTAAGACCCAATACTTCCGTCTTCTTCTCATTCGAAACCAATGCGCCCGGTATCAATACTTGCTACATAGCGAATTAGACTAAGATGAAAGGTATGAATTCAAAGCATGGGATTTTGAGGGGGTCGAAACGTATCTTTGTTTTTTAAAGAGAATGCACCTCCTTTGCTTTCAACTTAATTAACTTTCGACTTGGTTAGGTTTCGACTGGGCTAAATTGTTTAAAAAATGGTTGCGCCTTTATTTTAAGAAATTTCTTTCACCTGGGTCGAAACCTCTTGCTGTCGCCTTTTTCCTTTCGATGTAGTGCGTTCAAAAAGGTCCCCTTATTTTAAAAACCAAGTCGCTTCTCCATTGCTTTCAAAGCGAATGGTTTCGACATCATCACTTCTTTCACTTAGGAAATAGCTTTCGAAAGTGTTGCTTTCGACCTGTTCTTTTACAACCCTTTTTTAGATTTTTAAAGATAAACCCAAATGTTTCAAATAGCATAGTTTTGAGTGATTTTGAAAGGTTTCCACATGTTTTACTTGAACCTAAATGCTTTCGAAAGGTTTGATGTTTGCAAAGGATTTTAATGCTTTCAAAAGGTCTAAATGAAGGTTTCGAAGGGTGGTTCCTTAATAGTTTCGAAAGGTTTAAAAGGATTTCTAATGTTTTCAAAAGGCAATGTTAAGTGTTTTAAAGATATGATGTCTAAGGTTTTAAAGCTTTCGAAGGTGATGTTTTCAATGATTTTGAAAGGCCGATTATGAATAGTTTAGAAAGGTATGTTTTGGTCTTTTGGCCTAATGTTTCACTTGCATCGAAAGGGGCACTTTCAAAGTTGTAAATGTTTTCATCAACAAAGTTTTGTGTTAAGTATATAACACGACAAGGTGATTTGAGTAAAGCACAGGGTATATTTTCCTTGTTTAAAGAATGATTTAAAGATTTAAATCAATTTGAAAGAAATGATTTTCAAGGAAAATTTATGAGTAGTAATTAAAATGACTCGGATATTAGAATACCAGACTGGTATAGGAACATTCCCTATACATTAGCTATTAGCCCCTAGCTTATTTAGTTCAAATTCCAGTGTGTAGGGCTTTGTCACAGGTAAAACTACAATGATGTTACATATAAAAAAAGGAATATACGTACAGAGATAGGTTATCAGTGAGCCCGTAAAACCATTAGGATCGGTTGACCCTGGAGAAGTAAAGCTTTCAAAGTGAGCAGTTTTGGTTGGGGAGATAGGTTATTGGTGATCCCATAAAACCATTAGGAATATATATTCAGAGATAGGTTATTGTTTTAACCAGTTTTGGTTGAGATTTTTCAGGTTTTAGTAGGTGAACGAATAAAGCTTTCGAAGACGAGCAGGGATATGAAGTTAGCTATTTAGAAGTTATTTTGTTTATTTTATTCCGCTGTGTTTTATTAAGTCAGCTATGACTATTTAGTACTCTGGTCGTCCAAAGGGGCATCTTCATATGTTGCTCTCTTGGCGTATTTTGTAATAATTATATTTGACCTAAACCTGGGAAACATTTTGGATTATGTTACTTGGATATGAAATGTTGTTTTGAAATGCAATCAGAAAAATGTTTTAATCATTGATGATTTTTATTTAATATTCAAGTGCTTCTAATATTATAGATACCATTAACATTACCGTATTTGGTCACTGAAAGTTAATACTATGGATGACTAGGACATCTGTAGCGCTTAACTTTGGGCCTCCAGATAGGGGATGTTACAAAAACCGATGATGGAATAACAAAAAATGCGGATGGTGAGCTTGGTTGTAATGATTTGGATATGAGATGTTTGGTGGATGATGGCATTTTTTCCAAAGTGACCAGCTCAACAACAGCTGCTTTGTGCACTCAATCTGTTTGATGCCTTAGCAGAAAATACTCCTCTAGAGTTGCTACTTTCTATTGCTACTGCTCTAGTAACCTCCTCTGATGTCCCCTCTTTGCCTGCTATGCCTAAATCAGCTTTCCCCAAGCCATGGTCCTCTTTGTTACAATGCAGGCACTTACAAGCCTATTAATTTTGTTATCGAGGAGTCAAATGGTATTATAGTTTCACCTCAATCTATCATTCAAGCTGGTGCAAACTTTTGGTTTGGATACTTAGTTGGATTCTTTTTGGACCCGAATCAGAAAATTCTTAGTGCTAGGAATCTTTGTCACCGCATTTGGAAAATCATTGGTGATCTTCGTGTCATCTATGTTGATTCTATCTACTATTTTAGAATTTCCAATAGTGACGAGCGTCAACAGGTTGAAGCTGATCCATCCTTCATTAATGGGAAACCTTTTTTAATTACATCTTGGTCACCTTCTACGCAAGGTGCTGGAGATCAGGTGACGTCTATTCCTTTTTGGACTTATTTTTCGCATATCTCGTCAGTTTTTCAACGGCTAGAAGGTCTAAACTGGTTAGCATGCACTATTGGGAGACTTAAGTGCTTTGATTCTAATATAGTAGCTCAAAAAAATTGGTATATGTAAAGGCTTTGATTGAAGTAACTCTGGACAAACCTCTTCCTTCTCCGATTCTTGTTCAGACTACCCCTAGACATGTAGCAGAAATTCGAGTTAGATATGGTTGGGTGCCAGACATTTGCACTACTTGTCAATCCTCTGGCCACCTGGCTGACTCCCATTCAATTCCTGTCTTGACCTTTGAGGAGCTTCCTTTGGTCAAGCTTCCTTCGCCACATCATCCGTTGCGCAAGTGGTTTCCTAAAATTAAGAATGTTGACCCACTTGATTTGCTAAATGCTATGGATCCAGTGCTAGCTCCTAGCCTTGACTCATCCTCTGTCAAAGGTATTATGACTTCTATCCTTCCTCCCACCGTTGCTTCTCTTGATATGTTGACATGTACTTCTATTAATCCTATGACTATTGAGAGGGACTTTACAGAGAAGGCTTGGATTCATAATTTGTCTAAGATGAGATTCACCCTGCTAGACATGACTTCCATACGTATGTTAGTGAAACTCATGGTATATCAAGGTGCTTTCACTATACTGTTGTTGGTGAAGACCTTATGCTTACTATTGTCGGCACTCGCGGTGCTAGTAATAGAGTTGTCCTTGCTAATTCCAGCTGGGATAGGAAATTTATACATTGTAAGTATTACGATGACTTTTGCCCTGAAATTGTTCCCATTTGGGTAATTATCTACACGTGACAGGCCAGGATCTTTGGATGATGGAAGTGACTCCTCTCTTGGGAGACAGCGGGCTAGATTTTAGTCAGTTATAGTTGCTTAGGTACCTACACCTAACTCCTATTATGTACCTTTACTTTGTTTAGCTATTCCGCAGATATACAGAACATCTGTTTTTCATTTAATAATATAAGTGGATGGCCACTATAAAACCGGCTGGCTTAGCCCAAAAAAAGTTATTAATTACTTAATGGGTTTGCAGTAATTTTCCGCCTATGAAGCCCATACCATGGCTATTCATAATACAAGGGAATGAGGTTTGTTTATGTTTTGAATTCTAGATTTGGATATAGAATCGGTAGAAAAATAAATAGTAAAAGGAGGAGAATTTGTCTTCTCCATTTTATCTATTTAAACGAACATACCCCTTCATTTTTTGGGTTCATCCTTACCTTCACTTTAAGGCTGTGAGTACTCGGCTCCCTTTGACCAAAAATTTATTTGTCCAAGGCACATTAAATCAAAGTAATATCCAGTACTCCAAGTTGTTGCAATGCTAGGAGATCGATTCAAGGTGGATCTAGGAGAACGCATCAATCAACGTATGTTCAAAGCCGACATCCTAAAGGTATAAATTCTTATTTTCATTTATATTATATTTGTTATATAGTAGGTATGTGTATACACACACATGTAAAATGATTTTATACATTCATTTGTTCTCTTATGTTTAATATGTAATTTAATATCATTGATTGGATCATGATCATTAATATTGTTGTTTAAATAATAACATTGTATTACATTTTTTATATTTCAGGCATGCTAGACATATGTAGTCTATTTTATAAACATTCATATCAAATTTTAACCATTTAAAATTGTTTGTAATTTAAATTAGTTTATGGAAAAGAATTAGGTTTTAGATTTTATTAAATAAAATTGGAACACTTATCTTCCCATGTAAATTTTAATGTATTCATTGTTTTTGAAATTAATGCTTATACTAATTCAAATATATATAATTGATACACATACACACATTATAAAAAAAATGGTTTCGGGTTTATAAAAATTTATAAAAAAAATATTTTTAGGACAAAAAGAATTAATGTAATATATATATATGTATGTATGTATATTTAATATTTATTTTATTATTACAAATATATATACTTCAATTTAATGAAATCGTACATGATTTATAAAAAAAATTGGCAATAAAATACTTTATAATATAAATATATCTATATTTGTTTTAAACAATTAAAGGAAATTTACTTTGTATTTTATAGATCTAAATTTGGAATTCATATTATTTTACAAAGTCAAATTTTGGATATTTTAGTTATTATTTTGAATTCAAACTTGCTTGACTTATTCTAAATATATTTGAATATCCGAAAGAAAAGGGTATTACATTTTATACAATAAAATTTTTGAAATTTACATACATACATACATATGTATAATGATATTTTGGGATGACCAATGTGTATATAAATTACTAATGTATACGTTGTAGATGTAAATCTCAACATCTATATACATATCAATTAACTACGTACACATTTTATTATGTTGCATGTGCACATTATACACATATGAGAATAATGCTATATTCATAAACTTTATACATACATAATTATATATATATATATATTATCCAGCATTTTGACTAGGCAGCATACAGACGAACTTGACAAGTCAAACTTCAAAGCTATCAAGACGGGAAGCCCAGAGAGATAGCTATAAGAGTTCAAAAACCAAATCATCAAACAGAGCCACGAGGCAGAGACCAAATCACTCCAAAAGATGAGGATTCAAAATCCACCCAAGTGGTGGATCGGTATTGATCCAACCACTTGGGCCGTACCGATCCATAAATTTTCACACAAACCATCCGAAACTTTCTACACCCTAAAGCCATGCTGCATACAACCCATGTCTGGCCTTCTATGATCGTTCTCATGCACTAATGATCGATCTCCTCGAACTTCAAAAAATTTACAAATCCACTCTTCCTCCACAAATCCATCATTTGGCCTCAAAAACAAGCCTATTGCATTGCAGACGACTTGGGAATCACGAAACTAATTATGAATCGAGCCAGGAAAAAGCATTCAAAGTGATCCATTTGGTAATCTTGGATTCATATCGATCCGAGCCTATGGATCGATACCGATCCAAGCCTATGGGTCGATACCGATCCATAGATATTGGTGAGGATTTCCTGATTTTTTTTAGGAGACTAGTCTGGACGTGGAAAAAATATGGAGATCCCAGGGGTGAGTTTTCAAGCAAACTGCAGCTATAAATAGGAGGGCAGGGGTTCTGTTTGAGGATCTTTTGATTTCTTGCATTCTTAACAGCATGCTCTTGTAATCACCCATAGATTTACATTGATCTATAATGGATTTATACCGACCCCTAAGAATAAAAGTGCAAACAACATTATAAACAATCAACAAAGTTAAGTGGATGTAGGCCAAGATTAGCTGAACCACTATAAAACGTCGTATCTTCTTTTCTTACTCTTTTTAATTTACTTTTATTTTCTTTTTATTCTCTACTAAATCTGTATGGTGTTGATGACATTTCTGGTTCAATTATTTTGGTGTTTTCATTGAAAAACGCTAGAATTCGTTGGCTTAAGATTTGAAAAAAGTTTAAAATGATGAGACAATCGACTAGGAAGACTACTATTGGAGGAAATCAACAAGGGAGCGCCAAGAGGCATCCTTAAGAGCCTACCAACCATCTACATAACCGGGAAAGAGATGGAAACCATGATGAATATAATGCAGGAAAAGATGATGGCTCGCTAGAAAGAGATGATGAAAATCTCTCTAGGAGAGTATGACAAACAGGAATAGCCGGAGTCGTGGTAAATTATAACCAAAGGCTAGAAGCTGGAGCAAATGCACAAGAAGTGGAATGGAGTAGACTGGAATGAGCCTTGAACGAGTCGTATGGATCAATACCGATCCCCAAGCATAGATCAATACCAATCCATAACAACATAGGAGCATGGTCGGAGCTAATCTGGGAGGAAATGGTGCACATCCAAGAAACAACATCGAATGTTTGAATGTGAATCAGAATGTTGAAGCACAATTAGAGGAGTATGTGCTGGAATTCCCTCATGGAAAAGGGGAAAAGTTAAGAATGCTAACTTGAGAATTCCTTTGTAACGATGAAATACTTGCTTAGATTGTGAGACGAGCAATGAGAGATGGATTGCCTAATTGGAGTCTAAGCCTAGAGGACGTGAACATGAGTCCATTTACTCCAAACATTCAATGCATGAGGAATCCCTCTGATATCAAGCTACCAACATTAGAAACGTATGATGGAAAGATGGATCCAACAACTCGTTTGATAAGGTACATCCGACACATGAAGGTATTGGGTGCGTCCGAAGAAGTGATGGGACAACGTTTCCTTTTATATCTAACGATTTGGCGGTGTTGTGTTTTAGATAACTGGAAAACTGTTCCACAAGCATATGGACCAAGTTATTGGATAGGTATATGAGACAGTTTCGAGTCCATATTTCATGATCCAAGGACGTAATGACATTGTTGACTGTAAAGTAGAGGGATGGAGAGTTCCTCAGGAGTTTTTTGATGAGATTCAATGCGATGGCTGTCACGGTAGATAGGCCAGATCTATCGATGGTTTTTATGGTGGTAGCTCCAACAGTAGCGGATAAAAAAGGTTTTAAGGTTGCTTTGGAGCGAGATCCACCGATGGATCTCACTGAATTTTATCATGAGGCAAAATATACCTACGTCAGGAAAACGCTGAAGCCGATAAGGAAGAAATTAATGCTGTGAATGGCGGAGGACTGTCTGGAGTAAGATCTATTGAGGATAAAGGAAAGAGAAAGATAGATGATGGCTTTGAGGGATCAAAGCGCCAAGGAAGGGAACCGAAATTCTCTTCGTACACGGATTTGAATGAAACCACGAAACGTATTTACCTGGACACCAAGGGATAAATCTCCTATTGAAAATTGGTGAGGAGAGAGCCCAAGGAACATGAAAGGACATCTAGAAAATTTTGCATATTCCATGAGCGGGATAGGCATAACACAAATGTTTGCAAGCACTTGCGCGACCTGATCGAGGAACAATTCAAAAATAATCAATTATAGAAATGTGTAGGAAGTCGAGCTACAGTGGTGAACAAAAACAGCCATCATCTACAGTGAATGGAAATGACCCTGGATGAAGGTTGAGGTTAGTCATCTCTTGAATGAGATGGCCAGGTATCAAGTTCGGTTTTCGCACTCTATCTCCCTTTTCAATAACCAACGTAGTAATATAATCTAGCCACTTACTCGTGTATTGGATCTCAATCGGCCCTTAGGCACACTCTGGGATGGATACTAGGCTGTAATGGCCGGTAAGGCAGTTATCATGATGTTAAACTCTATGTTCATTAATGTTTAAAATTCAAATCCAACAGATGAATCCTTGATCATGAATCCTACTTGAATGTGATGACTGATATTGATCGCTTTAAAGTCCCGTCTGGAGAGACGGGATCGGAGTGCAGGGTGTGAGTCCCCTCGTCGGAGAGTGAGCGGATGGGTTTGTATGATATTTGTCGCCTAAAAGTCCCATTCGTAGAGATAGGACCAGAGTGCAAGGTGCAAGTTCCCTTGCCGGAGAGCAAGTGAACGGACTTGTATGATATTGATTGCTTTAAGTCCCGACCAGAGACCAAGGACCGAAGTGGAAGTAGTAAGTCATCTCCCTGAAGCATGAGCGGACGAGCTTGCTTGTCGTTGAGTCCACTCATTGGAAAGTGAGTGGATTGGGCTCGGAAAGGATCCGGAGAGACAACGGGTCTGATTATCACCTAAAACAGCCATGGATTTGTTTTAACAGTCCACAATGATCACAGATTTAATTGTTGGCATCGAACAACCATGGATTTGATTAACGATCCAGAGAGATTGCAGTTTAACTATCGGCATCAAACGACCATAGATTTGATTAACGAGCTAGAGAGAACACGGGTTTAACTATCGGCCCTGAACGACCACTAATTTGGTTGACGTACGATTCGAAGAGATCATTGGTTTGATTGTCGATCTAGAGAGACCAAGGACTCCATTGACGATCTAGGTTCTGCTATCAGTCAAGAAAGGCTATGGATTTCACTAATAATCCAAAGAGATCAGGATTTCAACATATGACTACTAACACCCTGATGAACACGGGATGATTCTGATTTACAGTATAATGAAATAACAATTTCGAGGGAATATAGAATGATTACCCGTGACTGACACTCAAGCAAGGACTCGATTCCTTAACTATCATGATCCCCTACGATATTTGATTTACAAGAGAATATAAAGGAACATGAAGATTCACAACAACTTGATCGGCTAATAACGAAGAAATTTAGCTACTAATATTCCATCGACTTTAATATTTGTTCTTGAGCAAAGCATACATTTCATTTGCAAGGCATGCTTTGAGAGGCAAATGTTATCCAGCATTTTGGGCAGGCAGTATACTAACGAACTTGACGAGTCAAACTTGAAAGCTATCAAGGAAGGAAGCCTAACCATAAAAGTCTAGAAACCAAATCATCAAATAGAGCCATGAGGTAGAGACCGAATCACTCCAAGAGAAGGGGATTCAAAATCCTCCCAAGTGGTAGGTCGGTTCCGATCCACAACTTTTCACCCAGACCATCCCAAACTTTCCACAGTCCGAAGCCATGCTGTCTACAACCTATTTCTGGCCTTTTATAATCGTTTGCATGCACCAATGATTGATCTCCTTGAACTTCAGAAAACTACAACTCCATTCTTTCACCAATCCATCACCTGGACTCGGAAACAAGCTTATTGCATTGCAAACAAGTTCGGAATCATGAAACTAACCATGAATCAAGCCAAGACAAAGCTTTCGAAGCGATCCATTTGGCAATCTTATGAATCGGTACAGACTAAGCCCATGGATTGGTACCAATCTACAGATATTGATGAGGTCCCTCATTTTTTCGAGATAATTGGTTTAGAGTGGAAAATAATATTGAGATCATGTGGGCGAGTTTTCAAGCAACCTACAACTATAAATAGGAGGGCAAGGGCTCATTTTTAAGAATATTTTGATTCCTTGCATTTTTAACAACATTCTTTTGTAATCACCTACGGATTTATATCGATTTGTAATGGATTTACACCGATCTGTAAGAATAGAAGTGTGAACAGCACTATAAACGATCAACAAATTTAAGTGGACGTATGTCAAAATTAACTGAACTACTATAAAACGCTGTGTGTTCTTTTCTTGCTCTTTTTAATTCACTTTTATTCATTTTTATTCTCTACTAAGTCTATTGGATGTTTGTACCATTTTGGTTCAAACATATATATAAAGTAAATTTAATTGAATTCATTAATAACTAAATCAAAAAATTAAATAAAGTTAGATTTTATTTCGATAATCTAGATTGAATCTATTACTAACCATTAGACTTCCTAGACTAATATGATCCAAAATAGGGAATATTTTTGAAATCCACCTATCTCCCCCACTTCTGACTGGTTCAAGTGCATCAGGCTATAACCGGAATAACATCCACAAATGAAAGTAATTGATGTCCACTAGTGGCATCGACCAGTTAATCTATTCTCGGTAAAGTAAAATAATCCTTTGGGCAAGCTCTGTCTGTATCGATGAAGTCTATGCAAGTTCTCCATTCTTCATTCGGCTTCTTTACCAATACCCGATTGGCAATCCATTTCGAGTACTGAACATCCATTATGAAATTATTTCTTAGTAGCCTTTTAACTTCTTCTTGTAATGTGGCAAACCGAACCTTATCAAGAGGTTGTCTCTTTTGCATTATGAAAGGATACTTCAGATGAATACTTAAACAATGACATATGATAGAATGATATATTACCACCACGTCGTCATGGGATCGTAGAAATACATCTAAACTATTTTAAAGAAATGTTATTAGTTCCTCTTGGACTGATGGATGAAGGTAAGTTTCGATTTTGATAATTTTGGTTTAGTCCCTGTAAATTTCTTCAAGAATTTTGATAGTTGTAGCTCTTTCTGTTTTGTTCTTGAATCTAACTCAAGTTCTGTGATTCTTCTTTCAGAACCTCTTGCATTATGCAAGCACACTTCCTCTTTCGCTTGAAAGATTTAATGCTTTGGCTTAATTGTATTTCGTGCACTAAAACTTTTAATTTTTCATTTCTTTTTTCAGATTCTTTCACGACTTGTTATATGTCAACATTTTTTGTTGTATTTACAACTTGTGGTAATAAATAATATATTGCATTTTTATGTTATAATATTTCATGATAATAATTTTTAAACTATAATTTGGCTAATGTTTGTTTAACAAATATATGTCTGGCAAATATTTGTTAAGTAAATATCTGATGCAAAATTTTACAAATTTGGATATTATATCTTTGACTTTTAAGATGTCACCTTCTGCTTGAACTATGTCTTTTCTCCAACAACACAAGTTTATCGTCTCATCAACAACTCGTCTAATTTTTCACCTCATTGTTCGTGCAAAGTATTCTTTATTTCTTCTATTGCCTCTGTTTTTTTTTTCCTACATTTAACATTAATGATAAAATAACTGATTTTTAAGTGTATGTAGGACTTAAATATATGTTTAATTAATTGGTTTACGAAAGTTTTAGATTACCAAATATTTTATTTGCTAACATATGTCAGGCAATTATTTGCCTATCAAAATCTATATATCAAATATTTGCCAGTTCATTTTTTGATTAGTAAAATTATTTACTAGTAATCATTTATCCTTTTCCGTCTCCTCTTTTTTTTCTTCTTTTGATGTTTCTCTTTAGTCTTCATCATTCTCTTGCTCTTCTCCATCTTTGATGTTTTTGGTGTGACTCTTATTTCATATTGGCTGAAGTTTGAGTCATTACTATTATCTGTTTCGTTCAACACATATTTGTTCTATTTCAGTTCTCGTTCTGATTTGAACTTCTAATTCCTTTTCAACTTCAATGTTTTTATTTTTATTTTTCTGGATCATTGACATCATGAATCCGTTCATTTTTTCGTATGCTCATTTTCATCTTTGGTTTCATCATTTTTATCATCATCATTTTCATTAGCCTCATCATTTTGATCATCATTTGTTTCATCTCCACCTCCACCTACATGTTTATCATTATCTTCATTGTTATTATCCTCATCATCATTTCCATCACCGATGCTCATTTCCATCTTCATTGCCATCTTCATCGCCATCATCATCGCCTTCGTCGTCGTCGTCGTCGTCATCCTCATCATCATCACTCTCTTCTTCATTATCTTCATCATTATAGTCATCATATTCTTTGACCTCTTTCTCTTCTTCATCCTCTTGTTCTTCATCATCTTCATTTTGTTGTTTTTTTTTAAAAAATCTTCATTCTTTTTTTTAGAGCGGTATTTTCCCCTTTCATACTGTATTTGCATATGTAAGTCCTTCATTTGTTTGTTGATTCTTTCATCTTTTTCATTATCAAATTAAAATTTTTCTTTAGTTGATTTGACTATATTGGATTTTAGCTCTTTTGTATTTCTTTGTTTTTTTAATGAAATAAAACAGATACATTTTCCTTTTGTCTTTCATTATTTACGAAGCTAATTATTGGCCTAGCAAGTTTCAACATGACAAATATTTCCAGTTAGCACTGGAAATATTCTCTAAAACTGGAAAAGCGACGTCAGTTTTTCATTTTTCAGAAAATTACTATGAATTATACAAAAATAACTATCCTCGTTAACAAAAAAAATGTTTCATAACTACTTTCATTTTTTTCGATTACTAGTTACCCTTTTTCCATGTATTTTCGACCAGATTCAATCGAAAATTATTTCCGGTGAACCATCATCGTTTTTTTTATTTATTTTCTATGAATTGCTGACAAAGCTTGAATCAAACAAGAGGAAAAATTATAAACAGTTTTATTCGAGTGGAGTTCATGACATTTGTTTTTTAGGTGGAGTTCTCCTAGAATTTGTTGTTTTTATTCAAGATGCAGTCCTTTTAACAAATCCAATAGTACAAACTAAAAAAATTCGTCAGGAAATAATTATAGGGTTTTTCAAGTAATTCAGATGTGACTGGTTTGAAATACGAACGGATACTAATTTCCATCAAAATACTTAACATATGATGTAACTTTGGATTCAACCAAAATCCAATCATAAGGACCAGCCAGGCCACACTAGCCCATACGTGGCCACATTTATTCCCGTTTCCAATTTTTTTTTTTTTTCCTTCAGAAGCCAAGCCATGGCTCTCGCCAGTCATGTTTTAGCCGGAGCACCTTCTTCACTCAACTGCCAAAAGCTATATACCAATCCTCCCAACTTATCGAAACCCATTTCAGGTACTCTCTTACATCTCTAGTCCACATCCTTTAATTTTCACGTTTACTTTAATTGCTTATTATTGTTTGCATTCCCGACCAACTCAATTGATTGATAATTGTATTTTCCCAACATAAACTAGTTCTTAAACTTTTGAAGTACCAAAATTTGTGGTTAGGTTTTTGGCTGTGCCATGAATGTGCAAATCACGAAAGATACTTATATTGCGTTAGCCAGTAGGATTTGATTTCTCCATCAAACCAAATCCAGTTTCAACAAATTAGCAGATTCTTACGACAAGACAACAAACAAAGCCCTCTTCACTGCTTTTTGTTTTACCTTTTTTCATCTCCTATACAAATTTGATGGCCGTCCAATTTCACTTGCAGTTTTTTAGTCGTGGAAAATCTTAGCCATTACAACAAAAGAACGGACGAAGATAATTTCTGATACTCCAAAAGCCAGAAACAAAAATAGCCGTTTTTAACTTTATGTGTTAAAACAATTAACCTAATTGATTGTTTTCCGCATCTCCTCCTCTCATGTGTCCAAGGTTGTAAAAGTCGCTAGGCGGACGTTAGGCGGTAAATATAGACGATCAGTCATTTCGACGGAGATTAATCAATGATTAACCGGAGATAGGAATTTTGGGTAACTCATGTATTTCTAATAAATTTTTGATATTTGGTTTAGTATTTAATTGATCCAAATTGAAATTTTGAGGTTTTGGATAAGCTTAGGAGCAACCAAAGAGGCAAGGCTGTCAAAACCTAGCACGTGGATGCTTATATATGACATTGGGCTTCAAGTAATGCCCAACTAGTGCCCAGATACTAATTTAGATTCTTAGATGAGTAGGTAAACTTTGCCTAGGCGGAACTAGGCAGATAGTTAGGCAGCAAGGTCTGCGTAGCGCTTAGGCAGGGTCTAGGTGGAGGTATAGTAATGAAAAGCTCGCTACGATGCGTGCCATGACGCAAGGCGCGGCGCTGCGTTTGCGCCTTTCTTCCGTGTGGCGCACATGAAAAGGCCGGCGAATGACGCGAATGGCGTTTACGGCGCAAAAATGGTGCGTCTTTTCGTTATTTTATTGTTTTTTACTTTTTATTATCTATTTTTCATTTTTCACAATTAACACTAATACTTTTTATTATTTACTTTTCATTTTTCACAATCAACAATAACATTCAACGATGGTTGAATGTACTATATTTTTTTTATACATCGACACGATTACACTTTGAACTAAATTCCAAGAAATTTTGAACTATTTATTTATATTATTGCCACACGGAACTATGATGTCAATTAGAACCAAGATCTGCAAATCTGAACCAAATCGATCCAAACTGGACTTGGACCCGATGGGTCCCAGATTGGGTCTAGTTGATGAAAAATAACATAAAAACCAATCCAACCCATAAGGTTATACAAAAAGAGAGAAAATATACACATTTTTAGTGTTGTTACACAGTTGGACCTGAATCGAAACTCGGGTTAGGTTGATGTTTTAAAATATACAAGTTAGGTTTGACAAAACCCAACCCGACTAGAATCGAGTTCTGGTCGGGTTCAGATCCGACCCGATGGGTCTAATTACCACTCTTGCACCTAATAAATAAGCTCGATTGATCACATTTTTCAAATTAATCCTAAACGAACGTCGAACTATTTGTTCGAACTACTGTTGCATCGAACAAATAATCTTAAATATTTTTTTTTTTTCAAATTAATCTCCAACAAACTTCGAACTGTCTTCCTATCACGGTCGTACCAAGTAAATTGTCAATCAATATGAGACAGATACTGAAGCTTTTAAAGCTTATGAATTTGATGATGCAGATATTGATTTAAAAAATATGATTGTTGGATCAAATTCAGATTTTTAATTTATCAGTAATATATACTATGGGTGGAGGTTTAGAAGGATTTTTACAACAATGCCCGTGCCTTTTGACATATATATTGAAAACGCGAAACACAACACTTAAAATTCAAACCAAAAGGCCCTTAATTTTTAGTTTGATGTAAAGTTGTAGTGGCAAACAACATATGAAAATATACTAAAAACATAACAAACTGAATTTCTTCTGACATCTTCCGATTACAGCAGCTTTTCTACCGCTTAACTGGATTGTATAAGTAGAAGTAAAATAATAATAACTATCAATAAAAATGGGAGTCTGCTTGTGAGGCTCCCTGATTCCATCCCTGTAGCTTGAGGTGATAGGATTTTAATGCATAGCTTGAGGCGTTAGTTAAGCACTGTGTAAATTTGAACCACCAACTACAAATGTAAGAGAAATCATTTGATGACCTTTCCCTTATGAGGTAAATGTGGCTTTGTCACTGCATGGAACTATTTCCACACCCAAATGGGTATCTCCTACTCTTTTGATGTTGTAAAGAGAGAAAAATATACCTGTAAAGGATATGGTTTTTGTCACAATTACTGTATATTTTTCTTTCTTTATGTGAATGGACAAGGTATTATCAGCATCGTTTCAATCAATTTTCATCTTCAGAAACAGAGAGAAAAATATACCTGTAAAGGATATGGTTTTTGTTACAATTACCGTATATTTTTCTTTCTTTATGCGAATGGACTAGGTATTATCAGCATTGTTTCAATCAATTTTCATCTTCAGAAACAGCGACGATCTTTATATTTTTTCCAAATCAATAGCTATATGGTTATTAATACATTGTAGACAGTAGAGTGAAGGTATTCTTCAAAGATTACACTTTGATAACCTAATATGGATTTGTCAGTCACTTCATGTATGGAAGCACTAAAATACACATCCAAAACTTTGAACCCTAAAGTATGAACTAGATTTTTTTTCTTTTTCTTATGTTCAGAGACACAAGTGTAAGGGCACAGACATTTAACTTTAAGTTACTTTTCCTATTTGGTTTCGACCGTTTAGGGAATACAAAAACTTACTTCGGGTACTAAAATCATTTTGTAGCTAAAAATTAGTTCAATTATCTAGACTCACTTTTCTCTCTCCCTGGACTCATGAATTTCCTCACCCACTCAAAACATTGAATGCTCTTCCTAAATCCACTTACACTTGCCTCATTATTGTATTTTTGAAAAGTTATTCTTCTATCTTCTATATGTTATGAGCTTGAGAAAATTCAAAATTCAAATCAAATCGGAAAAGCTCACTTTAAACACTTATTTCTATTGTTAATTCTATGGATTTATTCACTGTTCTCCTTTTTAGTTATTCTCAGTCGAATTTACGAACTTGATAATTAAAATTCAAATAGGTGAATCAATGGGTTTGAATAAAAAATTCCCTACATTTCCCCATTCAAGTGCTTTCAGTTCAATTCCTTAATTTACATGTTTTAGTGTTCCCAAATTGATTGCTGGATTATTTTTTAAATAAATTGAGTAAAAGAACTGTTTGTGCAGAGTCAACAATCTATGGTGTGAATGAAGTGGAAGTAGACTGGTTGAAGGTGCAATTAGGAAGTAGAATTTCTGAATTTATCTTATTTCACTTTCGAATGGTATTGGGAAAAAATTTATGGCTGTAAATAGTATCACCCCAAAAAATTTGCGATGATTCAGGTGCATAATCCAAAACCATCTTTACTATAAAGTAGTAACTTATAAGTCTTGTGTTACCGGATGCACACCAGAAACAGTAATACCTTCCAAAATCACATGGGAATCACCAAATACGATATTATATACTTGTTCATCTTATGATGTTTATTATGTTGAATATCAGCATTTGTGCAAAATCGAACTGGCAGACAATAAATCAATTACTACAGTTAAATCTAAGACGATAAATCAGTTACTACAATTTTAAACCTACATGCCACGATTTTTGACGTGCCCAATACTTCAATTTTGTTAGCATATTTGTGTCAAATGCTATTGAAGTTTGAAGTTAGCTTGCATCTATCAACTGTCATAAATCTATTTTGTGGAATTTGCAATCAATTGTAAATAATCACCCGTACCATCGAAATTTGTCATTTATATTAGACTATGTAAGGATACTGTATGCTACTCTTTACCCTTAAATCTTCCTTACATAGAAAAAGGGTATATAATAGCCAGTTTAGGCTTTGATTTTTTGTTGACAGAATAATTTCAATTTAGCTTACAAGGTTTCAAAGGAGGATAACTATTTATATAAATATATGCATGTTCATGCGCACGCAACACCATTGTTAAACTGTTTGCACTATTATTTGGTATTTGCAGGAAAAACATCAGTGTTTAGCAAAACTATTGGCATATTTTTGAGCAGTTCACTAAATAGTAAAGGAGCGAAAAGGTTCGTCGCCCAAGCATCTGAAGGAGATGCAGACGTGCCATCGTATTCTTGGCTAGATAAGCAGGTCAGTGTTTTTATTTGTATATGTAACTGTATTAAAAGAAAATATACATCATTGTATCTACTTAATCCTTCATGTTTCTGTTTTTATATATCTCGAAGATATGTCAACTTCCTATTATAGCAAATGATCATCGTTGATTGCTTTCTTGATGATATTACATATGTTTTTAAGATTTTGTAGTATCAGAAATTGCACTTATTTTTTCACTGCTACAAGAGGCAGATGGTTAACAGTCAAGGTTTCTAATTTTAGGTCCTGATACATTCTCTTACAAGGGTTTAAACAAATGATATCTCATAGCTGACATGATCTTATAACGACGAGTACATCTCTCAGATCAAACATTGGATTTTTTAAACTAAAATTATCAAAACGGTAAAAACATTAATTTCTTGTTCCACCCATCGATACTTATTTGGTAATTATGATCTAACATGCAAACAAGATACAATGACACATTTAACTCATACTAAGATGTTTAATATACTAATTTTAATATACTAATTTTGATTTACAATTCCAATTATAATGTTCCGACTTCATAGAACAAAATAAAAATGAAATAAGAAAGAAATTTGGGTTCTATGTTTAGCTGTAGAGTTAAAACGTCAAAATCAATTTCAAAGTGTGAAAACCTTAAAATATGGATCTTTTGAATCCACGGTCACGATTTAAATCCTGTTTCAATTTAGAGTTTGAACTTTACGATTTAGATCCCATTTTTGAAAACCTTGATTTGTGTAACCTTAGTGTTTGTATGGTACCAAAAATGAGATCTCAATCATGGTTTTGAGATATGAAACCATATTGATGGTGAAATATAGGATACATTTTTTTTCAATTATTGCACTGTTGATTAAATTAATGTCTTTTTTTATTTCATTGTTTATTTTATTTTATTTCAGAGACCTCGTGTTTGTATATTAGGAGGTGGTTTTGGAGGTCTATATACGGCACTAAGACTTGAATCTCTCATATGGCCAGATAATAAAAAACCCCAGGTTAATCGTCTTTACTGCTTCGACATAATTTGTCAGCATATTAACCCGTCTGAATTTCTGTTTGTTTGTTTGTCATTATGATGTCAATTATCGATTTGAAGCCCTAATTGCAATAATTTGTTGTATTAGACTACATTTCAAGTATTTGACAATTTCAGGTTCTGCTTGTAGACCAGTCTGATCGATTTGTTTTTAAGCCCATGCTTTACGAGCTGCTCTCAGGAGGTGCATTTATCCTCATTGTTTTACTTTTGTTTAGTTTAGTTCCTTAAAGAAATTTATTTGTAATTAATACCATATTTCAGTGACATCATTGTCTCTCATCCCATCATTAGCATATTCTATGTTCCTATATCTCAATGGCCTACCGATTATTGTAACACATTGCACATAACACATATTTTATTCTTCGAAGTTCCACTGATGATGTTCTAGGATTCACAAATGTTTCAAATAACAATGCTTTTCTTCTACGAGTAAAAAGTGTTACTGAATCAATTTGCAAAAATATCGCCGAAACATACATTTTGTAGTTCCATACTTCTGTCTTTAATTATGAAATATAGCTTGATCTGCAATGTGAATCCCCACTTTGATCTATACTGATATAGGCTATAGGTTATCTTATCTTTATATATATTTCTCTTTTTGTTGCTGCTGAGTGGCAGAAGTCAACGACTGGGAAATAGCTCCACTATTCAAAGATCTGCTTAAAAATACAAGTGTTGAGTTTGTTAAAGATAGAGTAAAGCTGTTACGCCCTACTGATAACCTGAGTTACATTCAAAAGGATGAGAGCTTGTGTTATGGTGGAACCGTTCATCTTGAAAGTGGGAAAGTAATAGAATATGACTGGTAAGATGTTATGTCAACTGCAGAAAATATGGAAATAATTAATGCCCATGCTGAATATGGTGGCTGCACTTGGACCAAATTTATTTGAAGTGTTATTCACAAAAACTGTCATATCATAAAGTTGGTTTATTAAGTCTAGGATGATCATGACTGAATTTAGCAGCAGCAATTCTTAGCCAAAATATTATTTGGAAATTGGCATGCCACCATAGTTTTGGATACAAAGTGGTAATTTATTCATATATAAGATTAATTTGAAGAATGTGGCCTACTTGGAGAGGCACTTACATTTGCATAGAACTAATGGTAGAAAACAGTCATCAAGTCACCACACTACTGAATTGTTCATAACCAACCGAAACTACCTGCTATACAGAAAGCTCTTGAATATCCAGATTTGTACCATCCTCCTTCCTCACACACTCACAAAAAGATTGTGCAAAAAATTTTACACACCGGCCAACTTCTTATTATTTGTTCGCATGTTCAGTGGTTCTTATTTGCTTCACTCTGGGCAGCCAGGTTGGTTTTAGCTTTGGGAGCTGAAGCAAAAGTTGATGCAGTTCCTGGTTCTGCCGAGTATTCCATACCATTTACAACTCTAGAAGATGCAAAAGTAAGAGAGACCATTATGCTTCTTTTTACCGATATTTTTTATTATTTCTCTGTGTGTATCATAGTGATTATATTACAAAATGTAGAAGTATATGTTTCCAGACATCACCATAGATGATTTACAGCCTTATTTTGTTTATTGTGATCTACTTGTATGTTGCTACTTTGTGGAAAACACACACTCCTTGTATTTTTCATTTTATTTTATTGCAATTCAACTACTAGTTTTTGTAGGATGTATCTTAAATTTCCGCCGTATTTCAACACTTAGTCGTGCCCGCACAAGTATTACTATAAATTTACAAGTAGTTTTTAAGACTAGCATTTGACGAAAGAAAAAAAAGGAAGGGAAGGGGGGGGGGTGGGTGGTGGGGGTGGGGAGGTGTTTGAGCTTTTGTTGATAAATAATATGTAATTCATTAGTTATATTTGAATCTTGATAGACCATTTAGTTTAAGTTCATCAACATTCAGGCAAAGCATGTAATTTCTTTCATCATCATCATCATCATCATTATAACAACAATATTATTGTTGTTGTTGTTGTTATTGTTTTATACTATTATTTTAAAAAACCTGCCTCGATGAGCGTTTCGAGAAAACGAGAGATAAAATGCGTTGAGGCTTTCTCCAAAAGGTTTTTTACTTCTAAAGCTTACGCCTCATCGCACGCCTCAAACTACCGAGGCATGCGACTTAAGATTTTTATTTTTGTCTTTAGTTGCAAATATTGATACTAGCTGAAATTATTACACTTTAATTATTTAATGATTTTTTTTAAAGAAAATGGAAGATAGTGTTTTTTGTTTTTTAGTTTCAATATCGACATGATTTAGTAAAATTGTTTTTGAAATGACGATCAAGAACTACGTAATGGATTTTCTCATTGCTAAAAGGTGGAACACAGTGCATGAGGCTCCCACGCGATAGCGGGCTCTGGGGAGGTCGACTGTACGCAGCCTTTCCCTCGCGTTGCGAAGAGGCTGTTTCCGAACTCGAACCCTTGATGTCCAGATCTCTAGTCGAATGACCTTACTGTTGCGTCAAGGCGCCACGCCCAGATCACCGGTCGGGGATTTTCTCGTTGCTATTTTTTTTTTTAAATTTCTCAACAGACTTCATTGAATCTTTAAATAAATTTTGCGGATCGATTTGAATTGGTAGAAGGAATCAAAACTGGGCTGTTGTGGAACCTTCAAATAAATTTATGGAACTGAAACTGGAATTATATGGATTCCATTTATTTATTTTTAATCTTTTTTTTCTTGAGATGAATACTTGTTTAGAGTCAGACTGCATGATTTGTTCTTCATTTTTTGTATAGGTAAATATAAAATGTCAAATTTCATTATATGTTTTGCATTTTATTTATACCCAAAAAGCTTATGCCTCAATGCTTTGAGGCTTACGCCTTGCCTTACGGATTTGAAAATGCCTCATGTATGCTTTCGCGTTTTAGAACAACGTTTTATACTTATTATGAACCCTGAAGAGGAGAATGTAGTTTAGAGAATATGGAATATGTCATTTATATAATCTCTTTAAAAACTGGCACTGCTGTGTTCGACTCTGTAAGTCAGTTCAAAAGCATTAAGAATAAAAAATATATCACCAAGACTGGACCTGGGCATATGTGGCCTTCGCTGATGCATATGGCCCAAAATAATTCTTCTTTCATGGCCTTTTTTTCCCTCCAAATTATAAACAATTGTAAAAGGTCGTCAAAAATGTTTCTCTTTATGTTTTAGCATTTTGTAATTATTAGTTGTGAGTTCAAACCATGAAAGCAACGTTTTTGTCTTTTTAATAAATTGTCAGAAAACTGTTCAAAACATTACCGTTCTGTGCATCTCTTGCCAAATCAATCAATTTTATTTTATCACAATATCTATATTATTGAATAAAACATTTGGTTTTTGAAATAAATTCTCCAACATATAAAAGTTCCGATTTTTGAGTCTTTCTCTGGGTCCAATTCGCACAGGGCTGGCCTTGTATATCACATCTTAGTTAGAGGCATTGCATAACTGACTGTTTGATATAATATATTATGTCATTGTTACCAATTGAGACATCCTCAACATATGCTCAAATTGTGCTGTTTCCAAATATTATTTTGTAGAAGGTTAACAACAAGCTACAGCAACTGGAACGTGAACGATTTAGTGCCGATTCATCTCCAATATCTGTCATGGTTGTTGGTTGTGGTTACTCCGGCGTTGAATTAGCTGCCACAATATCCGAGAGACTACAGAATAAAGGAATTATTCAGGCTGTTAATGTTGGAACTTCTTTATTGCCAGGAGCACCTCCTGGAAATAGAGAAGCCGCTTTAAAGGTAAGTTCAAGATATAGATTTTTTTGTAATATTTTGAATTGTTGGTAGTTCTTATATAAACACTTGAGATTACTATATCTGTTAGTAGTTGACCAAAATTCTGGACGTTTAAGTGTGCTTGTTGATTTGATGGAAACGTTATCTTGCCAATACTAGATCATTAGCATACTTGCATGCAGGGGCGGAGACACATTTCAGCTGGGGAGGACACGTGACCTCTCCAGAAACGAGCATTATATTAAAAAAAAAAAATTCAAAGCAGAACACGTTTGTTTCAGAAGGGGGAGAAAAGCCTAAACTATCCAATTTCATCTTCTTTGATTCGGTTCTCAATTTCACTTCTCAGTTCCAAAGCAGAAGTGAGTCCTCCATTTTGCTTCTCTATTTCGCTTCTTAACTGCTGGTGCTCGTCGCTGTTCGCCGCTTGCTGGTGGTATTCGTCGCAGTGTTGCTGCTGTCGTTGCTACTGGTGCTATGGCGTTCATCATTGCTCAACCCCGATTGCTCCGTGGTCGTCTCCGACTCCCTGGTTTCTATGGGTAAACCATAATTTTGATTTTGCTGTGTGATGAAATGGATTTGAATTGACTTGAGCCTGTGGTAAATTGAGGTGAAATTGGTCCTTATCTTACTTGTGAAATAATTTATAATTTATAAATTATTTTGATGAAATCAGTCCTTGTCTAACATGGGCATGAATTTATTTGGAGTTAATAGTGTTGTGTTTTGACACTTCAATGCGTCCTCATATACACGCACTTTATTGTTTGTAATTGCGTCACCTAATGAAGCTTCTAATTTGTCAGCGTCTCGATTGAACATTCCTTTCATCGTCTTCAGAAACGAGCACATACATGATCTTGGTAACACTTACTTGTAACAAAAGAAATTTACAATGTTATGTGCCAGCACTATCACATATATACCACGTTATACGTCATATTTCTTAAGATGTGAGACTTTACTCGTTCAACCCATGCACTCACAATGCAAGCTACACCTAACAAAGTGGTGTATTTCGGTACTCCAACGTGTCTTCATATACGTGCGCCTTACTGTTTATAATGGCATCACCTAACGAAGCTTTCAATGTGCCACCGTTCCGATTGAACATCCCTTTCATCGTCTTTTGAAACGAGCATATACATGGTCTTGATAACACTTATAACAAAAGAAAGTTTCAATGTTTCGTGCCACAAATCCCACATATAAACCATGTCATACGCCATATTTCTTGCGATGTGAGACTTATCGTTCAACCCACACACTCACAATGCGAGCCACATCTAACAAATCTCCACCTTGGTGAGTATTTCCTCAAATCTTTCATTTGAAGCATGCTGAAGAAGCTCTACAGTTCGGTCAGGCTGCTTCTGCTTCTTTGCGCAGTTATCTGCGTTAATAAATCTCCATTTTAAGGCGAGTACTTTCCACTCAAGTCATCGTGGAGATCGTGAGTCTTCAATGTAGGAAGAGTGAGCTGCGTATTCATGAGTCTTCTTCTATAGTAGTAGGGCATGCTACTTAATCATATATCTCCTCCTTGACGATTCATTTTCTTGCTCAATCCTTAAGGAGTCATGTTTCGGCCACTCTCGCGTCATTTAATGGTGTCTCGAATCATTAGCTCTGGTACCATATTGTATTTCGACACTTCAACGCGTCCCATATGCACGCACTTCATTGTTTGTAATGACGTCGCCTAATGAAGTTTCTAATATGCCAGCATCTCGATTGAACATCTCTTTCATCGCCTTTCGAAACGAGCACATACATGGTCTTGGCAGCACTTACTTGCAACAAAAGAAATTCACAATGTTACGTGCCATGAATCCCACACGTCATACGTTATATTTCTTGCAATGTAGAATTTATTGTTCAATCCATGCATTCACGGTATGGCCACACCTAACAAATGAGTTAATGGGATTAGTTAGTTGGAGTTAATTAAGTTAATGCATTTCTTTAATGGAGTTAATGAATTTTTGAATTAATGAAACTAATTACTTAATAAATTTGTTTCCTTCAAATTTACGGAAATATTTTAAAAGATCATTTGAAAACATTTTCAATGAAGTTAGATCTTCTAATAGTATCGTGAGTAGTGACATTCAAAAAGCAATTATTCACTACACAGTAACTCGAAGTCGATCCAAGTGGATTTATCGGATCTTCCTTCTGATCCTAGTTTGCAACATCATATTCCGAACTATGATCCGGATGATCAAGGCATAGTTCGAAGAGCATATTTACAACAATGTCTTTGTCAACCTCTTTACAAATGTTTCCACAAAAAATAATTGATGGAATAGTCCGTCACTTTAATCCATTGTAGTCTAACAATTATAAAAATTGGTTGGAGTATAGTATGAAAGAAGACGTTGTATATTGCTTACCATGCTACTTATTTTGTCAACAATCAATGGGTAGAAATACGATCCACTTATCACGATCTACTGCAACCGTAGAGAAAACATTCTCTGCTATGAATATATCAAAAAAAAAATCTACGAAATTGAATGTGAGATGAATAATTGAATGGCAGTTGTATTACATGTCTAGAAAAATATATTTACAGATTAGCAATGATGCAATCATCGATCGGTTTCAGAACAGAGAACTCGAAGTGGACAACTTTAGATTATCAGTTTTTATGTTATGGTTGTTTAGTTTGAAAAGATCAAAATATTTGGTTGTTTTTGTAATGAAATACTATCGTATCACTTATTACTTATCGTTGTTCAATGATTTACTATGAAATTTTCTGTAATTATTCGAATAATTGGAAACAAAACAAAACAAAACGGGGGCTATCGCCCCCGAACCCTCCATCCTTTTCAAATTGCAACCTTACCAGACTTAAATCATGGCTATGCCACTGCTTGCGTGCACATACCATTAGCATACTTGCATGCACAGTATGTCCATGCATGTCGCTTGTTTTATGTTGTTAGAAATTAACCATGAAGTTGTTCTTACTAGAAAACGATGTCTCTCATCCTTTGTTCTCACATCGGGACAAATGCATGTAGTATTCACCCTATATTATTTAGCCTATTGTTTTCTTTTCAACTATGCGGTTCGAGGCAAAGCAGAGCGCTTGACACTCAGGTTGACTAGAGTTCGGGCGGCGCCTGGATGAAAATTTTGCACAAACAATATTCACATTAAATAATCATGAAAATAACGAATTATTGATTCAACAATTACAACAACTAAGCCATTATACCCAAACAAGTTGAGGTCAGCTAGAGATGGAACCCAAAACTAAATGACAAAGTCCTTTAAAAGTCATAATAACAATAACAACAACAATAATAAAATAAAATCAAATAAGTAAATTAATAATAATAATAATTAAGTAAAATAAAAATATATAAAGAAAAAAAGATAATAATAATACTAACAGCAATAATGGTACTAATAGTAATATTAGTTGAAGACCAAACCTTACGTCTCAGGCTTCTGTTCTCTAGTTCTGTAGTCTAAAACTTATAAAACTCACAGCTTATGGTTCTGGTACGTTTATCGCTAACTTCCACGCGCTCCCTTCCGTCATCAGCTCTTCGGATATGTTCTAATTCTTCAAGTCCTTTTTACTACTTCCTCCCATGTCAACCGTGGTCGACCTCTACCTCTTTTTAAGCATTCGATGCGACCTATAATTCCAACGTGCACAGGTGCATCGGGCGGCCTCCGTTGGAGATGTCCAAACCAACTTAAGCGATATTAGATTAGCTTATCCTCAATTGGTGCTACTTCAAGTTTATCACGTATATCATCATTTCTAATTCGGTCACTTTTTTGTATGACCGTAGCTCCATCGCAGCATACACATCTCTGCTACACTTATCTTCTAGACATGTTGACTTTTAGTAGGCCAACATTCTGCACCATACAACATTGCATGCCTAATTGCTGTTCTGTAGAACTTTCCTTTGAGCTTCTGTGAGACTTTCCTGTCACAGAGAATGTCAGGACGCTTGTCGTCATTTTACCTATCTCGTTCGAATTCTAAAACTAACATCTTCATCGATTTCGCCATCATACTGCAACATTGATCTTCAATATCGAAAGGATTCTTTCTTGAGAACTATTTGTCCGTCCAGAGTGACATCTCCATCTTTTGACCTGACACCGTTGAACTCGCACTTCATATACTCTGTTTTAGTTCTGCTAAGCCTAAATCTCTTTGATTCTAAAGTCTGTCTCCACAGCTCCAGTTGTCCATCAACCTCAATCCTACTTTCATCAATTAGCACAACATCATTGGTAAAGAGCATACACCTAGGAATCTCATATTGTATACCATTCGTAACCCCATCTATCACTATGACAAAAATATAAGGGCTCAAAGCCGACCTTTGATGTAATCCTATGTTAGTAGAAAAATCACTTGTTTTACCATCACAAGCTCTGACACTAGGCACAACATCATCGTACATATCCTTGATAAGGGTAATGTACTTTGTTGAGACTTTCTTCTTTCCTAGAGTCCACCACGTAAGCTTTTGCGGTACTTTGTCATAAGCTTTCTCCAAATCGATGAATACCGTGTGTATATCCTTCTTTTGCTCATTAAATCCCTCCATAAGTTGTCTTATCAAGAAAATTGCCTATGTGGTCGACCTTCCAGGCATGAAATCAAATTGGTTTTTTGAAACACTTGTTATTCTTCTTAATCGATGTTCATTGACTCTCTCCCAAAGCTTCATTGTATGACTCATAAGCTTAATTTTTCTGTAGTTTGTGCAGCTTTGAATATCTCCTTTATTCTTAAAAATTGAAACCAATATGGATCTCCTTTACTCATCTGACATCTTGTTTGATTTGAAAATATTATTGAAAAACTTATTAGCCAGGCTATCTCTACATGTCCAAGGCATCTCCGTACCTCAATGAGGATGTCATCAGGCCCCAATACCTTGTCTGCTTTCATCCGTTTTAGCGTCTCATTTACCTTGAATTCTTGAATTTTTTGAACAAAATGTCTACAGGTGTCATCAAAAGAGTTGTCTATCTCGATCTTAGTGCTATCACCTTCTTCATTAAATAATTTATCGAAGTAATCTCTCCATCTATTTTTTATCTCATCGTTCTTTACCAAACGTTTATTATTGTCATCTTTGATGCATTTAACTTGGTTGAAGTCTCTTGTCTTCCTTCTGTGGAGTTTAGCTATCCTATAGATGTTTTATTCATGCTTCTTCGTACTTAGCTTTTGATATAGATCTTCATACGTCCGACCCCCTGCTTCACTTACCGCTCTCTTTGCGTTCTTCTATACCACTTTGTACTTTCTCATGTTATCCTCGCTCCTGTGATGTTGTAAGCACTTTTAGCATTTTTTCTTCTCTTTGATAGCATTTTATACATTACCGTTCCATCACCATGAATCTTTAGGTTCACGTTTATTTTCTTTCGTTATTCCAAACACCTCAGTAGTCACTTTTTGAATGCGCTTTGCCATTTCATCCTACATTTCATATTCATGCTCCTTCTCCCAACACTCTATCCTTAAACACCTGTATGACGTCACTTTTGAGCTTCCACCATTTTGTCCGACTAATCTTGGCTCCTTTATCTTGTCGAATATGTATTCGAAAACGAAACTCAGATATCAAAAGCTGAAGCTATGAGACAACGCATTCTCTAGGTATAACGAATTATTTATTAAACTATATTAATGCTGATTAGATTGTCACTACTTATTAGTTTTACATAAATGACAACACACATGTTTAAGAATACACATGTAAATATTTCATCAATAAATTTAAAAATGAATCAAGTACTTCAATGATTTGTAAAAGCAACAAAATTTATATTAGTTAAGTTTTTGTAATGACAATAATTGGATATTTGTATACCAAATAGCATTAAAAAAGCTCAAATACAATATTAGTGAATAATATAAATCTCAATTTATAGTAGTTATTTTATGTTTGATTAAGAAATTATTTTAAATTAACTTTTAAAAGGCTAACATAATTAAGATAAAAAATTAAGAAATTAGTAAACCAAATTTCAAAGAAGTGAGAAATCAAATAGTAACTTTTATTCTCAAATATATAACGAAGAATTGTTATTATTTATTAACCAGATATTTCTATATTTCTATAAATATACAGAAAAACGTTTCAAGCATTGAAATACTAAGATCTACAATAACTAAACAAAGTAACCAGATAATTTTATTGTCTACGTATTTAATTTAGTCAAGTAAAAAATAAAGTTATACTAAAAACGTTTATTTTTGACGTTCTAAGGCAAACCCAGTGCTCAAACCATGCCTCGGAGATAGGGTGTAATAACGCATTATAATAAGAGGACGAGGCATTAAAATTGCGAAGTAACGCCTAATCAGCGCTCAACGACGTCTAGACGATGCCCTTACAACATAGTTTTCAAGTATTTTATGATTTTATGTACACAGACACATGTATGCATGTTAGAGAACTGTTTATTACTGCAAAATCAACTTGTGACGTAAAGATCTAATATTTATAAAAGTTCTATCATATCAAATTTTCATTGTAAAATTATTCTCAGCGTGCCTTCTCACATGACGTATTTGAAGCCACATTTTGTATTTATGATGAACCATGTGTTACGGTTGAGCTTACATGGATCGGCTCTAGCTTTGATATCGTATAAAACGAACATTTACTATTACAAAACAAATTGTTGATATGAAGAGTGGTCTCTTAGTAATTTTTTTAGATGTGAATTTATTATGATACATACATAATGTGCACACATCTACATAATTAATTAATATGTATGTTCGAGGGTTCAACTCTAAGACCACCAACAACTTATGCAAGGCGTCTTACTACTGGATCAATGAGAATTGTCCATGGGTTTGAACCCAAAACCAGTAAACCACAATCTAATGACCTTATTACTAAGCTAGTGATCCACAATACATACACATGTGTGTGTATGTGCGCGCGTGAGCATTCACGCATGCGAGAGCGAGCATGCACATTCCCTCGTTTGTATTACCAATTTATGCTTGGTTCTTTTCTCTTTTTTTTTTTATATCTATGATCGTCAATATTTGATGTTTTATGTAATTGTGATCCACGTCATCATCATTTATGCATAAAATTATTTATTCTGATGCTTTCAGTCCACTAAAATTAATTATGCAATATATACAAGCGTTACGGCACGCAATTCGCGCGTGATGATGGTTATTGTTAGTTGCAATATCGAATTTGTTTTTGTTTTTATTTATTAGTTGCAATATCTAATTTGTTGTTATTTGAATTTTTGTTTAATACAAGGAATGAGGTATCGTTCGAAACCTCGGAATCTCGGCCTTCTCGTTTCGTTCTCGGCGACAGGCGAAACGAAATTAAACCCTAATTTCGTTTCGCCATCGCCTGGTAAAAAAAAATAGCCGCGAGTTGAAAAAGAAAAGGCGAACTCAAAACCGAAAGCACTCACGAGATCGAAAACCAAAAGCAATCGCGACAGAAAAAATGTGAGCGTACAGTAAAGATTCGATTCGATTTTGATGTGTATAAATATAGTCGAAATCGAGCCAGAAAAAATAAAAAAGTTACCTTGTTCTCCACTGTCGATAGCGGCAACTGCAACCGCGATGGTGAAGGCGACTGCAACGGCGACGGCGAACGCGAGGCGAAGTTGACGAGAAGCGAAGAGCGGCGAAGTCGACTTCAGGTGAAGCGCGGTGAGGTCGAGGAGAGGAGTTGCGGCGAATTCGATTTGTGCGAGGTATTTTTTTTTTCAATTGATATCTGCGCGCTGTTTTTTTTTTTTGCCCTCCGCGTGAATAAGAAAGGAGAGATGCGGTGTGATAATGGGCCGACATATATTCAGTTGGTTATTAATTGTTGCAATCTTTTTTATACACGACTAATACAAAAGGATAATGCGGTTTTCATCATTTGTATGTAATGTTTGTGGTTGCTAGCTGAATTTATTCTCTACTATTATGGAGTGATCTTGATTGATGGTCGTTGTTTGTTTTACTTTTGTATTGTTCAAACCATGCCGTTGAGAAACCTATTTGGAAGCCTTGAATATCAGCCTTGAATATGCCGATGACTTGAATATTGAACTTCGAACATTGAATATTGAACTGGCATATGTTGGACCTGGCATATATTGGACTTGAATATTGAACGTGAACATTGAACTTGACTCGAAATTGTGGATTTGAACATTGAAAATTGATGACTTCGATTGTTGTTTTTTAATCCATTCATATTTAATTAATTCGTATTTAAATTTTGATTTAATTTTTTGATTCGATTATTGTTTGTTAATTATAATTTCAGGTACACTATGGCAAATCCGACTGAAATTGGTTGGAATTATGGAACTGCGATCGATGACAATCTTCGAAAAACAAAATGTAACTTTTGCAATAAAATAATTAATGGCGGTGGTGTGACACGTTTAAAGGAACATCTGGCAGGAGTGGGCGACGACGTATCGGCATGTTTAATTGTCCCTAAAGAAGTTAAACAGCTTATACGATTACATATCGTTCAAAAGAGAAATGAACGAAACAAAGGAAAGCTTGACAAACAACGCTTACAAGAGGAATTAATGAGCAGATCGCAACAACTATCGGACAATGAAAATGAAGATGATGAACAATTTCAACGTGTCATGCGACAAAGCAGAGATGAATTTAGAGACGAAGAGCTGCGTAGATCTCATACTGTAGGACGATCGGGTGGTGGTTCAAGTCAAACATTGCACAGATATAATACCGCTGGACGATCGGGCGGTGGTGAATTTTGACACTAATGCTGCTGGACGAATCGACTTATTTATGCAAAAACGAGAAGGTAGAACTCAACCTTCTATCAAATCTGCAATGAAAGGTATTAAAGATGCCAAAAAACATATAGGTCGAGCAATTTCTAGGTTCTTTTTTTTCAACCATATTCCACATAATGTTGCTAATAGTCCATACTATACAACAATGGTTGATGCGATTGCAGAATGTGGTCGTGGCATTGATCCACCAACTGCATATGAAATATCACACTCGTACCTTGAAATGGAAATAGAAGAAGTTGGGCAATATATTAAAACATTGCACAATTTCTGAGATGAATATGGTTGTACATTAATGTATGATGGTTGGAGTACACAGAATCGACGAAAAATAATAAATTTTTTCGTGCACTCTACCCATGGAACGGTATTTATCAAATCTGTGGATGCCACAAATGAATTCCAAAGTGGAGAATATATTTGTGGACTAATGGATGATGTCGTCGAAACAATCAGTGAAAATAGGATAGTGCAAGTTGTTACAGATAATGGAGCAAACTACAAAGCTGCCGGTCAATTATTGATGCAGAAAAGAAGGCGTTTATATTGGACACCATGTGCAGCACACCGCATTGACTTGATTTTGGAAGATATTTCCAAAGAGCCAGAGGTAACAACTATTATCACAAATTGTCAATTAATAACGACGTTTATATACAATCATGGTTGGTTACTTTCTATCATGAGAAAAGAGACCAACAATAAAGAATTGATTAGACCGGCAGTAACACGGTTTGCAACACATTTCATCGCACTTGACTCTATTCATAAACATAAAGATGATCTGAGACAGATGATTGCTTCAAGAGAGTGGACATCAAGAGTTCCTAGACTCAATACTAAAGACAAAAGAACAGCAAATATTGTCTCTACACTGATTTACAACAATGCGTTTTGGACTGGTGCTGCTTCCGTCATCCTTGTTTTTGAGCCATTGGTGAAAGTTTTACGAATGGTAGATAGTGATGACAAAGCAGATATGGGTTATCTTTATGAAGCAATGGATCGAGCAAAAGAATCGATCAGAAAAAATGTTGGTGGAAGGCAAAGCCAAAAATGGTGGGATATAATAGACAAAAGATGGGAAAGACAGTTACATCGACCTCTTCACGCCGCAGGTAATTTGTTTTATCTTATCGTCATACAAATAATGAAATATATAACATTTCGATAATATTTTAAATCGTTCTTATATAGGTTATTTTCTTAATCTCATCATTCAATATGGAGATGCAACAAACGATGGAGAAGTATTGAACGGATTTAACAACGTCGTTGAAAGAATGGTGCCAGACATTGTAAAACAGATTGAAATCGGAAAAGAGGTAAAACAAACATATATAATAGTTATGTTAAACATTAAACGTTTAAGACATATTAAATATTTATCTTCACATCACAGGTAGAAAAATATAGAATGAAAATTGGTGCATTTGGTTCTGCAAAAGCATACGCAGCAGTAAAGACATGTTTTCCCGCTCAATGGTGGTCTATAATTGGAAGAGAGGATGCTCCAAATTTAACACGGTTAGCAATGCATATTTTAAGCCAAACAGTTTCATCTTCAAACTGCGAAAGAAACTGGACTACATTTTCAATTATTCATACAAAATTACGAAATAGAATAAAAATGGAAAATCTTGAAAAATTGGTATATGTGCATTACAACATGAGACTAAGAGCAAAAAATTCAAGATGCCGCGACACTGAAAGTCAGTTGATCGATCTAGACTATATATTCCATGAAGAGGATCCATTAGCAGAATGGACTACTGAAATTGAACCATCATTGTTGGACAACGACCCTTGGATGACCAATACATTGAATGATGCAGTCGCTGCTGTCGATGGTATACCTACACAAGCAACAAAGAGTCAAAGCAATGAAAATAGTAGCAGCTCGTCAAATGATGATCATGGTAATGCAGGTGGAAGTAACGTTAGTTTAACAAGTAATTATGGTATTGGTTCTAGTGATGGTGGTGAATTATATAGACCAACTCAAACATATTCAAGAAGAAGGGGTGCGAGCGGCAATCCTAACCGAAGAGATAGTAATTTAAATGTTGAATCCGGACATCAACATGATTATGAGCACCACAATTCATATACTTCAACTGATCCACCAACCTATAGGTATTCTACTTCTGACTATACAGGTGGTAACTCATATAGTGATATCTCGAGTGATCAAAATAGTCAAGCTACATATACAACACAAAATGATGAACCGTCGTCTTTTGATAATATGATGGCGACATTTATGGGCCCATGACAAATGCAATATGCTTATCCATCATACTATACAACACAAGACGATGAAGAAAATTATGAAAACAATCCATATGTAGCTTCGAGAAATAGTTTCTGGATGTAGTAGTGTTGTATGTAACATTATTATTTTGTTGTATGCTATATTTCTATATGAATTTGAATCGTTTATCATTACGTTTTCATTAAAAATACAAAAATCCAATATCAAGACCGAAACCGAAACAAAAATCGAAACAAGCGAAATGACCGAAACTGACCGAAACCAACAAAATTTCAAATGACCGAAACCGAAACTGAAACCGAGTTCTCGAACCTTGGTTTAATAATTTGTAAAAAAAGTTTATTTGTTAGATTTTTTAAAATGGTATTAAGATTTGATAATATTTGTAGAGAAAAGTTTTGAATTTGTAAAATGAAGTTTATTCGCTAGATCCTATATTCAAGCGATATTAAAATTTGATAATATTTGCAGAGGTTTATTTGTTAGATCCTATATTTAAATGATGTTAAAATTTTGTAACATTTGTAGAGGATAATTTTGAACTTGTAGAAGAAGTTAAATCCAATTTTTAAGTGATATTAAAATAGAGTGACACTTTTGGCAGTTCACGTTGACACAAAAAATGTGTGACACCAAACGTATTACAACTATTAATAAAAATGTGTTGAATTATGTAGAAGAATCTTTTATTATCTGATGTGCATATTCGACTTATTCTCATTTCAACGGAAACCTAGAAATATATTCATAGAAATATTTAAGTTTTAACTTAGTTTGAATTGCTCCAGTCTAGCGTAGAAATAGTAGGTTAGAAATAACAGAAATTATTTGTTGTTTTAGGTGGTTGTAAAGAGAATAATACAGATAATACTTGAATTATATACGAGTGAAGTGTATTTTGGGAAGTTCATGGTCAGACCAAAAGATTGCGCAATAAAGACAACTATTAATAAAGATATTATATACACACAATATTTATTTCAGTCATTGATTCAAAATTCTTAATTTTTGACTGTCAACAGATATCTAAGAAAGTTTTTTGTTTTAATTTTAGTATTAGAGATGATGTTCATGATATGTACACCATGTCTGCAGCAAATTATCAAATTTCGATGATAACAGATGCCAAAATTTGATTCAGGCACAAATATAGGATACAAGAAGTCCGGGTGTGGATCTCCCTCCCTCCCTCTCTCTCATGTGTTTGTGTAAATACACACACACACAAACACACACATGCAAGCATGCATCTAACACACATACATATCACAATCATTCATAGTAGCTCGGGCAACAATTTTTCCTTGTTTTGAGCATGCATTTGGCTACACAACAAACTAATACATCTTTTCATCTATTTTTGAAATGTTATTATGTCCTTGCTGTGAACTGAAGATAAAAGCATGTTCTTATTTCATTATTTATACTTGATTAAATTCATGTATAGAAGTATCATCTACCATATCAAAAAATATATAATATTCTTGAATGCTATTTTTATCATATCTTTGTATTTCGTAAGTTATCTAAAGCTGTCACGATATTTCTGTCATCAGTTTATTATTTGCTGTTTTTTTAATACAACGACCTTATCGTCCCTTTATTAAGCATAATATATGATAGCCATGTTTAGTTGCATAATAGTAATGATGATGGGCAGTGCAGGGCCTATCATTTGGGTTGCCCCAGACGAAGTGCAATTATGTTGCTTTTCGTTTTCAGAAAATAATAATTATACTTGAACTAATATAGATAGTGATAAATAAAATGAATCTAACTAGATTTTAACTTCTATCAAAATGCACAATTATAACAACTAAACGTCTAGGTGCTCCTTTAAAGTATTGTGAACTTTTTCTATAAATTGAATTTTCGATTGAGGGTTGCTTTTTGTGGGGGAGTAGGGGGGTTGCCCTAGCAAATTGTCTTGCTTTTTGTGTGTGTGTGTGTGTGTTTGGGGGGGGGGGGGGGGTTGGTTTGGTTTACTTGTTTGATTTGAGAAATACCATCACAAATCTGATTTTTGTGTAAACCACTAAGTACTTCAAGTTGTTGAACCTTTTTCTTTTCCTTTTTACCACTGACATAAATTGACATAGATCTTCCACCTTTCTGCGTGAAAATATTGGGAAACAAAGAACATTCTTGATGCTTATGATTGAAGTGAATTTTTTGATATCCAAATATATTTTGAAAAATTGTTGATGGAATAATGATATTAACCACCAAAACTATGATCCAGGTTCTTCAGTCTCGGAAAATCCAGATTCAGATGGGATTTTATGTTAGCTCCATAAAAGAAGAAACAGAAGTTATTGACAATAAAACATCCAAAAAATATGTTGTGCAACTTCAACCTTCTGAAAGAGGGCAAGAAAGTAAAACTCTGGAAGCTGATTTGGTATTATGGACGGTTGGGACTAAGCCATTAATCCCTCAACTCGAGCCTTATGCCCTCCAACTAAATGCTAGAGGACAAGCAGAGACTGATGATACTCTCCGTGTAAAAGGGCATTATCGTATATTTGCAATTGGTGACTCAGCTGCTTTAAGAGACTCATCCGGCAGAATTCTGCCTGCTACAGCACAGGTATGATTGTTCATACTATAAAATGCATTTGGTTGTAGATGTATAAGGTTAAATTCATTGTCAAAATATGTGAAAAACCGTCTTCTGATTACTTATAGGTTGCTTTTCAACAAGCTGATTATGCTGGCTGGAACCTTTGGGCAGCAATTAATGACCGGCCTCTTTTGCCTTTCAGGTTTGTACCGTTCTCTCTTTTGTTCAACATTTTATTTTAATTTGTCAGTTACTACTTACTATAGGATGCGGCACAAACATAAAATTAACAGCTAATTCTGTTTATTCTGATAATACTAAAGCTAGAAAGATAGAAAATCACACTCAAATTCAATTCACCAATCACCATCAGGATAACAGGAATTCATAACCTACCCACCTACACACACATCCGCGCATACGCGCATACACACCCAAACCTTCTGAGAAAGGTCATGATTGAAGGAAATAAATTATTTTGCTCTCCCAATGGAAGAGGTAGCTACTGATCCATAGGCATCCGTATGTATACAATCAGGTACTCTCTTCGATCAATGAAGTCCACCTCCAAAAGATACATTCGTTTGCTTTTCTAGAACACTTTTGGCAGAAATCTAATTTGTCGAAGCTTTCTCGTTTGATCATTTTCGTCCGCGAAGCAACTCCAAGCTCTTCTATGAAACATAACTCAATCTAAGATGTCAAAGTTTGATGGCATTCAAAGCACGAGAACTATCTACCCAATACAAGACTCCCAGAGCACCATGGTTCCCTTCAGCGGTACAGATTACAGAACACATCTTTTATTAGAATTAGCGCACCCCTAGAAATCTTCAAACTATCATTTTTTATAGTCACCTGCATCCCATGAATGCCAACCGTCCCAACGAGATCAACGACTTTCGAAGACTTGAAATATAGTGGACACATGTTAAAATGCGAATCACTCCGTTAAACATGCGAATCCATACTATATCATCTTCCATTGCTCTACAACAAACATCATTTCACATAAGAATTGCACTTATATCCTTTCCAACAAAAGAGCTGAAGTAATCTCTATTTGGTATCATATGGAATGGCACACTTGAATCAAACACCCAATGGTCTGATACATCCGAAGCTACTGCAGTCAACACATCGTCAAATACAGCCTTCTCCACCGCAATCGATGAAGATCCATCCTCGGTCTCCTCTTAAAATCCAGATAATCTCTCTTCCAATTGTTTGGTTTCTTACGGTGGTTGCACTTTCCATCTCTTGACTTTTTCTCTTCAATCATTTTCGAGCTTTCTAGACTTGAAACGTCTCTACGATTACAATTCTTTTTCTCATCTCTTTCTCTCTCGACAAATAGATCATGACTATTTTTTCTTCTTCCATTTTCCTCCAATTTACATGCATTTGATAAAATCCTTTCTTTAATCCGTTGATTAGAAAATTGATTGATTACTTCAATCTCTCAAAACAATTCCTCAAAAATCTTTCAAATCTTATTTAATATGGAAATATTATATCATCGAAATCTAACAAAATTTTTGAAGGTTCATAAGCGATAATTTCCAAGTCAAAGTTTTTTTGTTTGCTTCTTTTTGCTGTTTTTTTTAATAAATACACGTATGAGTGTTTACGTGGAATTACGATTAAATATTTCAATCCAAATGAATAAAGCAAGCATTCCAATTGATTAAAAGTTAAAATGATCAAGGTATTATCTCGAATATCCGACAGATGGTTTCCATACCCAGAGTCACCAATTTTGAAGCTAACGCCCAATTTTGGAAACTCTTTGCAACCGATTACAAAAACATTGATCTCCTAAATATAGCAGATGAGTATAATAAATTCAAACCATAAACGATTAATAATTTCGAAATCCCTAATTGTAAAAGAAAAAAAAAAAAATCTAAATTTTGTACAAATAACATACAGATAGAATAAATGGGAGTTTTGTTAAACACTCTTCTATAACTTCCAAAATACATTTCCGCTCCCCAAAAAATTGTTTTACGAAATATCCTTGAAATTGTTTTTCAGGAAATTTTGCAGTTTCTGCACAAACATTGCAAATTTTCGCTAAAAATGATTATAAGGGTTTTTCGTGAAACTTGGTCTGAGAGGGGACAGAAGTGAAATAAGTTTGAAAATAAGGATGTGTCCCTAATTTTATACTAAAAGAAATGACAATATTTTTCATATAAGTTGCTAAAATAAGTTAGCTTGCAAACTTATTATCAAAATATGCTGATTTAACCATAAGCAACCAACTCAACAAATTGTAATTGCCTATCACATGAGCAGCTAAGAGTCGCACAAAAAAGTAACAATATCATGCAGTTCAAAGTTACACAAGGTATTGTTAACGTTTTTTCCACAACTCAGATGCTCATGTACCAGGCAGCTAAAATTTGCTGAGTCGGTTGTTGAGTTTGCTAAAACCAACCTATTTTGGTTATAAGTTTGCAAACCATTCTATTTTTCTAGTAAGTCTTTTTTTTAGAATGAGAATGATACTTCATTCAAGTGATCACTCATTTTGATATCTCAGGGTTCAGGTTCAAATCCAAGATCTCTAGAACATTAGTCTTGAGTGTTTTATCACGTATCACTTGAGTTGGCAGTCCTTAACTTTCTAGTAAGTTTTTTGAATAATGTACGTAAAAAATTGCCTTAGAAGAAAATTGTATAAACATTAGTCAATTTTTTGATTCAATTTGATTTTTGTTCATGCTGTATAATTAGAAAGAGCCGCAATCAACATTGTTGTACCTATTTTCTCTTCCGATTTTATAGTGGCTACAAAATAAAAGCGTTAATTCTACTTAATCCAAGAGCAAACCCAACCTCGATTTTATAGTGGCTACAAAATAAAAGCATTAATTTTACTTAATTGAATCTTATATTTTTTGAGTCAAGAAGGTTTTGAGGAAGACCTATGCACAAAGTCGTCAAGATAAATGGACCAAAAATATAATGTGCATCTAACTTTTATAAATCTCTAAAATTAGTAGCTTCAATTGATCAATGGCGACATATGATTTTGCATTTACGCCTTGCTGGTTTATCGCTTCATCTTCGCCTCTCCTCCTCCCTCTTCCGTTCATGCGCACATCTCTCCAATCCACTCTTTCTTTCCCTCTCCCTTCAGCCTAACCCCAAAACCCCATTTCTGGGTTTGACGTCTATGGTGATATGTCTTATTGTTTCTGGCCCCTCCATGCTTTCTCAATCTCCACTTCTGCAGATCTGCTCCCTGCTCACCATTTCCCTTAAAGTGGCAGCCAATTTCCCCCCTCCTGTTGCCTCCAGGCCTTTGCCTCCTCTTTTGGATACTGTCACTTTGCAGACTGATATGTCTTCCTTCACTCCTCTGCCTGGTTAGAAGCCTGGTGCTGCATTTGCTGGACCTCTTATGAGTCTGTTGTGATGACTGCTAATTCTCTTATATCGTCCCCTCCTCTGTCAGGTATGTTTTCTGAGAGTAGTGGTCCTTTTCCTGTTAGTGATAGTAGGTCGGTTGGTGAAGCTCCAGTGTGTTCTTTTAATCTAAACCACATAATGTGGTACTTGTATTTTCAAAGACTTTGAGCTTGTTTACGAATATGATGTTTTAGTTCCTCCTAAGGAAGCTACTGAAACCTGAACTAACTTCTGAACGAACCATTTTGTTGGTTTCTTTCTGGACCAAAACCTTCATACATGGTTGTTTCAAACCATCTCAAAGCATTTGGCGTTTGGCTGGCTTTATCATGGTAAAGACTGACAAAACTGTGTTCTTCGTTGAGTCCTCTTGTTTGATGGACAAACAACGTACTCTAGAGGTCGATCCCATATTCACCCATGGGAATCTTTTTATTACCTCTCAGTGGAGTTCTATTGTTGATTTCACTCATGAACAAATTCTCTCCATTTTCCCGTTTTCGTTTCAATTACATAACATCCCTTTGGCTTTCCACTCCAATTGGTATAAATTGGCTAACTTGTCAAATTGAAAAAGTTGTTTGTCCGTGCACTACAACAGAAACAGAACGACATGATCGCTTTGAGCATGCTATGTTCCCCTCATTGAGGTAACTCGAAATAAGCTTTACCTTCTTCACTCACATTTCTCCTTCGGAAGTTCATGTCGCCTATGTCGATGTTTTGTATGGTTGGAAGCCTGATATATGCAATACTTGTAAAGCCTTTGATCATGTTGCTGATGGCAGCTGCGTTGCCTAAGATCCTTGTCCTTTGGTGCATCAGTTTAACTACCCTCTCGCAAGGTTTGTTTCTACTGGAAAGCAATGGATACCCAAAAATTTCTCCCAGTCCACCTCAGTTCCAGGTGATCCGCTCCACATGTTGTTGTCGAGCATGTCTCTATCCCTCCGGTCCTTGTTTCTCCTATACAGGTTGATCTAGTGGACCCCTCCTGTATCACCTTGGCTGCTTTTGAGCCTGACCCTATCCAGCCTGTGCAGATTCGCCTGCTACTCGCTTCTACCACTCTCAGTACTTGTACTGTCCCAGTTTTAATCATTGAGTTTGTTCCTTTGACTTCTTCTATTGCCTCTACTCCTTTCTCTCCTCATTCCACTCTTTTAACAATGACTTCTCTTCCACTTTCAGTGACTATCATGATGATCTTATTGAATCGAACGAAGATGAAGGAACTTGAGGTCAACATTATGCTAACATTACTGTTACTACAAATGAGTTTCTGATGCTGATGGTGAACTTAGAATGTTATATTATACTATTGATATTGATTCCATGAGTTTGAGCGCCTCTGGTGTGCACAATGATAGATTTTTGATGGGGGATGATTTGGACTGGAGTTATGCATACACTCTGGACTCATTGTTTTTCTTCCCTAAGCTTGTTCAGTGGTTTGAGAAGCATTAATTGGGTTGTATGGCTTGTTGTTGTTGTTGCTACCTTTTTTTTTTTTAACAATAAAAAGAAACGATTTTGTGTTACTCTATTTGTAGGATTTTATTGTCGTGTCTCTGTTGTATGCAGTAAGCACGTTGCTCCTTTTGTTTTTCCTTTGGTAGTTGGAGAGTATTTTCTTCATTTCTGTACTTCCCCATTTTGTTTCTGACTGAAAACGTAGCTAACCATTCAATCTCGTTTTCCTTTTATGAAACACAAGTATGAAATACAGCTATAAAAACCAGTTAGCAGTAAACTGGTACTTGTTGAAACGAAAAGATTCAAAACATTTGGCTTCAAACTTGTGCAATGGGGTTATCGTCTTTAATCATATGTTTCTAGAGAATCTGAATGATACCTCCTATTTTTCATAGGGATTTACCCTAAATTAGTTAGCTACATAGACTTTAGATGCCCGATTCTATTCATTTGACAAAATAACACAAGCCAGAGAACTACAATAAAAGTTATTTCTCATAAAATCTTTAGATCAATAATTATTCTGGTAACTAAAACAATTCATGTTACATTGAACAGAAATTGCATCTTGACATCGAAACCAGATTTCGTCTAAACAGAACTATGGTAACAATTGTTTTGGCACAAAAATAAATTAAACAATTAAAATCCATTTAGTCTTAGATTACTCGAAACTTGAAGATAACCCACGCTTGTGCATTATTGACCAAGGAAATAAGAGATTCATATATTTGGTTTACAAAGAATACAAACTCACAAATTAATGTCTACATATTCAACAATACTCGATCCTCGTGGAAAGGGTGACAATTAGATCTGTCGGTCCAAACCCGGACCTGATTCAAGAGGTCTCGAATCATGTCGGATCAAGTATTCTCGATCCCAAACTATGCATTTTAAATCTAGACCGGGCCACTTGATGTTCGGTTAGGATTGGTTTGAGTCGTTGATAATAACACTATTAAACGCGTGCGCGCACCCACTTCTGATTTTAGTCGGATATTTCTGTTCAGATCAAATTGGATCTTTATGCTATTTTCATGATCTGTACCCGGACACGATACCTGATGGGTATGAGTTTTGATTTTATTGGTTCGATTCAGTTTCAGTTTGCTGGTCTTATTTTAATTGTTAGCGTTATCTCATAGCCATTTATGTCTCCTTGTATAAAAGTTACATGGTGACTAATGGCTTTATATCCATCAGAAGTATTTGACAGTTATATTAATTAATAGCTACAATAAACATGCTAATTTTTTTGGAGTGAACATGGTAAATGACATACAAGCTAGAATCAAAGAGCATAGACCACAGATATGCAAACTCCACTCGTTTACCTCTACCCATGCATAATTACCGAATTATTTCTGAACATTCTAGCAAGATTCATTTTTAAGGAAATCCTAGCAGATTCTAACTAAATAACACTCAGTTCTCCAGGTAAATTGCTAGTTCATACAATATGAAGATTGACAGCTATTCTAGAAAGTTTTACATCAGTACTGTAGGCATTACAATTGGTAGAATCTATTAGAATGTTATGCTGTTTTAGCTCCCATCTTTGAATTGTTTCGACACCTTGTATTTAATAAAGTGTTGACAAAAAGTCAAATTGGTTGACGATTTATGTCAGTGTTTTGCAAATTGCTCCGGTTATAGCCCATGGTATTTTATAGTTTACTTATGGATCCACCCTTGCTTGTTAAACAAAATTTGCTCATGTTGTAATTCTGCTAACAAACACCTATACTTGGCTAACAAACTCTCCATGTAAAACAGGCGTAACAAGGTTTTAGTTTTGCTTCAAAGTTGAATTTTTTTTTTTTTTTTTTTGAAAGTTTGAAAATTGGTTGCATGCGACTATAGAATCAACTACATTCCTTTGTTGCAGAATTAACTCAACCACTGTACGGAACATACAAAATTCTACTCTTTTAATACAAATTACAATCTTATCTGAACAAGATTAACCATACAATTTCATTTGCTTTGCAGATTTCAAAATCTCGGAGAGATGATGACCCTTGGAACAAATGAAGCCGCAATCTCTTCAAGCTTACTCGGAGACATAACACTAGATGGCCCCCTTGGACATACAGGTTTAATTTGTTCGACATTTTTCTTATTATTAGTTAGATCTGTAAATTTATCCTACAATTGCTATGTAATTCACCTCTTCCACACACGTGTGAATATATTGTTTTTGTATCTTCTACTAATATCATTATTAATGTGATATTGGATGATTACCCTAATTTTGTTTCCAAAATTGTGCACGCTAAATTGATAGTTAGTTTACCATTTTATGTTTATATCACCATAACAATTTTATGAGGATTGATAACAAAATCGTAATATACACGATCTTATAATATTTTTTCACTCAACTTATTGGCCTACCGCCATGGAGTTATATGGTAGTAATTTTATAGTATAGAGATTGAAACTGGAAGGTATTCATCACATTGTAATGTTTTCAATTCAGCAAGGAAGCTTGCATATTTGTGGAGAATGCCGACAGATGAACATAGAGCAAAAGTAGGAATAAGCTGGTTCACGAAGTCAGCTATTGATTCTGTTGCCTTTATTCAGAGCACGCTGACTAATGTTCTCGTGGATTCTTTGAAAGATCGATAAATGTTAGATCTCTGTAACATTAACCCGACCATTGATGGTTAATATGTTCACACGTGTCAAGCTATTTTCTTGTAATGTCAAATTCTTATTTGAGAGAAAATGTACCCAATTATTCTGATTACCACAAGTATCTTAGAAGATGGTTATAACAACCAAATTATGAAAACAATGTTTCTCTTCTGGTGATCACTTTTTTATTTCACATCGAATCAATTCTGCCTGTATATGTTTCATTTCTATCTTTAAGTATTTCATTCATAGAGGAGCCATGCAGTGCGAATATTTGAATATCAGCATATTCCTGTGTAATATATGGAACATGGTACAAGACTTCAAAACGTACTGTATAGCTTCGAAGAAAGTGGAGGTGCATACATATTGTATGCACATACCCTTATATATATATGTGTGTGTGTATGCGTGTGTGTGTATATGAATGATTTTTTGAAATCTGCTGAAACTTTATTCCGGTAGTAACACCAAGTTGATACAAGTCTACTATCCTGACTTTACTTCTGATCACTAGCGATGCTAAGTAGATGGATATTTGCCTCACCAGCCAGATACTGTAACAAAAAAACAAAAAAAAACAAAAAAAATAAATAAGCCACAGTATTTAAAAAAAAAAAATTGCATAATAAGACCAGTCATAAACTCATGCTTTAATCTCATTAAACAAGAGTTTACTTGTAAACTAACCCGGTATCACGATAACATAATATGCACAGAAGTGACCTGTTATAATCATAGATAACGACCTACCCAGAATGGATAGTTATTACTATAAAAATAGTCTGTATAGTGTGTATATGATATTTTATTTCAAATTTTACAGTACAATATGCATAAACAGTTAACAGATATCAGGCGTATATAGGACACACTGTAATTTGACAGGTTTTTAAGTATGCAGGATTAATGACATACTGATGATGAATTGATGATCACACTTTGCCTTGAGCTATGTGGCCAATGCCTGGACTTCCACCTGGAGAAGTTGGTCGATTGTCTTTAGTTGTTGCAAGTAACGTTCTTCTTTGAATTTTACCCGAGTCTTCAATATCTAACACTGTATAATTTTCTGATTCTGTAGCTACATTATCGATCTTATCTGATGTTAGAAGCCTTGCATCAGTGGAGGTACTTAGGATGAATATCATTATGGCAATGATAGCAAAACATGTGTACATGGAGTACTTTGAAGCCATTGAAGAAATAAAATATATGAAGAGGAAGCAGTAATATGGTGGAATGAAGTAAGGTACAATTGGTTCACTACTATTGTGTATTTATAGTGTGGCATTATGCAATATGAATATTTTAAGAACTTCTAAAGGGCACACACAATATTGATCGATTCAATGGGGTTTGCAACCGGTACTTTTATGCACATAATAATCCAGGAGCAAACTTTTCTGTATTTCATTTTCTTTACTCCGTTAAGTGGAGCTGAAATTGACCTCAATGTATTTTTAAACCATTTTTTAACGTCTTCTATACAACTAAATTGTCAAGATCACCCGGATGAATCTTGGCTTTAGATTGTTACTAAGGGAGAGGATCAAAATCTGAATTTCAAGCACATGTTACTCTTATGTATATGTACATGTGCACATACATATACATGAGTAACATGAGTGTATTATTCTACTCTATCTTAGCTGTACTTGAACAGTTTTTGCTGGAATACTTCTGGATAAGTTTGGAGTTCCAGGGCCAGTGAGGAACAGTTCTCAGTAAATTACAGTTAAGACAGGAAATAAAAGTCAGATTCATTTTTCTATGTACATATTTTAAAGTCTTGTAGTCTAGTTATCAATCAGACTCACATTCTTCTCAGTTATAACGCTTTGACAGCTTGCTAAACTTCACATTTAACCTGGATCATTCATCTTAATGTTCAAGTCTTCTTCACGTAAGTAATTACACATGTCAGAAACAAGACGGTGAATATTTTTACTATTACTATAAGTTAAATGTCATTTTCATTGATGCTAATAGCGTGAAATGATCTGATTTTTCATCAAACTGCTAAATTCTCTTTGCCATAATTATTATATAAAGATAAACTAAAGCAATACAATCATTCAGTTTTAATTTCCAAAAACCAATAGAGGAGCAAAAAAGCCAATAGGGAATATACTCCCTAAACTCGGTTGTATATTAACACCTACCGTTAATTCCCACCACCCATTGATTTGACCTCCCAACCCACGCATACAAAAGAAAAAAAGGTTGAATAAGAATTAGCCATCCAATTAAATCATTCAAAACTCTACTATCCCTAAAGACAGGGATTCTTTCGTTGAACAATCACACTTTCCTATGGATGGTTCTTGTGTCATTTGTCCCTATATCTTGCTTTGTATTATTATAATTGGTTCTCACAGCAATACATGTGCTATATGTACTGCTATATGTACTCAAGCATCATTTAAACCTCCAATTTTATGTGGAATTTTAATTTATGTGTACAACTCCTGCATGGTGCAAGTTGGTTGTCCATTTTAATATTTCATGGCCCAACACATGAACTTTAAACACTATTATTGTTTACACTATCTACATTATATAAAACTTAATCAAAGAAGATATTTTATATTAAACAACATAACGCATCCATCACATAAGTCTAACATCGGTTAAAATTTTACATAATTTTTTTCTTCCACTGCATATAGTTTCCAATAAATCATAATTCCCTTATTAATATATATACTGCGCACATTTTAATGATTTATAAAATCACATATTCTCTTGTCCTGTGCTTGAGCTTGCATACTAGCAGGCTTATACACATGAAACACATGTTCTTCTCCTTGAGCCTCAAACAACTCTAATCTCCCTTCGAAAAGATCCTCCTTCAATCTATGATAATATGCAATTCCCTTGTCCTTTAAAGGGTCTTTCCCTCCTACACAAACCAACACATTATCGCACCCAATATTCTTCAAACTCGGTGCATTATCGGCCATTGGATTAATTCTATAATCATCTACACCAGTTGATGAAGGACACACAATAGTCCACAATCTCCTTAACCCTGAACTCATCTTCGGGTTAAATGATTCTGATTTAGTTACTTCCGGTCCCAAAAAATATGGATGGATCAATATAATCCCTCTTATTCTAACGTCATGCACCAACTGTTTGGTCCCTGCCATAGTGAAATATATCCGACTATTTAACATAATAATTCCATGTTATAAAAAAAATATTGCCAATTTATCCTCAGATTTATTTCGACTAACTGCTATCATATGATTTTTAGGGCATAATAATTTTTGTTAATATCCAAGTAAACTGGACATTGTTCATAAATTTCAAAGAGAACATGCATCGATTCCTAATCACAGAAATTAACGCTTTATTAAATTTTACACGTGCATATTTTATTAATGTTTTAATCAACATCAATATTCCAGTCGTGTCATTTCTGTTCAATAGGAATTGAAATGAAATTAATCCGAAACTCCGATTCAATAAAACATATTTAAACTCAAATATTATGGAAGAAAAAAAAAACTAATTAGAGTTTCAAATATATGAATATAAAAATTTAAAATTTAACTTTGGAAACATGCAAAATCCCAAAATATATTAATAGTGCAACTAAATAAAGCTAAAAGTGAAGTAATGAATTAATATCTGTTGGTGTTATATATATATTTATAACTCATCATTATTGTTCATCTATATCTTATTTTTCACATAAAGATAAATTCTACGTCTTGTTTCGATAAATTAACAAATATACGTGTAATTATATGAAAAATAAATAATGAAATCCAAAATTTCTGAAATTTGAATTAGATTGAAATTCCTATTATTGCAGAATATCAAAACAGAGACCAAAACCGAGATCGCGATTCATGGTTTTAATGTTTTGACTAAGTGAACTATTTTTCGAGGGGTTGAGTGCATGTAACTTATATGAATCTATATTTTTACCAGCAAGCATAGCCAAGTTGTGAGCAATATTAGCTCCAGAGCTTTCTCCCGACAAATAAACACGAGTAAAATCGGCATGATCAATAAGCCATGAATCTCTGCAGTAGTTATTGGCATCGGACGCGGCATGAGATGCAACCCATCTAAGAGCAAGCCATGAATCCTCATATGCAACAGGGACCATGTGCTCAGTGGCAAGCCTGTAATTTACAGAGACTAAAATAACATTTGCTTTACCCACAAGGGCGTTTAGGTAATTATGCAGTGGTGACATGGCAGCCGAGCCGACTACAAATCCACCTCCGTGGTAATGAACCATAACTGGAAGTTTTTTTGGTGAATGGTTTTGGAGCATTGGTAGATATAAGCGCGCTGATAAGTTGATTTCAGGTATGATTTCTATGTCTTTTGATGAAACTTTAGTGATTGAATCAAATGATGGAGGGCTGAGATCTATAACGTTGAACCTTTCGATTTTTAGATCTTTGTATATGCGAAAAAATGGCATTCCTTCGTGTATTATTTCTTTGTCCTGGTCCATTTTTGCTGAATTTGGTTACCTTGCATTGTGTGTGTCTATATATATATATATATATATATATATATATATATATATATATATATATGTACTGGGATAGCCTCCGTCTTGGAAAAGATGAGAATGCAGTTGTCTTTTCTGAGAATTAGCCGTTTTTTGTGATTTTTGTCTTCATATTTGCTCGGGAAACATTGTATTCATCTAAGCTTGGCATCTATTTGACTGCAAATATGATTATGTTTCATATACTGCTGGAAAAAGATGCTTTTTTGTTGTTAAGTCAACTGCTAGTTAATATCAAACTTTTGTATGTTAACTATGTTAGATCAGCATATTTCTGCTGCCTAGATGCTAATTAAGTAAAGTATGTTTTTCCGACAAAAGAATTGATTGTCATTTGTCTTAAGAACTCTCAGTTTAGGCAGCCTCACAACGATGAGAAAGTGATCAACAAACTACTTAATTTCAAATTTTAAATATTCGCAAAATACGATAATTTATATATAATTTTTTTGAAGTATGCAACACATTGCCATTTGAATTGGTTTGGATAAGTCAAAAATATAGCTACGCTGGTAAATTGAGTTGAAAATCACTGTCATATAAATTTAGTTGCAAGATGTGTATATATCCAATCAAAATGTCAACATAAGTATTCTTAAAGTCATTCTTGAGTATAATTTGAAAGGGTAAATAATATGTTAGTTATATAATCAAGGGTCATTAGCTTAAGTGGTAAGATTTTTAGACTATAGTTCTAAAGATCTTAGGTTTGATCTTTCGAGATAGTAAAATAAGTATTTTGCGTAAATTAAACATCACTCTTGTTATGAAAAAAAGCTTTGTTAACTATGTGGAAGCTTCAATGTTTACGTTAAGCTTTGGATAATTAAATTCAAACAATTGGCAATAGACATTGTATGGTCTCAAACATTAGAAACCATGTGTTCGTCCAAAAAATGACCCAACAATGCGAAACTCAGTTTATAGAAGAGCACAAGTCACTGAATGTAAGTTTGACTTGCGTTCTTATGGACGTACGAGGCGTTCTATGGGTGTACCGGAAACCCTATCTTCAGACAGCGAAGATCGATGGGAATTCAATTACTTGTAGTGAATTATGGATTTGTGGCAAGATAAAAAATGATATATCAATCCCATAAACTTTGACATTGTGTTGCTCGAAAATCGAATCATAAATACATGAGAAGGTTTAAAAAAATTGAATTTTTGTACTGGTTCGACAAATCTATGGCCTACGTCCAGTTTGACCTTTTATTATTAAGGTTCTATTATAATAATAAGAGCTACAATGATTTTCGAATTTGGTCTATAGAGTTTTTAATGAATTTTAATGAAAAATCGAAGTTCTAACATGTAGAACTAATCCTCTTCTTTAATAATGTTCCTCTGTATAAATTGGCTACAGGGAGCTCATTTGGACATTGATTTGCTCAGAATATTCCCAAAAAATTCATCCAAGAAATATCCAATCAAGGTTTAACAAAAACAGATTAAAGAATATTCAAAACTTGACTCAGGGCATATGGTTGAGTACTTGCCAATCGGTATAGGCCAATGCCTTGTCGATTGATGGCGATCCATTAGAATAAACTACGAAAAAAAAGGATGACCGATCCATAACTCCTTCGTCTTAAATCAGACTCGCTTGAGATTTGAAGTATTCATCTTGTATCATCGTGTATAACATTTTAGCACTCTCCATTACCTCATTCGTCGAGCATTTGAGATACTTGTCCGTGATAACATTTATATCCTTAAGGGGTTAATCGATAAGAACGATCCAGGAAGGAAAAAAAATGATCGATCCATAACTCCTTCGTTCTAAGTTGGAATCACTTGTGGTTTGAACCATTCATCTTATATCATCATGTAGAACATCCTAGCACACTTAGTTTCCTCATGTCATGGATATTTCATAGGCTTCTTCAAGATGACGTTCCTATCAATAGTCATCGATGAGAACAGTCTAGGGAGGAAAACAAAGATCAGTCCACAACTTATTCATATCAAGTTGGATTCATATGCGGTTTGAGCTGTTCATATTGTATCATCATATAGAACATTCCAACACACTTTGTTGTCTTGTCTTCTAAACATTTGAGGAATTCTTCAATGTGGGCCCAATCAAGAAAAATGGACGATCCATCTTTAACTTTGATATCTCAATCATAGTGGTTCAGATTTAGATGTGGTTTCGATGGGCATTCGTTATTTTTCTTGCAAACATTTCGCATTGGTTTCGGTCAATTCTGAGATTGGAAAATTTGCAAGTAATACTTGCCACCAAAGCATGTTATTGTGCATACAAAACATGCTTTGATCAAGGATATGTATCGCTATAGAAAATTTTTCAGCGGAGCTCTTAGGTTATCCATCAACTTAATGGTAGTGGATCAACGAGGTCAAGGTTATCAAAGGTTATTCTAGACTCATCGAGGTCAAGGTCTCAGATTCTTACCTAAATGTTAGTCATAAATCACCATAATCTTACGTTCTCTATGGATTCATATATCATATATAACTCATGTATCTTACCGTGATGGATTATAAATCACATGAGAATGTGTAGGGTTATGGTTTTACCATCAACCAGGGCATGACTTACAAAACGGTTGGTATCTCCTAACATACCATCATATGCTGGTCCAACTGGATCAAAGCATTATTAGTAAGCTATCGTATTTGTATCAATGTGTCATGTTATCGTATTTCCCTTAATTGAAACACGACTTATAAATTGTTTGGTATCTCCCATCATTCCATTATAAGTAAGTCCAACAAAATCTAGGCGCTAATGCCTATAAGTTATTTGATAATCATAAATAATTCATTCCAAATCATAATGTGTTTAAACCTTGAAGTTAAGTTTAATTTCTCCAAGTAAGGTAATCATAAATTTACTTTGAGCCCATTCACTCACTCTCCAAAGAGGGGATTGAACTTTAAGGCTAGTCCATTCGCTTAACCTCTGGTAAGGGGGTTTGCTATCCTATATAAGTTCATCCACTCACTATTTAATGAAGGGACTTGTATTTCAAGGTTTATCGCCCCATCTTTTCAGGTATGGGAAGTAACCTAACAATTTACTTATGAAATAATGGGATAATATATACTATCATATATCAGTATTAGAATCAAATTCAAATTATATGCCATATCTCATGAAGTTCATAGCCAATAAATCTGGAATTATATCAATCATCAGATTGTTCATACGAACTTATTCCATCTAAATCAGATTGCATCAAAGGGAAATTGAAACCAACATTTCAACCAATGAGTGCCACTGGGCTTATACTTAAGCATGCCTATGGATCGATCAAGATTGCGTGCACTTGTAAGTAGATCGAGAGTTACCTTTTATAGTTTATTTGAAGCAAAATTAAAATAAATTGAAAAATGAACCTAACTTCCATCTATTCTGATCATGGGATTACTATTTCATGATCATATTCTACATTGCAAACAGGGTAGTTAGCTAGCTGTAGCGGGTTGTTGTGTCCGTGGCACCACAATAGTTTGTCCTACGATCGTCGAGTTCCTCGTGTGCTATTGCAATAAATTTTCCTAAACTTTTTCCTCTATCATATTTCGCAAGTGCTTGCACTTATTCATCTCGAGTCCATAGCTCATGGATCAAATATAATTTTCCAATCCCCCTCTCCCGTTCTGTGGGTTCTTCTTTAGAAGTCTGTACCAGATTTGTCCTCCAGTTGCTAGGTAAATCCTCTCTAGGGTCTCAGTAAAGTCAACGTAAAATAAAATTCGTCTCCTTCCTTACGAACTTTGGAGCTCTAGGAATATCATCATCTTTTTTATTTTCTTTATCCTTTTCTGAGTCTGCCTTGGATGGTCCAATATCCTCAACAACATTGACTAAGGCTCTTTTAGCATCTATGTCTTACAAACGTATATATATTTTAGCTTGGTAATCGATTTTTTTAGATCTACTAGTGGATCCTAGTGGATCCCTTGTTAATGTCGTTTCAAACTCAGTTTAATTGTTAACTCTTGATAGCTATTGCATTAAACAAAGATAAATAACTTTGTAATGATTCTTTTTCTCATTATTTCACATTAGATAGCCATATCACACTCCTTGGTCAAATAGTGTGAACTTTGAAATGAATTATAAACTTTTCGACTAACTCAATTCATGTGCAAATGCACTCGTTATTAAGTTGGAAAAAGCTCATAGGTTCCAAATTAGTTAAGTACATCAAAAAGAAATGTCCCATCACCTCCTAGGTCTGTATCCAGTTGACCTGAAGCGTGACCTGAAGCAAACCAAGGATTTACGTGAAGAAGTTGGAAAAACACAAGGTAAATTCAACCTCAAATTGAGTTGAAGCATGACCTAAAGCAAACCAAGGATTGACCCGAAGTGTGATCTGAAGTTAGATTTATACCGATTTAAAGCTCATGGATCGACACTGATTTAACATTCCTTGGATCAGGTTTTCCTCGAGACTTTATGGAGTGACATACATGACATGAAGATGGTGTGTAGCAATTTGCAAAGTTAAATGTGGAGATCTTCACCTATAAATAGAGATGGAAAGTGCTTGGAAAATGGACTTTTTCCAAACTTCCGTTTTGAAATTTTGACTACGACGAGCTGAGAAAATATAATTACAAAAAAGACACCGTTGGATTTCCACCGATTTGAAAATACTAATTTGTAAAAGCACAGTTGGTGTAAACTTCCAAAAACGAATACCAAAGTTAAAGTGGATGTAGGCCGATGTATTTGTCGAACCACTATAAAAATATGTGTCTTTCTTGCTTTTATCTTCTTTGCTTTGATAATTTTCATATTTGTTTCTTCATTGGGTATGTGCATTATTTTTGGTCCTAACATTTCAGAGCTTTCACCGAGAGGAACTTAGATTTGATGATTTAAAACTTGAATTTAAGAAGATAACGAGATCATCAACCAGGAAGCCAACAAGGACATAGGGCAACCCGGATGTGTCCTCAAGATCTAACCCCCATCCATCTATAGAACTAGAAATGAGATGGAGAATGTAGGAGAGAATGATAGCCACTTGGAACAGACGATGAAAGGATTCTTCAGAAGGATGGAACAACATGGAACGATTGGAACTGCTAGAAATTGAATCGGAGACCAGAAAGCGAGATGAGCGCACCTAGAAACAGAGTAGAACAGAGTGGAGCAACCCTTGAAGTGGCACCACAACTCGGTATTGGTCCCCAAGCACAAGTCGGTACTGATCCAAAAAGGCTAGGGGCATCGCTGATGTTGATTTGGGGCAGGAAGGAGCATGTCTTAGAGATGATTTTGAGTCATTGAACATGAATTAAAATGCAAATGTACAACCATAGGAGCATGTGTAGAATTTCCCTGTAGGAACAAAGTGTAGAATGAAGGAATGAAGAGTTCCATTACATGATAGTTATGGAAATAGAAACCTATTCACCTCTAACATCTGGTACGCCAAAAATCCATCTGATTCAAGCTGTCGACATTGGAAATGTACAACGGGCGGATTGATGCGACTGTTCATCTAATGAGGTCCATCTGACATATGGAGGTGTTGAGCTCATCTGAAGAAGTAATGGTACGGTGCTTCCCATTGTATTTGACTAAGTTAGTTACAATGTGGTTTCGACATTTGAAGAATGGATCCATTAGCACGTGGGCCCAATTGGAGGATTGATTTATGAGGCAGTTTAGTGTTCATATCTCTCGACCAAAGAATGTAATACGCTTTCAAGTGTGAAGATAAGGGCCGGAGAAACCTTAAGTAGTTATCTGATAAGATTAAATGCGACAACAACCGTGGTTAGTAAGTCAAATCCATTGATAGTTCTAATGGGAGCAATATTGTCACGACCCAAAATTCAGCGTTCAAAAGTTGACATCAAATACCTCACTTGTATTCGACTGCCGGAGATTCGAACGTCAAATTTCGGTTCGGATGGAGCTTATAACGACATCAGATGAATATAAAACAGCGGAACATAATGAATATCATGCATACATCACAGATACAATATCATAATATCCATCACAACATCAGAGTATTTTTAATACATACACCACAATTCCAAATAAACATCATAATAATACAACAGTGATCATATATCCAAAAAGTCTTCAAAGGAAGGAAGCGATAGCGAACTCCCAAAGACTAAACACCTGAGATCTCTAAAAGCTTCTAGAATATCTCCAAGATAAGAGCTCCAAAATACTGCTACACCATAATACAGAAACCTGCTACTAGGCTGCCCGTGTGGAAATTATGGGCACCCAGAGTTTAGGAAAGAAACAATAAACTCCAGGTCAGTCATGGGACTGGTATGAGTAAACAAAAACAGTTGCTTTTAAAGAACTAGATTTATAAAAGAATTCCGGTATGCTTTTAAAAATGAAACTACCATAAGTCCTCCCGCCACACACACAATGCAATCGTAGAATTGAAGGATATTTCTTCTTATGATAGTTAAATATGCTTGGTACGGGGAAATTTCTTTGATATTATTACTAGTGCATAGTGTAGAAAATATTTTGAAAGTATAATATTAATCTTACCCAGCATATGTACCATTATACTATGCCTACTATAGCTACCATATTAGATGACAGGTTCTACAATTAAAATTGTACGGGGTTCGTATTGGTAATTGGATTTCCAACAAATGGTCAGGCTAAGGAACTTCCTGGGCCACATGAGTACGCCTCTGGAGGGACGACCCGAAAACCTAACTGGATCTCTGCCAACACAAGGCCGGGTTACCTCTGTACTAGGTAACTACTGACACGAGTATGCCATTCCCCGGTTGTAACCAACCTTTATCCGGGGCCCCAACAACAGTCATAAAGTAATATATATATATATTTGCGATATCCACATAAGTTAAGTATCTGGGCTCCATACCATGATACCACTTCTATCCAGAAGGAAATGCACATACCCTAAAGGGAGCTACCCCCAATAACCTTGCTGCATCTTTCCTGTTTCGACCATTACCGGGTTGTGAGGTTCGACGAAGTCTCGTCCACAAAGCCACGCTTTTCACAAAGCCATGCTTTGATCAACAAATGATCAGCAACACTCAGCATGCACATTACCAAGTTAGGAATATATTACTGATAACCTTCAACTACATAACCTTTGAGCTCGTACGTCTCAGAGAAAGGTGTTAAGCTAAGAGAATAAATTCTCCGCCACCAACAGAAATGTATTTGAAAGAAATCTGCTTTATATCTCAAAATGTAATGTCAGATATATCATCCATACAAGTCTGTTCTGGGTTCGAACAGAACCGAAGGCACTTCCGAAGAAGTCCTTGCAATCCGGGTGTCCACAATCCCGATCGGACTCCCCATCACATATGGAGAACTCTATACCTGAGCAACTCAGTGCAGAGTCATTCGACAGGTTATCCTATCGTTCTCGAAGACGTCCGGTCTTCACCGCCGTCTTCAAATGCTCATCCATTTCGTCGTATCACTTATTCGGAATGGTTTATATAACACAAAGGTCCTCTCCCGGCTAAACCGAATAGTGAGCATCAATTTTAAAAAAAAAACATGTGGATATGTTGTTCACAAAATTTCACAGGTTCGATGTGAGTTCCGGATAACTAACTGAAATCCGACTCCCTATCGCATCGAAGGTTTAAATGCCGTTTACGGCTAACAGGGTTTTCACATCAATACAGAACAAATCACAATTTTAGGATAGTACATGGAAATCTACATCACACAACATCACAATCAGAACAGAAATAGCGATTTATTGCACATCGATAGTTAATTATTTTCAGTAAATGTGAGTGTGATTTTAATAGATTAACCACATAATTATTTGTAGTGATTGTTTAAAATCAATGATTAAATTTGGATAAATTAATTAAATTTTAATTAACTCGATTAATTGTTTCTTAATTAGTTATTTTAATTAGCTGCCAATTATAATTAATTACTTAATTTTTCTAATTAAAAAATTCTTAATTACAAATTAATTTAAATACTTAATTGTTTATTAATCAATTTTAATTACAAATTATAAATTATTCTTAATTTCTTTTCAAAACCATTAGTTAATAAAAATCATTTACCTTAATTATCATTTGAAAATCTTCTTTACACTTTAAAAATCAATTTATTGTTACACCGAAAGTTTTAATGTTAATTAACTTCAGTTCTTATCTTTAAATTTAATTATTTAAAGTATTAATTAGATTATTAAGTATCCACTTAGTTTATTAAAATTGGTAATAAGCCTTCAATTCAATATAGTGAATATTAATTGCTTCATAAATCTATAATCTGTTAAAGAGTAAAACTTAAATTTTATTTGGGCCAAACCCATATTTAAAGTAACCCGAGCAAAATCGGGTTTTTCACTCGAGTCAACTCGACTTTCTCTCATCCTCTCCCCGAGTTCTTTCTCTCCTCATCTCGTACCTGTTTCCTCTTCTTCTACGTTCTTAAAACTTTAAAACTTAAAACTTTAACTCTTTAAAACTTAAAACTTTAACTTTTTAAAACTGTAGAACTGCAACTTAAAACTGTAAAGAAACTGCAGAGTTAAAACTCACTCGAACTCGCGTCCTACCCGAGTCACAAACCCCATACGCTTGAGAATCCCTCCGAGTTTCCTCGCGAAACTCAAACCTGACGTAAGGAAAATTACCGTCCATGTGCACAGTGCCTCACCGCCGTTTAGGCGAACATCGCGACCACCAGCCAGTCGCGAATCGCCCATATACTCGAGATCACACCTCGATTCGACGCCAAAGTTCAAAAATCAAAAATTGAGCATCTCGTCAAAACTGCGACCCAACACCACCACGCAAAACCACTTCGCCAGCGCTCCTCAGTCCACCGGAATCGCCATAACTTCGGCCTCACCATGCTAACCCCATGTTCTTCCATTCCCCTCAATTTCATGAAGCTCGATCAACTCGTGGTGATGAAATCACCACGTTTACAGAACACTACAAAACTCAGGGTTAAACCCTAAATTGAACTCGTCTCCAAAATTTACGCACTGAAATTTTTTTCGACAATTTTCCTGAGATCGTGGATCAACACACTAGCTTCACAATTTTTTTTATCAATTATCATTCAATCGATCATTAAAAATTTGAAAAAGAACGAAATTGGTTCAAACGTGAACTGCTCTTGAACCACTTAAATAAAAATCATCATATTTATTTTAAAAATCATCTCTTTGTGTGATTATTCAAATTATATAATCAAAACAACGATTTAACATACTTGAATTTATCATAAGAAGTTATTTTTACTGTAAATTGTTGGCTACAGGGTTAACTTCTTCATATTCAAGCATAAAACAAAATGTAATTCATATATGATGTTTTAACTAACCTATTTGTTGCCAATTGAAATCCATCAGGGATTAAAGAAGTGAAATTTAAAGTTTTACTTGATTAAACCTTGTATCTTAAAAAAACCAGAACAGAAGATGACTGACAACTATATCCAGGACAAACATAATTATCGTACATGAACTTTTCATCTGTATATAGTTGTATAACATAATACTTGTTATAAATCATCTACACAGTTTGAATCATGCTTGAAGCTTTCCAAATATGTTCACTCACCTGAATATATTGATGAACAGATAGCTACTCTGGATTGTGAAAAATAGTTTGATCCTTCTTCTCCTTTTTCTTTCTTCAGTAAATTGTTTTCAAACTTGAATATAAAGTGATGTTCTTCTATTTCTTTTTATTTTCTGATCTTTGTTAGGTTTTGCCTTTGAACGAATTGGAACAAATAGTCATTTATATAAAGGAGGTGTGAAGGTTCAAGTAGAGTACTGAGTATCATTATATTGTATAATTGCTTTATACAGGCTTTGTACAACCAACGACTTTCTTCCTTCTTTCAAGGGCGGCTAAGAAGAAAGCATTTAATGAAAGCATTAAATGTTCATGCTTCCTTGTATGTTTACAGCATATGCTGTTTGATTTTTCCTGTAAGCACAAAATTTTATTTTCTTTGTAATTACTATTTGGTCTTGTTTAACAGTTTTACATACAATTTTTTCTTCTAGTTTCCTGGTTTTATGAATTCCACTTGCAAACTTGTATGATATTCACACACACTTGTTTGGTTACTTTGCTAAATGAAAGAAAATTGTTTTAGTTATTGTTTTCTTATGTCTACATATTTGAATGTACATTCTTTCTTTTCTTTTGTTAGCTAATGTTTGTTTTTTTTGTTTTTTTATTATTGTTTAATACAATCTCTTGTTTGTTACATAATTTATTCATTATTTATTTAAAACTTAAACTATCAATTATTTATTTATATCCATATAACTTTATAATATTAATATTAACAATATATTTTATTTCTCTTGAAATTTCTCAAATTAAATTTAAAAGTTCAAAAAAAATTATCTAATTTTAAATTCAAAATTTTAGGATGTTACAAATATCTAGAGTTGCAAGTAAAATCGATTTCAAAGTTGATTTGGAAAGAGATCCATCGATGGATCTCACGGAGTTTTATTACGAGGCTGAGAGATACTTGCATCAGGAGGACGCTGAAGCGGAAAATGCTGAGGTTAATGTTGTGGATGACGAAGGACCGTCCGGAGCGGGTATGGAAAGGACAAAGGAAAGCGAAAGGCTGATGATATCTTCAAAGGATCGAAGCGGTGGAGGAGTCGCTACTTACACAACGTTGAATGAAACCCCAAAGAGGATTTACCCAGATACTGGAGGACATATTCCCTATTAGAAACTAATGAAGAGAGAACCCATGGATTGGGAGGAAAGGTATGGAAATTTTTTCCTATTCCATGAGCTGGATTGACATGTGATAAGTAAATGTAGGCACTTGTGAGACGTGATTGAAGAGTAGGTTCGGATCAATCGATTACAGCAATATGTAGGAAACCATACTACATAGGTGCAACAAAAGCAGCCACCATCTGTAGTGAATGCGTCTGGAAGTGGCCTTGGATCTAGGTTAAGAATAGTTATCTCACGATCAAAAAGGAAGAGAGTCAAGTTCGATTCCCACACTTTGCTCTTGTTTGCAGATAAATGATGCAATATTACAATCAGACCACTTACTCATGTTTGAGACCTCAATCGGTCACTAGACAAGCTTTGAGTCGGATGTTTGACTGTTATGCTTGATAGGATGGATGTTGTGCTGTTTGGTTGATGTTTGAATTTGAATTGTATGAATGCATGCTTGATTTTGATAATCACTCAAACATGATTATTGACATCAATTTTGAAACACCAACGGAGATTGGTTACCACTTGATATTGATGTGTGAACTGATTGGACATGGTTCTCCCAACCGGAGAGATAGGACAATGAACTGCAAGAAGTAAGTCTCCTCACCAAAGAGTGAACGGATGGACTTGCTTAGTCATTGGGTTCCCTCACTGAAGAGAAAGTAGATTAGGCACAACATGAACTAATGATGTGGAGAGATCAAAAATTAAACAAAAGATTTGGAGAGATCAATGAGTAAACTAACGATCTATAGAGCAATGATTAAACTAACTATCTAAAAAGATTGAGGATTAAACTAACGATCAAGAATGATTAGGAGTGAATTGGTTATTGATTACACGACCTAAAGAGATCGAAAGCTAACATAGATATTGATAATGTGATCCAAAGAAATCGAAGAATAGGCTTTGAATTTGAATGCCACTTGGCTCTGAAACAATTTGATAGTGATTATCAGATTAAGCCATTGCTTATATTCGGTCAGGCTCGTTTATGATAGGATGTTGAGCGATTTCAGATGATTTATAAACGATGCTCCAGTCGGTGGCAATGTACTACCCTAATTAATAACTTAGAATTGCCAAATGATTGGTGAAAGTCATTGCTTCGATTTGGCTGGGCGTTCTTATAATAGGATACTAGGCGATACTAGACGATTCATAAGTAACATTCCCACATGTGGCAATGAACTTACATAATTATCTACCTTTGATTACCAGATGTATACTTGTATATCGTAACTTAGATCCATGATGAACATGGGATAACACTGATTTTGATATATAACAGTTAACCCTCGAATAAACGCATGGCGACTTTGTTTTGTGTACAGATATATGATATAATAATTCTCGAGGAACACAGAATAAATATGATTTGTGACTAACACTTATGCAAGGACTCGAGTCCTTAGCTACGATGGTCTAAAATGATCTTTGATTTATAGGTGAATTTGAAGGAACCGGATGATTGGCTGTGGTTTGATTAGCCAATAGCCAACTACTAATGATTTGCCAACTTCGATTGAGCAAAGCAGGCATTCAATTCACAAGGCGTGCTTTGTGGGCAACTGTAACGGTCGAATTTCCATGGTATTCGAATGGACTCAGACGATCAAATTGGACTAATAAATGATGGAAAAAAGGATATAAATCATTTGAAAAGCAACACCACATGGTAAAATAGAGAAATACCAGAAATAGTTGTACATAGTTGAAAAATTGAAAATTCACACTTTTAGATCGGGGTTCTTGGGTCAGTACTGAGTTGAACTGAAGCGTGATCTAAAGCGAACCAAGGATTGACCATAGCAGGTGGAAGAACACAAGGGAAATTCAAACTCAAATTGACTTGAAGCGCGAACTGAAGCAAACTAAGGATTGACCCGAATTGTTACCCGAAGTCAAATCGGTTCCAATTTGAAGCTCATGGATCAGTACCGATTTGATATTTGTTGGACCAGGTTACCTCGAGACTTTTGTGGAGTGACATGTACAACGTGGAGATAGTGTATAACAATTTTCGGAGCCAAATGTGGATATCTTCGCCGATAAATAGAGGTGGGAAGTGCCTAGAAATGGGACTTTTTTCCTAGACTCCCATTATGATATCTTGATTACGACAATTTAGAAAATATTACTCTGAAAAAGACACCGTTGGATCTCCACTGATCTGAGAATGCTGATTTGTAAAATCACAATTGGTGTAAACTTCCAAAAACGAATAACAAAGTAAAAGTGGACGTATGCCGGTATATTTGTCGAACCACTTGTGTTCTTTCTTGCTTTTTTCTTTTCTTTGATAATTTTTATATTTGTTTCTTCATTGGGTGTTTGTACCATTTTTGGTCCAAACAGCCACATAATTTGGTACAAATAAATTTTGCATTAAGTAACTATAAATACACTAATCACAGAAAGTTAGAAACTCAATTTTTATTGATTAGATCATCACTATATATTATTTTAATATGAATATATATATATATATATATATGACATATATATATATATACACACAATTTAATTTTACCACTAACAAAAATTTTACATAAAAAAACACTATTATAGCTTATAATAGTAATAAAATTTGTTTGCAAGAAAGTTTATACATACCGAAATTTTTGTCATAACTATAGCTAAATATTTATGTACCTAATAATGACGACTTCATATAAAACACAATAATTGCGAAAAATTTAATCTTTTTATATAGTAGATTACTTTTGGTTATATTCCAAAAATATTCAAAATAGAATAAAAGAACAAGAATATACAATGAAGAACCATTAAAAATCAAATTTCAAAGAAGTTAAAACTTAATGATTGGTTATTATTGTATTTTTATTTTTTAAAATAAAGAAGTAATTAAGTAAGCTTTGGGAAACAAGAAAATTATATGTTTATTCAAAATTATAAAAAATAATATTTATTAAATGATTATATATATATATATATATATATATTGAAATGAAATATATAAGGTGTACATAAATTTTAAAATTATATTAGAAGTTGAAGAGCTTCAACAAATAAACGTAGCAATTGAGTTTTTTATGTAATTATATTTAATTTAGTCAAAGTAAAAAATGTTATACCAAAGATGCCTATTTTCTAGCACACCAAGAAAAACTTAGCGTTCAAATGGCTCCCCAAACAAGGGATGGAGTAAAGTGCCAAAGAAAAAAAATGGAGCTTCAAAATTGCATAACATTTGGAGCTTTTGCTTAAAATATATACCAGTATAACATTTATATTAATACTAATCCATTTATATAATTTATAACATTGATTAATTATATTTAAGTCATTTTGAAACATGTTGAAAATTATGTTGTGAGATTCCTTGGTGTGAACTTAGTCTTCTTTAATATTTAAACATTTTGAATATTAAAACCTATACGAATATCGCTGGAAGTAAGGTATCGGTACGAGGCAGATGCTTATAGATTATCTAGGTAAAATCCTTATTTTTAATTTATTTAAAGTGTCACCCTTAAGTAACGATATTTTTTATATTTCCTTTGATCGTCACTATGCTATCAAGATATATGGAGATTAGGTCTTATCAGTACTCTAATAATCTCCATACTTAATTGCAAAGTCCAAACTCTAGATGTTAGTGGGTTCAATCTAGTAACTTCTGTCAATTAATCAAAAATTGCGTTGACCATAGACTTTGGCTTTGAGTTGAATCCCAATTATAGTAGAACTAATCTTCTATATCGAAGGAGAAGAATACTCTCTTCAACAGTGCTTCAATTCTTACATTTGAACACACAACCAAAAAATGGTCTTAACTCGAACTAATAACGAGTGACCTTCCATAATAAAAGTAAAATATTCATGCAAAAGATCCACGGTACCTTAAGTCAGAAGACCACTACATATTATCATGAGTTCCTCTCTTTGACTCAGATACAATAACTTATAGATGAATCTTGATGGGTCTATTTTATAATTTTTCCCAAATAATTAGATGTACGCAACCTCTTGGTTCCCCAATAGTCATGAATATTCACCATCCATCCTATGAAGAGTATTACATATACTAGTCTCAACAGATACAATAATATCGCTTTCTCAGTGCACCTTGACTAGGAATATTTAAAGATAAATGTTTCTAATGATCTAATTCAATACTCATCATTATGAACCCATTCACAACTGCAATCAATCAAACACTATTCCTAAGTATCTTAATAAGATGTTTTCAAATGTGCTTATAACATTACCAGTAAATCATAATACATATGCGTAATCAAATTTCATAATTGCCCCTAGGGCATACCTCTTAACTCTATCTTTTTCCCACTTATATTTGGAGCCAATTTTGATTTCTCATAGCCATAATATCATCGATCTCCTAGATAAGACCGAGAAGGGACTTAATGAGCGGATCTATAATACTATTATCTTATACTTAGTTATTCGATGCACACCTCTCCATCACCGATAAATTGTTTGTGATGTGAGATTTATGATAATATGCATCGAACTCTTAGGAGCTCTTGATTTCTTTTTCAATCTATATTGCAACATTGATATCATAATACGTTATTTGATTCTCAGTGTTAGGAATCTCTATTAGCTCACTTATAAATTTGTGCATATATATTACTTTCATTGCAGCATTATTCAAGGCGATGTACTCGGACTTTATAGTTGAATTTTTCACAACCTTATGTTTGGAACTTTCCTAAATTAAAGCTCCCATGTAATAGGTGAAGCTAAACATTAAGATTAACTTATTGCTTTGATGTCACTTTGGAAGTTCGAGTCCATGAAAGGAGTTCGTTGTTTCATAACAATTCTCTACTGTTTCTTAAATACTCGAGAATAGTCTTAGATATCATCCAGTGTTATTAACTTGGATTTAAACTATTTTTGCTTACCATGTCAAATGCATAGGCAATATTTGGTCTAATACATTTTACAATGCATATAAAGTATCCTATTATCGATGCGTAAGGATTTAGTCTTATATGTTTCGATTCCTTATGTACAAGAACATTTCTTTGCTCGGAATTTTCCATATTAAACATTTTAGTATGGAATTTATGCACATTGATTGGGACAATACTAATATCCTTTATACGTAGTATATAAAATACTTATCATCTATCCTTTATTGAGTATTAAACAATCAAGATTTAACTGACTGTAACATGGGCACATCATTACTAATCATAGTGCGTTGTTTACATAGTATTAGAAATGTTTTGGTATCTTTTTTCTTTCTTATAAACACACTTCCCCTGCAATTTGACTGAAATCAAGCTACTTCATTTTTTTTTGTAAAATTGCATGTTTTAACTTCTGAATGCTTGTTTAAGTTTGATCTAAAATATTCTACAAGCCTTATTATAGCTCCCACTAACTTCGAGACACTTTGGCTATGGTGTACAAATTGTCTCTTCTAAATTAGAATTTAGAAAGTCTATCAACTGTTTGCCAAAACTCATAGTTTTAGTATGCAACAATTGCCAGTAGAATATGAATGGACTTATGTAAGGCGCTAGGGAAATCATCCCACTAAAATTGACATATGAATTTGATAAATTTATTTCTCATCAACCTTGCCTTACAAGTCAATACTATTTTATTTAGTATATATTTTATTACTTTGTAATTAAGGATGGTAATTGTTTTAATTAAATTAGGCAACTTAATACAATTAATGAACTAGAAATTGGATTTCTAAAGATAAATTAATTAGAACTTGATACCTTTCACATTACATCTATATAGTGATTTACATATGAAAAACATATAAAATTGGTCAAAAATTGGATAACGTGAAAAAATAGACGAAAAGGGAAAAGAAAGGCAAAACGGTAATTTGGACATAATTACCTTATTAAATCTAAAATGAGACTCCTTCTTCATTCTTCACATATTATTTGATCTTCCTTTTCTAAAGAGGAAACTAGGTTTATCTTAATTAAAATCATCATAACTTCTTCATTTCTCAATAAAAATTTCCAAATTGAATATCTAAACTCAAGTTAAGAGTTCTTTACAAATCTAACTCTCTAAGATTGCATTTTGGAGGAGAATGAAGTAGGATTTATAAAATCAAGTGAGCTTCAAAGTTGAGTTGCGTTAAAACTTGAATTCGTAGTATTTTGTAATACCCAATTGTTCGAAAAATAGACACTTGTGATGTTGTAGTAAGTGTTTGCATTATTTCTAAGGATCAGTGACTTTAAGAGCGTGGGAATTTAGTAAAAATTCATAAAGCAATTCCATTCATTTACTAAAAGTTCTTACATAACCCTATAATTACAACAATCAAATAAAATATAATAATTACAAATATGAACTTCGAGAGCGACATATGATGATGCCCCTTTGAGTAATCAAAGTCATAACTATAAAAGGCTGTTTATCTTTACACACAAACAAAAACAGTTATACTTCACATTTGAATAAACTAAAAATAGTATTAGCTTGCATCCTACATGTCTCCTAAAAGCTTTATTCATCTCAACTTGAACTCTATGTCGACAAACTTAAATGAGTGCCCCAGAGTTTAGGAAAAATCGGTCAGAAAAAAAGTGCAGTATATATAATATTGATCATCCCAAATCAAAACAGACATATAGTGAGACCACTTTCCCTGTGCAAAAACATGTTTCCCCTCACTAGTAGCTTAACTATCAAATGTCAAACATAAAATTTGTTAGGTAAGACGAGACACGCCTAATGCACCATGCTCCCCTCATCTACCTACAACCACAATGGTTAGAACATAACATAAGCATCATACCAAGATGGACTAAAACTTAAAAAGTCAATATTTAATAGCGTTCAAGGATTGCAGGTTCCCAATATCTACCTATCCCATCAGGTGTCAAGACATTGATCTAGTTTTCTTAGGGTTACTACAAACCTATTAGTTTTCACAGGCTAACTAAAAACATATTACGTTGACTTAGGCCAAACCTAACAAAACCAATGACTTCCCTTCCTACAAGGATACTAACATATCCCCGTGATAAAAGAAAAAATAATAGTGAGCATCCTCACTTGATTCTTAGATGCATACACACAAATTTTAGCTTTGATGTTGGAAAAGCCCTATGGATTAGAATCGTTAATCTTGAAAACTTAAGGGATTAATCGGTTATAGTGCAAGGCGCTATACCGACACGAGTCCACATAGTTTAATTTGGTTTTCTAAGCATCAAACAAGTTTTTTTTTCCGATTTAGGGCATCCTAACTTAATTTGATCTTTTCAATCTCTCGAATGCAATTCTACTCACACAGGAAGCCTGACTATACCCACTAATGGAACAACTTTACATGGTTGTGAATTCCCAGTCCCCAATGTCATTATTATTTAATGATTATATGCGAGTAAGCACATCAACAAATCACATAGGCAAATTTAACCAATCAATATATATAGTTAAATATACAAAGTTTCATCAACAATATCAGTATGTTCTCATGATAGCCATTTACATATATGCCTCGTATGAATAAACACATAATTTACTTTATATAAACTCGAAGAATTTTAGGCCAAATTTTCAATTTTCCCTTTTTGAAAATATTATTTAATAAGTATCCTTCTCTTTAAAACTTCTTAATAGGTTTTTTTTTAAAAATTCAACAACTCTTTTTTGGTATTAGGAATACATGACTCAATAATTAATAATAAGCTACCTAATATGAAAAATAGGGCCATCGAGTATCTAAGGTAAAGCTTTTGCATATATAGAGCTATTGCGCCTATAACATAAAGCTATCACATTTTAGAACTATTGAGCCTCTAAATTAAAGCTTTTAACTATCAAGCTTTTAAATTAAAGCTATTGCATGTTTAGAGCTATCGAATATCTTAAATGGAGCTATCAAATATCTAAATCATATGTTAGCAAAGATGTAAAATTAAGCTATCAAGCGTTTAGCAAACCTATCGCATGTACAACTATTAAACTTTTAAAATGGAGCTATTTAATATCTAAACCATATGCTACCGAAGGTGTAAAATTAAATTATTGAACCCAACCAAAGCTATCTATTGTATAGTTATCTAGCATCTAAAACCATTCTATCAAAGATATAGCTGTCGATTATCTAAAAACATGTTATTGAAGATATAGTTATCGAACATCCAAAAGGCATGCTATTCGAAGATATAAAATGGAAATCTCATAATTAACTTTAAATTTGATCTATTTCCTTTTAAAATAATTACTTTTGAATAATACTTTCTATATGTTAAATTATCATTCTTTAAAAACTACCTTTTCATATTTCATTTTAGAAAAAAATGTTAAGAAAGATATTTTATTTCATTTTTACTAAATTTCCCCTTCACCAAACAATTCATATCAATTTGAAATTACATGGGAAATATCCAAAAAAAAGTCTCATAATCAAATTTTATACCTTTTACCATATATAAAAATTTTATAGAAAAATAATTAATTTTCATTTTTTAAATAATTAAAACTCAAAAACATACCCTTTCTAAATTAGAAAATTCGTAGAAAATTCATATTAATTTGAAAAATTATGAAACTATAGTCCCATTTCCAACTTAATGTTATAAAAAACATACCATAATTTCAAATCGTTTGGAGATTAATGACATTGGTATTAAATCGAAATCCCTTCCTTTTGCTTTATAATTTCGAATATAATATTATTAAAATCATTTAAATGAATATCTCGACCAAAACCAAGCTTTATCAACGCGAAAGCATCGCCGGTTTAATAAAACCCAAGAATCAAATCACATAAGCATAAGGATGATAATATTTTTCACATTGTTTACTTTAAGTATGGAGAAAGTTGGCCATAATCCTCCCTGTTTAAGCCTTTTCTTCTTTCTCTAATTTGGAGTGTAGTTTTCTCTTCTCTTCTTTCCTTTTGTTTTAGTATGAAGAATAAATGGTTACAAGGTAGATTGAGAGGGTTTAGGGATATTAAGTGACTTGAGCATTAATTTCTCCCTTATTTTCCAATGTATTAATTAAAACATTTATATCTTTCTCCACATAAAGTGCCATTACTCCCTTTTCGATTAAGAAAAATCGAAATTGATTATTATGGTTTATCTCCATACTTAATCCACTTTACCCACATTATTATTTGATTATTAATTAAATATTTTTTTTGGTAATGTGTATAAAAATAGGGATGTTACAGGCTCCCATTTTTAAAAAATTTATCCTTCAAATTCTGATAAGGTACAATCAAACGTAACAAGTCATACGTACATGCGACACTAACACATAATAAACTCAAACATTGCTAGCAAAAAGTTAGTCGAAGGTCTATACAACCATATAGATTATACATCAAAATAACTCATAATAAGCTCTCTAATCCTATCCTCGGTTTCCTAAGTATAGCCTCTTTTGTCATTGCTTCACTGGACTTTCACTAACTTGGCGTTATGTTCCTTTTATATCTCGATCCATGATACAAATTGGTTGTCTAATAATAGTCATATCGGGTTCCACTACTGAATCATCCAATGTTGTTGGTTCAATAGTAGTCTCTATATCACGTACATACTTTCTTAGATTAGAGATGTGAAACACATTATGGACTTCTACCAAAGTATACGATAACTCTATACGATATGTGAGTTTTTCAATCATCTCTATAATACGAAACTGACCAACATATCTTGATGTAATAATTTCCAACTTCCTAAATTTTAAATACCCTTCATAGATGACACTTACAAAAATATAATCTCCAACCGAGAACTCCAAATCCTTATGCCTTCAATCGGCTTAGCTCTTCTACTTCGATTTAAATTCCTTCATCCCTTCTTAAATCAACTCAATATTTTCAGTCACTTCTTATAGAAAATTTAAACAATTATTGGACCATCGCTTGTCTCTAACCGACATGTTAGTGATTTACACGGTCTTCTATAAAGAGCTTCAAAAGGTATCATTCCTTTACTAATTTGATAAATATTATTATAAGGAAATTCAACTACTGCAAATGGTCTTTCCATGATCCACCAAAGTCTAGTACATAATCTCTTAATAAACCTTCAAGTACCTTACTAATTCTTTCCATTTGACCATCAATCTATGGATGGTAAGTAATATTTGTCTTCAGCTTGATACCTAATACATCATGTAAACCCTTCTAGAAATCTCTAGTATACAAAGGTTTTTTTATCACTTCCAATATTGCTCGGTATTCCATGAGGTCATACAACATTATGCATAAATGGCTTTGCCAAAATAAATTCCGTTCTTATCGACTTAATAGGGATAAATTATGCACTCTTGGTTACTCTATCAACCACAACATAAATACTTTTATTTCCCCAATTCGACCTTGACAACTCATTCATAAAATCCATCGATATAGAATTTGATTTCCACAATGGTATTTCTAAAGGTTAATGTAATCCACTCAGCTTTTGATGTTTGGCTTTTACTTTCGGCAATTCAAGCATTTCTTAACCCATGAGCCTCAATCCCCTTCAATCCTTTCCAAAAGAAACACCTTTTCATATCTTGGTACGTCTTTGTATGTCTAGGGTGAATGGTAGATTTTTATCTATGCCACTCTCTAAGAACTTCCTTCCTTAGATTGTCTACATTTAGAACTCATAGTTTTCCCTTCTATCTTAACCATCCTCTTTTTTTAAGTCTAAAATCTTCCATATGGTTTATGTCTACACCACTTCTAGTCTCTTAATCCATTCTCCTAATAATGTATTGCAGACGATCTTTTCATCAATATTGCTCGAACATCTAAATAAGAGATTATTGTAGTACATTATCCTACCTCCAAATCGTTTCATTCTATCAACATTGCCAATAATATATTATGACATTTTCTACTAAATGCATTAGACAACTTATTTCCTTTTCCCGGCATATACTCGGTTCAAAAGTCATAGGCCCCAAAAGCTCAGGTCATCTTTGCTGCTTCATATTAGCTCTTTCTAAGAGAATAAATACTTTTGTGATCAATAAACAACTCTGATTGTTCTTTCATAAGATCATGGCTCAAATTTTTTAATGTAGATATTACCACTGTTAACTCCAAATCGTTCGTTGGTTAACGAACATCGTGTGGCCAAACTTATCGAGAATCAGAAGGCAATATATCTAACTCTCTACATTTATCCAACATCCAAATCAGCTGCAGTAGCTCCAGTTTGAATCCCAACGTGCATAGGTAAGTTCCTATCTCTGGTGGAGGGATCAGCACTAATATATCCTGCCAGACCACGATGGTCTGCCTGTTGACACCCCAAATTTTTTGCATGATATTCATTTGTTCTGCATCGCCTATGCCTGTGATACCCATTCGATGAACTAGAACTCTCCCATGCTGAGTAAGGGGTAGGGTCCCTCCTAGCTTTTCCTCATTGTTGCTGAGTAAGGGGTAGGCTTGGATTTTCTGATTTAACTCTCTATGGCTATTCATTAGCTCTCTAATCAGATTCTGGAATTCAGCTCAAGTAATAGAATCCATTGGATTTTGGACTTCAACTGGTTCAACATTCACATCCATTGGTTGACTACTTGGCCCTCCTTGTTGGATAGTAGTGTTTTCATATCCTTTCATGTTCTGAGAAGTAGATCTAGTATTCCTCACCATTATTGATAGCATTGCTTAGATTTTAGCAAATCTGAGTTGAACGAGCAAACTTGTTGAAGATAACTATGGGTATCCTTCGAGGGATTTATGCAATCCAGTAGCAACAAATGGGTAGCCCAATCAGTTGAGAATCAAAATTCTCGATGAAAGCACCAAAGTATTTGCACCAAAAATGGTTACAAATACCCAAGAATAGTTTTTGCAGAGAAGTAAGTGAAGAAAAGAAAATTTAAACCGAATGAGTGAACAAGTAAGCAATACAAAATAAGTAATAATCAAAGACACAGAGGTTTTTAATGGTTCAGCGTTGTATGCCTACGTCCATTTTGAAGATTATCTTTTATTACTCTCTTGTGAATCTAATTACAACAGTTTAACAAAGCTAACACTTGATTACAATGAAGTCTTGAGTAACTAGCAACGTAAAGATCCCAAAAATGAACCTATAAGTCTGTATTAATAAGGTGAGATGATGAGATATTTCACTAAGATTTCGCCAGAAGGCTCTCTAGGCCCATAGGGACCCACGATAACAATTGGTGAACATTACTTGTTTTAGAACAATGGGTATAAATTATACCGATCGATATTTTTTCTCTGATTTCCATGCTACCGTTTATGGGGAGTCCCACATGCCTCTATGCCTTGCTCTTAAAATGTGAAATCATTCTAAGTATTAGATTGTGGGATATGGATGAATCTTTGTTGCATTTGGATCATTCACCAAGCTACACCGATTGTTATAAAGAATCAGCAATAAAAGATAAAAATAAAACGATCGGCATTTCTTGAACCTTAAAGTTTTGACTTGCGATCGTTCTTATGGGCTCCACTCTTGAACACACTGATGCTCTAGAAGTTTAAAGTGAATTGGCCTTGTGAATTTTGAGATATCAACCGATCTTCGCTGATTTGAGTTGTTATATGGATCGTTCCCGATCAATCCATGTAAATCTTTATTTTGTTAATAACCCTTGAGCATATGAACTCTGACTGACTTGAAATTTGGAATATAGCTTCATGCGGCTATTTTTGTCACTCCATAGTGATTGCACCTCGATTGGGTCTCCGTCTGGATATGCTCGACCATCGTCCATAGTATCATATACAACTGATTCTCAAGGCTGGCAACCATCCGTTTTTACCCAAGTTAATGATATCTCGACCTTGCCAAAAGACAGGATAACATATTGTATTACATTCTATATGAAATTTCAATTCTAATCATGTCACCAAAGTCCTCTCCTCGCTATCTTCTCTACCTCCTTCCCCGTCGCAGCTTTTATACCCGGTTCCTGATCCAATGCTGCAAGAGGCACTCCTGTCGGAGCCCTCGAATAGTAATATTACTCTTCCACCCCTCCTGCCTGTGCCGGCCCTGCCTTCTATACGTGGCAGATCCTTCATTGAAGTGGTTAAGACTGCTCCTGCGCCTCATCCCTCTCCTTCCCTTTCCGTCGGACCCTCGCCAGCGATGAAGCGTGGACATCTTCCCGCTTTCAAATCCATCTCTCTATTAGTAGATTTTTTAAGAAAGAAGAATCGTTGTTTGAAATGTGCCGCATTGAGCCACGTGGCCAAGACCTATAGGAACAAATGCGTGTGCTTCAGGTATGAATTCTATGAGCATTCGATCTCTGTCTGCAAACATCAGAAGGTGGGAAAAAAGTTCCTTTACATTCTTTTCCACATCCTAAGATATACTCTTCTTCTTCAAAGAACAGGATTTCTATCAATCCCTCGGCCTCACCCTCTCTTTCTTCTGCCCTTTTATCTGATCACCCTATTCCTTGCAAACCCCCTCCATTGTTTCCTTGTCCTTTCATTTCCTTTTCTCCCAAGACCGTGGCCTTATCCACTCCTCTCTCCAATTTAGCCACTGCCACCATCATTGTAGGTTATTGGAACATGGAATCGATTCGTCTCACCTTAGCCGCATCCTTTCACACCGATGACTAGGAGATTTCGCTCCGTTCTGACCACAGTTCCCTTATCTACTTTCCATACGCCAACCTCTTGATCTAGGCTTCTAACCATCATTTCATTATTAAGCTAGATAGGTCACTCTACATTGCTTAGTGGACTTGGACGTTGGACACCTACGTCAGGGAATACTGGCCCCCATCCTGGGTCTACATAAAGGGAGTGTCGAAGAATGTTTGCTACTTGAACATCATCCTTTCTACATTGCTTCGATCCATCGCCTCTTTGTGGACTTTGGAACTTGTGAGTAGACCTTGGCAGACCACCGTTTCATGTTCGCTCAGATGAGCCTGGATAAAGCTATAGACCTACTATATACATTCATTGTTGCGGTGAATGATATCGATTGTAAACTTTCAATGGAGCATTAGGCTCATGTTCATCCAGTCCTAGACCTCACCAACCTATTGCTTGGGGATGATTTCACTAATGCTTGGCATAATCTCTATGATCCACTTTACCTTTCTCCCTCATCCCTTGATTCCCCTCATTCAGATCCCATATTTGATGCTATGATTGTTGTAGCTGAACTGGTAGATGCCGCTGCCATTGCTCCATCAATGGCTTAGAACCTACCTCCAATTTATTATTTATCTTTTGAAGTTGTTCGCCCAAGAGGATGGTACCATTGGCCAACTTCCCATGAACCTAGATGGGACCCGTTGGATGATGTTGATTCTTCCGCCCCTTACCTTCCTTTTTTACCTTCCTCTTCACTGCCTGACCTCTCACTGCAAGATCTCCCGATTGATTTCAACCTGAGGGCTTCTACCCCTGTTCAGACTGCACTTGAGCCCTCCCCGCAGTAGCCCCTTCCAACTTTCTCCACCACTTTAGTCAGATGTAGTGCTCGCATGATACCTTGTAATGCTTGATCCACGCCTCCCGCCTCTAGTAGAATTTTTCATCTTGCTATTTTTACTTTAGCCAATTCCGCTTTAAACAAAACATTTCACATTGCATGGGAATTAATTTATTACCCGAATATTGTTTGGCCATGCAAGCATTGGAAAAGGAGGGCCTATCCTTTTCCTCATGAAGATTCTTTCCTGGAATGTTAGGGGCTTGGGGGACTCCGATAAAGGTGGCTTTATCCATCATATTTTATCCCCTCTACACCTCGATATCCTTTTCATCAACTAATCCAAATTAGTTGACCATCCCCTATCTTTGCTTTGTCTCCTTAGGGGCCCTTATCTCTCGGGTTGGGCTTTTATTAATGCATGTGGTTCTAGAGGAGGTATTTTGACTACTTGGAACAAATCTCTGTGTTCTTTTCCTAAATAATAAAACACCCATCGGTTCTTCATATTGCTTTGAAATTCATCCCTTTGGGAGTCATCTGTTTCTTTTCAAATATTTATGGTCCTTATTTTAGTCAAGAGAGACTCGATCTATGGTCTAATTGCTCTGAAGTTGCTATTTTACTTTTGATTCTTAGATCCTTAGGGGAGACTTTAATATCACGCATGATAATTCTAAGAGTAATTCATATGGGTCTCATGGCCCTGATTCATTAGCCTTTAATGACATCATCAATTCTTGCGCCCTGTTTGACCCTTCTATATTTAATCGTTATTTCACTAAGAGCAATTACCGCTCTACTCCCACTCTCGTCAAACTCAATCTCTTCCTTTTCAATTTAGCTTGGGATGATGCTCAGCCGTCCTCATCTGTTCATGGCCTCCCTTCTATCCTATCAAATAATTGCCCTATCCTCCTTGATTCTGGCGCCTGTTGCCCTCCCCCCGAATCTTCTTTCAAATTCAAGAGGTTATGGCTTTTGGAGCCTGGATTAAGCTTCATTAAGATCACTTGGTCTGGCACTCCCTCTCAGTAGTCTGCCTTTGATACGGTGGTTGCTAAACTTGGATCTCTTCACAAACTAGTCTGCCCTTAGTCCAGATCTATTTGGGGATCCCTCAGGTCCAAAATCACCTCTACCTAAGATACCATCCTTGACCTCAACAAAAAAGATGAATCCTCTCCCACCTCTGCTTCAGAACCCGCCCTGCTTCATTCCATTGAATCCTAGTTGGACAAATTGCTTAAGCAAGAAGAAATTAGGTGGAAGCAAAGATCAAATTCTAAGTGGTTGACCGACAGTGACAGAAATACAACTTATTTTCACCAATTTGCAAATGGAAGAAAGGGAGTAAACCTTATTTTTGAAATCCAACGAGAAGGGCATCCTTCTAAGAACAATTTGACCTTCACAAGCTTTTTACCTCACACTTTTGGCAGCTTCTTGGTTGTACCCCTTCTCCACCGCCTCCTATTGCTTGGAATGTTGTTTATCCTACTCCTTTCTTTGAAACCAAAATCCTGGCTGCCCTTCATGAGATGGAAGATGAAAAATCCCCTGGCCCTGATGGCTTCGGCCCCTTATCCTTCAAGTGCTTCTGGACCATTGTTCATTGTGAAATTCTCGCTTTATTCTCGAAATTCTACTCCAATCCATCCTCTATTGCCAGAGTTAATTATGCTAGTATGATCCTGCTTTCTAAGAAGTCTGGTGCCAATCAACTTTTGGATTTTTTCTCTATTAGTCTCCTAAATACCAATTTCAAGCTCACTACTAAAGTTCTAGTATCCCACCTTCAACGTTCGATCTACCAGTTGGTTGGGGAGGAGCAATCCACTTTTATTCTTGGTCGTAATATCTAGATTATGTGGCCACAACCTACGAGATTGTCTCTCACGACCACTGGACCTCTACCTCTGTAGTGCTCTTAAAACTGAATTTTTTAAGACTTTTGACTTGGTCAGTTAGCATTTCATCCTTGACCTGATGTCGCGTTGTGGGTTTTCTGCTCGCTAGTTTGATTGGATTTGTCATATTCTTACCTCCAATATGTCCTCTATCTCTGTCAATGAGGAGAGTGGAGGTCTCATCAAATTGGCCCGAGGCTTGCGACAAGGAGACCTCCTCTTGCTTTTGCTTTTGTCCTTGTTGCTGATGTCTTTAATCGTAACAACCTGCGTTCTAGGATCAGTCTTCCAAACTCGAGTGTTTGCTTTTCTAATATTCAATTCACTGATGACATAATTCTGTTTTCCTCGCTTGCCTTAGGTCATATCCACTGCCTTAAGAATCTACTATATGTTTTCGAATTTATTTCAGGCCTTTCGAATCACTATGCTTGGGGGGCTGACCATCTTAGGCCATATATCGCCAACACTCTCAACTGTGGTATCGACCAGTTTCCCATCACTTACCTTGGGATCCCTATTTGTCCTACGAAATTGATTTGCTTCGATTGGCACCCACTCATATCTAAAGTATCCTCGCATTTAGCTACCTAGAAAGCCTCTTCCCTTACCATGGTAGGTCGTTAATTTTGATCAAATCTGTCATTTCTGCTATCCCCACCTATTGGATTTCATTTCATTGAATTCTTAGGTGAGTTATTTCTACTATTGAAAAACTACGCCGGTCCTTCCTATGGCATGGCACGTGAGATACGAATTTAGTTAGTTGGATAATTATTTGTAAAGATGTGTCTCAAGGTGGTCTGGGTATTCCCAACTTGTTATACTTCAACCTGGCATTCTTTCCAAATGGATTCGGCGTTTTCTCTCCTTTGATACTCCTTTCTAGAAATCCTGTATCCTGGCTAAGCATTATGACTGCAATCCCATCTGTATCCTCCTCTCCACTCCCACTAACCTCCCTTCTCCTTTCTGGGCTGGCATTCTTTATTCCATCCCATGGGTTTTCCACTTTTTTTAAGTCTAAATTGGGAATGGACATTCCTACTCTCCCTAGCATGACTCTTGGTTTAATGACCCCCTCCGTCTAATTCATTCCCCGATCTCTACTCGATAGTCTCCAACAAATGCCCGTATGTTTCTGAAGCCATCTCCCTTGGTATCCATTGCTTCTTTTCCGACCACGCTATCTCTGGCTCTTCCCTCATTCAACTCCTCCAAATTCTATGCATTCTTTAGTCTATCCATCTTTCATCATCCCCTGATAGCTTCTACTAGGGTCTGACCTCTGCGAAATCTTTCTCGGTTTCATCGTACTACCTAGCCTTACCTATTCGAGTAGATTGTTCTCTTTCCCTAGACTCTGGAAATGCAAAATCCTCCCTCGTGCTCATTTCTTCATATGGATCCTTACTCTAGACAAAGCTAACACTAAAGACAGACTCATTCGTAAGTGCATCCTGATTGATCCTGTGTGTCTTCTTTGCTCTACTAATAATGAGTCAACCCAACACCTCTTCTTTGACCATGACTTCTCCTACTATGTCTGGGCAACTTCTAGCATGCACCTGCTTGGCTAAATCCCTGCTATCTCCTCCTATTATGACCACTGGCAATATTCTACCTCTGCCTGAACTTAGATTGCTTCATTGATGCCTTCAGCCGGGCAATTTGGCAGGAGAGGAATTTGTGTTGTTCCAAGAATGCTTTGCAATCCAAACTAAGAATTTGCTATAAGATTATTTATTTTTTCTATTCTTGGATAGGTAAGAGAGCTTGGTCTCCATTGCGTCTACACACTGCCCCTGCGAATTCAGACATTGAATTTATAGGAAGTTCAGAGATCCCAGATAGTGGTAGGGTCGGCCCCTCTGCCCATTGTGTCTTTACTCGTCCATAATGAAGCCTTTATATCAGCTTTTGTCAACTTGGCTGAGCAGCTCATTTTGGTTTCTACGGCTGAAGCTGATGCATGCATGGGGTTGGGGTTGTGATGTTTGATTTTGCTACTTCTTCCTACTTTTTATTTTAAGTTTGTCGATGTTGCGTTGTATTTATTTCTACATTAACTAGTTAAACCCTCCATGTTGGCTACCGATCAAGCATGTTGGCAGGAATTATTATAGCCATATTATTGTCTAATCGAGTGTGTAGTCTCGCACTACACAATCGTCTTCCTTAAAAAAATTATACAGTGAATACACACACACACATATATGTATGTATGTACGTATGTGGGCCATGAGAAAAAATTGTTTTTTGGATTTTAAAACATAAATTATATATGAAAGCCAATAATTTTATATAAAGAGCTATAAATATAAACTTGTAGCTGATATCAGGGGGCAACAAACGGTGCTAAATAAAGGGTATTATTGATCCTAACGTATATGTGTGTGTGTGTGTTTATTCCACATTTAAGATTTAATTTGATTTTGATTAGTTCAAACATACACACATATATACATATATATACCGAAAATAATATAGATATTTATTTTATCTAAAACCAAACCAAAAAATGTTTTTTTTGCACATTAAACCTGAGAATAAAAGCGAACAAATTTGTTATTTGTTAGACCCAACTTTTTTGATCAAGTCTAAAAGCAAATCATTTTATTGTGTATATATATACGTACATACCTAGATATATATAATAAAGAATAAGATAATGACAGAAGATAATTATGCATGTGACCAAGGAAGAGTGTAACAACCCAGTTTTGATCAATATTTAATTAAAGTTAAAAATAGTAATTTAAATGATTAAAAATAGAATATTAAAAATTTATAATAAAGTATTTAGTGATGAAATTAAACGATTTTGAGAATAATTAATTGTTTTAAAAGTTGTGAAATAAATTATTTGGAAATTATTTAATTATTGGATTTAGAATATAATTATATGATGTTTAATTTGAAATAAGGAAGAATATGGAAAGTAGATGACAAAATTTTTATAATGTGAATAAATAATTAAGTATTGTAAATGCGTATTTTATTTTTAAAAAGATTATTGTAATTTGTTTTAAATAGAAAATAGATTGTAAAAGAATCGAATTTGCTAATAAAATAAGGCCCAATATCCTTTAGCCCAAACCCCAAATAATGTTTGACGATTTTTCTTAGCTCTGGAAATTTCTATCTCTAGTCATTTCACCTCCACTTATAAATATAACCCTACGCGATCCATTTTCTGGCTTTATAAAACGCTCTCAACACTTAAACCCTACCGATGCACACCTACTTACGCAAGCGATTTGGGCTTTGTTGAGACGGTGGATTTCTGTGTACATGCGTTTCAGGAGGAAGAAGAAGAGGATAGTATGCATGTTTAGGTGTGTTTCACTCATAACTCTATGTCGCATCCTATATGTAAATATGAATTAAAATGATGATTGAATAAATAATGTTGCGTGATTGTTACTGGTGGTGTTAACAGTGATGAAATGGACCGAAATCGATTGAAGAATGCACGACCTGGAGCTTTATTGCTCTAGATAATAGCCGAGCTGTGGATCGGTCATGGGTGATCGATGCACTAGTGGTGGCATTGAGTAGGTGCAATTTTGTGTGGCCATGTGTTAGTGTGAAGCTTGTATATATGCAAGTGTATGTATATGTGCCCAACCCTATGTGTGTGTGCATGCTTCAACAATTTATAACTAATATATACATTTATATTTTCACTTAAAATAAATAATAATAAATATACTTAAACTCTTATATATATATATTAGATATTAGATATATATATATATATATTAGATATTAGATATATATATTAGATATTAGATATATATATATATATATATTATATGTATGAATGTAATATAATTTAAAATTCAACAAATTAATAAAGAGTTTAATACTACTATTTAAATGAGAAAAATATGATATGGTTCGTAATTAATATTTTATAACTTTTAAAGTATGAAATTTTAATATATTACTCAAGTTTTGAAAATGTATTTAATAGATAATAATTATTTATGAATAGTATTTAGTTATAGAAAGCTATGGAATTGTTTTTAAGCATGATATTTAGTTTTACAATCTATTTTGGGTTATTTAAATGGAAGAAAGGCATTTTCTAATGCAGTTTGTAAGTACTAAATTATTATTTAATTTATAGTTATTGAAAAATTACTTATCTATTATAATATACTATGTTTGAGTTTAGTTAATAATTCAGTTAATTCTAGAATGTATAAATAATTATTATCCCTTTCTAAGTATTTACTTTTTATATAAGATTATATATTGTAATTTATATATTGATTTGTCTGCTCTAATATGTTTATTATTGGTTAATATATTTTATCTTGTTTTTTTATTTTACTTTCTTTTATATATATTGAATCAAATTATATGAGTGATTCATCGTTGATATTGATTTGATTAGTGATTTGATATGATACGGGTGATGATATTCTCCTATATGGATTTGTGACATTTTATATTGATTTTGTTATTTAATTATATGTGACGAGGAATCAGACTAAATAGAGTTATAATACCATTTATGATGTGGAATTTGATGATATTTCTCTGGATATTATTTAGACTCATTATATAGAGTACTGAAGGAGTGAATGTTATATATGAGCGTTGAATAAATGGACAAGTAACACACAATGGTAATGCCATAGTGTTATTTATTTGATTATTCTTTGCTCGTGGATAACACTCATATGGGAGTATGTTGTATATGATACTCGCAGCAAGGAGTATACCTAGAGGCACATGTTGGCCCGTATGTAGAGCACTATGTTGTCCATTTTATAAATAATATGTTTATGCTGCCTTTGTCTAGCTTTCTCTTTGTTTCGAAAGTGAACCAGATTGGCCAGCATTCATCCTGGCGGCCTGATCGTGGTGTCATGCCCCAGATCTAAGACACCATTATTATATATTATATTTGATATGTGTTACATGTTTTAGTAGGGTAGTTGCTCTTTAGCCCCTTGTATTGCTTAGGCCAGCAATCTGTTACAGATAGGAGTAGTGCAGGGTCATGATCGAGCTTTGCATAAACGAACCACTGGTGGATATGAGTCATTATTTCCATCAACGTAACGAAAGTTGTAGCAACAAATCCGGCTACACAACATGTGACTAGTAAACCCAAGGTTTCTGGAGCGGGCATGCGGTCATCAGTCTCCTATCTAGTTTTGGTATGTATATGGTAAATATGCATATATGAGATAAGATTATACTTGAGACTATGTCTAGAGTATGGTCAACCCCGTATCCTTCTTCGACATATGTTGTTATATATCTATTTGGATGATGGCTCATTTCATTACTTTGATTATGGAAGACCCTGTAATGTCAATTATGTGTGTGTGTGTGTGTGTGTGTGTGTATTCATCATAGGGCATTCCTATGTGCTAGCCCGATTCACTTGATGATTTCAGTTTCTATGATGATGTTTTTATTTTATGGATGATTCACCCATTAGATATAATTCGCTTGAGTACTATTGATTTGATTTATATGGGCGACGACACTTTTCTTTATGGTTTTCTTGTAACGTGGTTTTGAGATAATATGATGCTGTTGTACCATCATCGTTATACTTTTCATATTATAATTGTATGTTATAATAACACCTATCATTATTGTTTACGCCAAAAGTTGATACAAACACCTAATAGATATTTCGTAAAGAAATAAATGAATAATATAAAATGGAGATAGATAAATCAAGCAATTAAACAACAGAATGTAAGCAATAACGAGAAGAAAATGATTTATAGTGGTTCAGCGGTGGAAGCCAACGTTCACTTTGGAGGAATAACTTTATTAAATACTTGAATTGCTGAGTATAGAAGGATGGATCAGAATAAAACCCTTAGTTACAAAGAAGTTCAAGGAAACATGCAGCGTAAAGATCCCTCAGAATGAACAATCATATCAATATTTATAAGGGAAGACGGTGAAATATCTTCCTTAAATTTTGGCATAAAGCCTCTAAATCCAGAAGAAGTCATGATATCGATTGCGAGACCCATATCCTTCTAAGTAACGATCGGTGTCGATCATTCTACAGGCTTGTTTTGGCACGCAATTGATGTGGTGAGCTCTACTCTTCAATATAGTGATGTTCCCAAACTTTCATGTGTAGTTGACTCTTAGATTTTGAAATATCGATTGCTTTCCATTGAGTTGAACTAAAAATTGATACGCTATGATCCATAATTGGTAAATATGGATCGTACCCGATCCATTTTCAGTAAATGGTATATTTTCATATTTTTATCATTTTATTGATTCCTTTTTTATCTTTTACCCCACTATTGATTCACATTATCATTTGTGCCCGATCTCTGGGCTTCATTATTGTTAATTTGACTTGTTGATCCCAATGGCAGCTGAGTTTAACTTATCCAATTAGTTCGAATATAGCCAGGCCAAAAGGCTGGATAACACTTTCCCCTCAAAGTCCATCTTATTTTATTGTGACGTACTTTGAATCGATGCAAGTTAAAGTCGTTGGAAAGGAATCCATTCAGCCTTCTAAAAATTTATGATCACTTCGATGGATTTCTTTCCTTAAAGAGTCATATCTCTCTCTGTTTGACATGATGATTGAATGATATCCAATGGTATACAGTCTGAACTATAATTTGTCAATTAACATATGTGCCCAATTCCATCGAGCTATTAGGCCTTGGTTATCTGGTCTGGTTCTCTCTTTGATAACCCTAGGTGAGAATTCAACTTCTGTCGATTTCAAGAAAACAAATGTTGGGATGCACATGCACATATTCATGTATACATTATTGTCGCTAGCTCCTGGATACGTTCGTATGCTCATGGCTGGTTGCTAATTTAGTGGATTGAAATCCAATCATTTGTATTATTATTTTTCTTTCTTTTTTAAGATGGATCGAGATGAATCCATCAGGTAAATGGATCGTACTCGATCCTTTTTTAATTTGGACCGGGCCAAACCCATTTCAGATTGAGTTATGTCCAATTGTTCTCTCCCTCTATTTTCTCTTTTTTTCAAAGAAAAGGATCTACATACATCCATCATAGAATAATTGGACCCTATTTATTTCTTAATTTGGCTATTTGGTTGAATTGTAAGTTAGGAAGAACGGATCGGCTTAACGCCTTCATAAAACGATTGTATCTCCTGCTTATATGTTGGGCTTCCATTGAACTACAAACTTTGATGGTTTGTATCATATCCTTCATATATATATATACACGTGTGTACTTAGACCATTCTCTTCACTTCATTTCATTTTCTAATCATCCTTACCCATACCAAAAAAAGAAAAGAAAAATCCATCTCATATTCTCCTTTATTATCGATCCATCGAGCCTTCCGATCCAACCCCATACTCATTTTGCGCCATATCCATAGGTCGACATGACTCCTTGCTACACTAATCTTCACCGCTGTCTTCTCCTACAAATCTTGCTTCATACTCGAATCCCCATCGCCTCTGCTTCTCCAATTTTATACATAGGTAGTGTGACGCCCCACCTCTATACCCACGCTAGCCAAGAACACTACGGTGTAATGCTGTCAACTAGCACGGAGAATAAGGCTGTTGAGGAGCGACCATCTGTATGATTGCTTTGTGCGAGTACCGATATGCCAGATAAAAATATAACTTTTCATCTCAAGAGGGAATCCGACATACCGACACAAACTCAAAGCTACTACACAGTGGCTATAAAGGTCTTCGGAAATAAATATAGAAATAAATATAACATAAATCAGTCACAGATAATTCATATCACAAAGGCGGAAAGAGATATGAATATTACACATGAAAGTGTACATCAAAGTAGTGGTCAAACAAGATCCACAATATCCAAAAAGAATAGATACAAGTGCTAGACAAAAGAATAGGTATACATCATAGAGTCTGTATCTCAAATGTATACAACAAAAACTACTAAACTTAAGTAGTTAGCCAAAAGATCAGATGAAAGTCCGATAAGGAGTCAAGCAGAAGCACCTGTAATATCTCAGTCTGACCCGAGTATTATTTAAGAAGAAAATAATAAACGGATCTGTCTAGCTATAAATATTAGATGAAGTGATATATAATAAGAGATATGACATAAACATATAATAATCACAATGCCAAGCTGTGATAAATAAGTAATTGAAAATCAACAAGAGATTAATCAATATCACAATAGTCTACTCAAGATAAAAAGGAATGTCATACTCCTAATTTCATTCACCAAGCCACAATAAATGACATATATATCAATGCCCATCGTAAAAGTTGGTGAAACATAAATTCTAGAAATCAACACACGAAATCCAGAAATCACAATAAAAAGGATGGCCAATCCCACAAACTGGACATCGACGCACCTAGAAAGACACGCCCCATGTACAGTCGAACATCGACACACCTAGAAAGATATGCCCCATGCTCTAGCATCGACGCACATAGAAAGATACTCCCCATGCATAAATAAACATCGATGCACCTAGAAAGATACATCCCATGCATAAATAAACATCGATGCATCTAGAAAGATACACCCCATGTAATGTCTAACATCGATGCACCTAGAAAGATACACCCCATGCTAAGTCGAACATCGACGCACCTAGAAAGACACGCCCCATGCATAGACGAACATCGACGCACCTAGAAAGATACGCCCTATGTCCCGACTGATTGAGCCGATTGCTCCACGAAGTAAATAAACATCGATGCACCTAAAAAGGTACACCCCATGCATAAATAAACATTGACGCACCTAAAAAGGTACGACCCATGTATAAACAAACATCGATGCACCTAGAAAGGTACACCCCATGCATAATAAAACATTGACGCACCTAAAAAGGTACGACCCATGTGAGAAATAAGACGAAACTCAATAAAAATGAGGAACAGTCCTCCACATAGACAAAGAGACATCGCATATTGCTAGTCTAAACCACAAAGATGATCGTCATGATCAAAGGGAAGTGTCAATTACAGTAAGCTAGTAAATATATGAGCTTAGCTTCATGTCCCATAACCACTAGCTTAACTTAAATATTTACGAACAAATTGTAGATCTCCACTAGAAAATTGTCACAAGAGATTCAATCGAACAAGTCCAAGAATTAACCGACGAAGTAAACGCAAGCGTTTCATACCACTTGTTTTACTAAGTCGTTTAATTAGATTTCTCATACGAGTGAGGTAAAGGTTTGTATATACTAATAGATTGGAAACCGGTTTGAGAAAACGAGCTTTGTAATAAAATAGTGTTGAAATCATTTGAAGAAAGAGTTTTGATATTTACTACTAGTATAGAAAACCTTTATATTTTAAAGTGACAAATCATAGAAGTGATTGTAGAAACAATCGGGCATAAAAATTCACATTCGAAGACGTGAATAAAATCCAAAGAAATCGATATAAAATCCATCAAAGTGGATGTATCTAAAATCCCAAAGAAAAGGTCATCAAAGTCGATAATAAATGACAACAACAAAAGGGAGACAACACAAATCGATTAAAGTTGGATATTCAAACGAATTAGCAATATAGGCTAATCTGGCAAATAGTAGCAGGTCGGTCGACCGGACTCCCTGAGTCGGTCGACCGAACCCAAAGGTTGGAAGTGCTCGGGGAACCAGGTCGGTCGACCGGCCCAGGGGGCTCGGTCGGCCGAAGCCTGTAACCAGCACTTCCAAACAGAGGCAGGAAGTGCCTGGACTACAGGTCGGTCGACCGGCCCAGGGGGCTCGGTCGGCCGGACCTGTATACTTGCACTTCCTACCCTATTTCGAAGGAGGTACAAATCCCGACCAAATTACAATCGCACGAGCAACGGCGCTAAAGGTTTATGCCAATCGACTACCCGGCCCTATAAGCTCCTCGATGCATCACCAAAAACATGTTCAAACATCAAAGTTAGGATTTTTAACGAATTGAACTCAAAACACTAAAAATTGGAATATTCACAAAAGCAATCCAAATCAAAATCAAATGCACATGAATAAGTGTTAGGAATTCATACCTAACAATAGAAGAGAATTATAAGCATAGATGTGAGATTAAAAATCTCACCTTTAAATCCGAAAACAATGAATGAGAAGCTTGAAGACGAAGGAAGATCAACCACACTTCAATCTCAACACAAGAAGCTTGAATCTAAGCTTAAAAGAGAAACAATTCCTAAATTAGGTTTAGGAATTTTCTGAAATTGAATGGAGAAAGAGTTGGAGAAGATGAAGGAGATGCTTACCAATGGGTTCTCTTGAATTTGGAGCTAGAAGTTGGATTTGCAAAGCAAGCTAGGGCTTAGGAATTTCTATTTCCCATTCTCTTCCACCATTGTTGCTAAAGCTTGAGTGTTTGGAAAATAGAAAAGAAGTGAATGAAGAGGAGAGGGGTTGGGACTGAATACATAAGTGGGCTCAGCCCAAACCAAAACCCTAAGTGAAAAGTAGCAAAATTCAACTTTCTCCAAACATATCAAAGCTTATACTCAAAAAGGTCGCAAACGGCATTTTGAACTCAATGGGGGTGGTCTCGAGTCCTAATTCGGCTGTTTGCAAAAAGTAGCTTTTCGGACTAAAATCCGACGAACGGTGAAATATTTAAATAAAATATTTAAATATATAATCGATAAATATGCGGGTTGTTACAGGTAGGTTCGATTTCCACTTACTTGTTAGGATTTAGTGATGAGTAATGGGATCTCGTTCTAGCTTGCATAATCCAAGTCATGACGATTCGATCAGTTGGAGCGGAGGGGAGAAATGGTGATGATCTAGTCGAGTCGTTTATATTGGTGTTGAGATTGGATGGAGTGCGCTTATTTGCAGTTAAAGGTGGGTGATTATTTCCAGCCGATCATTCTTGGAGTCTTTAGCCGATCATTTCTAACTAGGTGTGATGTTGTGAAGTTGTTAGCATATGTGAATGAAATGGAGTTTGACCGATCATTATAATGGATTGATATTTGAAAATATGAAGGGAATTTGGACATGTCATTTTCTATTAGGTTTTTTGGATGAATGTTCTTGGATCGATGCTTCAAGTTTCGAATTGGAGTGCAGTGCGGAACCGAAGTTGAAGGTTGGGAACGATCAGTTGAAGAATGATTGGGTGTAAATCGATCGTGCAAAAACGATCGTTCATGTGCATTGGGTTCGATCGGTCGTAACATTATCTTGGATCGGTTGTTGGTTTTACCTTGGATAAACATATTTAAATTCCTTAAATTTTAATTTAGACTTTGTGATAAGCTTCGCCCTTGAATGCTTGAATGGCATACATAACTTGCATATGAAATGGATTACATATTAGGTGTATATGACAATCGAACTGTGGAATGAACTTGACTAATTCCTTATATATTTATGTTTGTGGCCAATGCCTTAGACAAATTCTTGAAGCTCATCCACATTTAAATGTGCTATTCGAACTTTAACATGCCAACAATTGATCCGATGACTAGATTGAACCCCATGCCATTGACTTAGGGAAGCGATTGAGACGATCGGCAATGACGATCACTCCGATTGAACCTCGGGGTCTTGTCACAATCATGGCGTTAATTCTTAACTGTTTTTATTGCATTGCATGACACCGCGTCACTCTGCATTAGCACACATTTTTTATGGGGGGCACAGGTTATTTTTTCTAATGTTGATTAACTACTGAGTTTAGTAGTCATGGGTTCCAAACGCTCGAGACATTTAGCTGCCATGTCTTCTGAACAGATTTCATAGCACAACAATACGAGTGATGAATCGAGCTCAACAACTACTTTCAATGAGCTCTTACCTGGACATCAAGCAGAACAACCAATAAGTTACTGTCCATCATTCGACCTTTTCTCTATCATTCCTATTCTTCGAGTAGAAATGATAGTGCCTACTCCCGACACTCTAGAAGATGTTATATTTTTGGAAGATTTAGAAGATTCCGTAGCTTCAAAAATTAATGAAGCTCTCTCCGTAGAATTTGTGCCAAACGCAGGATTCTGTGTGATGACATGCGAGTCCCGACTCGGGATGATAAAATTCATATGCCGCCTAAAAGGTTCACTGCATACAATGGACACGATGCATCCCACCCTTCAATTCAATTATCCAAGCCATGCTACATCATATGAGGTTAGCACCGGCAAAACTGCATCCAAACGACTAGGCTTGCTCAACTGTACCTACATGGCATTAATGGAGTTTTTGTTCCTCCCTCCAACTCCTGAAGACATTTGATTTAATTTCACCTTCAAGGGATGAAAGAGAAGCATTTCGTTCACCTTTCTCGAGTCAGCTAAGAAGTGCCAAATCTTGACGGGTACTTTGAACAAGCTGAGCGCTTTCAAAAACAAGTGGCTCTATATTCGATTCCTGCCCGAGTTTGGCAGATAGTGGTTAGATGGACATAAGTGTTTCTTCTTACTTAATTTCTGGAGTGCTTGTATCCAGGTCGTATCCTGAACTAAGCAATTTATCTAGTTTGTGTAGGCTCTTATCCACGACCCGATGGAAAACAATATACTAATGCGATCTTTGCCCTAAAAAGGGTTCCACTAGAAGATAAGGATATTGAGAATCTCCTTACAGATGAACGTCTCATTACCTACGGCATAATGGAACTAGGTCATAGCATAGGGCTACTAGTCAATACTAGAGTTAAAGTGGCTGAGCAGTAAGATGCCGATGTAATGAAGGTTATCAAGATGATCCTGTAATGGCTCCAACTGAGGGAGCTTGGGAAGCTACTGATAAATATGCAGTAGGAAAAAGGGTGACGGACTTGGGGTGACGACGCGGGTTTAGTTTTAGGATTGCGACTAGATCTTTGCGAACTTTAATGCCTCCTGCTCTCGGAAAAAGAAAATGAAAGAAGCTCATTTGCAGGTTCCCCAAGAACTGCCTCTTTAAACAGCCCAAGCTATCCATCGACCCTCAAGTTATTTCTGATCAGTCCGCTTCTCAACCTTAACAACACTTGGACGAAACATTTGAGGCATTATCTGATCTTTCGATATCGGATGGCATTGATGCCATTCATTTTACTAACATGAATATTAGCAGATCAGAATCTCCTTCTAGAGTTGGGGTTGGAATCTCTCCTACCATCAGTGGAGAGGTTACTCCTGCTAGTAGAGTTTCAATAACTGATCCGTTGGGGGGACACAAGGGCACACACATTAGCACACACTTCATAATACTGCACTGCACCTCTTCTGATGTAACACCCCTGTTTTTTATTAGCATTATTCAGAAGATTTAATTAGATAAATTAAATAGAATAATGTCCAAACTAGAGTGATAAGAGGATTAAGATTTGAAAACTAAATAAGGTCGTGTCTTAACTAAATAAATATATAAGTGTGATTTATAAATTAGAAATTTAAAAGAATAAGACAAGGGCAAAAAGGGAATAGCCGTATACCATAACTTTTAAACCCCTCACCTCATTCTCATTCATATTTTTATAAACCAAAAACATAAGAAAAGAGAGTTAAGGCCAGCCGTAATCCAAAGAAGAAGAGGAGAAAAATCCAATTAGAAGCTAAGATTCAATCTAGGAAGATTAAAGCAAGAAAAAAATCTCAAGTTCCTTATCCAAACAAGATGAATGATGATCTAAACCATCTCATATAAGTCATCTTGAATGTTTTAATTCAGGTTTAAGGTTTAAAACTGTATGATTGGATGAATGATGATATGCGTTGATTTATTTGCCATGTTATAATTTAAATAAGGATTTTTGTAGGATGATATAATTCAAATTTAATATTAAAATCGTGCAAATATATTTCAAATGCCATGATGTTTGAATATATTATGTTAAACATTATTTTGAAGATGTGTTTAAATTTTCATAATATTCCAAGCTATGGATAATTTATTATGGATTTTTATTGAAAAGAAATAGTTAATTTTGGGTTTAAAGTATTTAAGGTAATTAATCAATGTTTTCATATCAAAAATTTATATATGTTAGAAAACGTATAAAAAATGAATAATTGTGATTTTTGGGGATTTTTCCTAAGTGTTTTACTATGGTTTTTAAATTATTTTTAATTTGGAGGACTTAAATGTTTTAATTGTTTTTTAAGGAGAAGGGCTTATTTGTTAAAAGAAATTCAATTGTTAAAGCTTGAATTCGGCAGCCTTTTTAGAAAACAATATTGGATAAAGAATTGGAAACAGTCATATTTCGACAAATTAGGCAAGTTAGGTAAAAAGGAAGTACTTTGAATGGTATAAAATCAGTTTTGTTTTGAATTACAACTTCGCAACTTCCATTTGCTTGCTTCCATCACCATGTCCAGAAGAGCTTTTGCATCCATTCGAAACCAATGCATACGGTATCAAGCAATTGGTATGTAGTGGATTGGAGAAAGGCGAAAGGGAATCTATCAAAGACCTTCTTTTGAAGAGGTTGAAGCCACTTTTATCAGCCGTTGAATCAATCAACTTGCCTTTGTTTTTGGAAGAAACTTTCGAAATAGTTACTGCTTTTGAACCTATTCGATACCAAGCTTCCACGTACATACCTTTCGAATCTGTTAAAGGTTGCTTTTTTCTATATTATTCGAAAGGGAAACTTTCGTCCTTTTAAATTTTAAAGCCACTTCCTCAATGCTTTCAAAAGGTTTTTTTAGCCACTTTTAATAAGAGTTTCGGAGGCAATGGTTTCGAAAGGTTGGTTTCGAAGCTATCCTCTTCTCCAATTCTTTTATTTGAGACCAATGCTTTCAAAAGGGTTATTTTTTCTTCTGTTCTCTTTGACCCTATAGTTGTACCAAATGTTAAACCCAATGGTTTCAAAAGGAATACTTTTAAAAGGTTTCGAAGTTATGTTTCCAAAAACTCTTACTCAAACCAAATGCTTTCGAAGGGTATGCTTTAAGTATTTAGAAAGGTATATTTTTCAGTGTTTCGAAAGGATATTTTTCAGTGTTTCAAAAGGAATGGTTCCAAGTATTCGAAAGATATGTTGGATGATTTCGAAAGAGAACATCTAAGGTTTGTAATGATACCAATGACATAGTCAGAAGCCCTAGTTTTCAAATTTGAGAACTAATATCATTTTTAAAGTAAATATATAGCAATATGAAAGAGTTTTGAAATGGCATTTAACTATGGAACTTTAGAGGAAGCTTTCCTTGATGGAATAGTAGGTTAAGGGTATTAACCATATTTCATTAGAAAAATGATTACAAGGAATTTAACCATGGATGTTTACATTGTTATTTTTATCAGTAGTCAGTAATGCTCGTGTAACTATATTCAATTTATTTATAACCCATAATCGCATCTTGGGGTAAGGGCAGAATAATAGGGTAGGTTGGCCCAGTAGTGATCCAAGAGGTTAGAAAGACCAGAATATAGGGTACCTAAGACTGATCAAAGGATTATTGGTAGATAGCCCATAAAAAATATGTTATGGAACTTGTTATTGGCAGGGGCCAATAGTGATCGCATGAAAACTATATCCGTGATAAGTTATTGAGAGAGATCGATAGGTTTATAGATAGCCCATGAAAACTGTGACATGAGAGTTGTTATTAGTGGAAACCAATAGGTTTGTAGTGATCCCAAGAAAACCATGGTTGGATGATAGTATTGGTAGAAACCAATTGGTTCAAAGTGATCCCTTGAAAACTATGATTGGATGAAAGTATTGGTAGAAATCAATTGGTTCACAGTGATCCCATGAAAACTACGATTGGATGATAGTACTATTAGAAACCAATAGGTTTATAGTGATCCCATGAAAACTATGAAACTGGATAGGAAATCCATAAAGAATTAAAATAGGTTATTTGTCGGCCCATGAAGAATAATATGTTAATATTGACCCTAGAAACTATAACGTGAGACGGATCGTCAGGTAAACGGGGATGGGAAATCCAGAGCATATTGCATGTTTAAATATCATCTTGATACATTTTATTATGTTATGTCTTAACTAGGCCTATCAATGGTACGGGTTTCAGCCCAAAAACCAGCCCGAACCCGCCTTGTTAATGCGGGTAAGGGTTTTGCGTTTTACTACCCAAGCCCGACACGGACCCGGCCCGGGTCGAGTATGGTTTAATCAAAACCCGGTCCGGTTAGGGCCCGACCCGTCTAGTAGTTTTCCATCGCATCAAAGCATGAGTGTGTATGTTAATTATTTACCATTTTGTTTGTTTACAAGTATATATTTTTTCATAATTTTGTTGCTAACTTGACTACATCACTGCCCACTTTATATGTTAACATTGTTTGTATACAAATTTTACCAAAGTTGCAGTTTTAAAATATGGATTTAACATAATTATTCTGAGTTAGGTATGCAGTTATTACCCAGCGGGCCTAAAAAGCCTGACGGGCCGGGATCGGATATTTGGTCGAAATACCCTATGGGTTCGGGCGGGGAACAGGTTTTAATTTTTATAATCGAACTCGGGTCCAGGTTTTATAATACCCAAACCGAACCCAACCCATTGACATGCCTAGTCTTAACCATTGTGGATGCACGTGCACAGTATATGGTTATTATAAAATGGGTTAAGATACTAGTGAGGGGAAAACCTATTCCACTAAGCGGCGTGGTCTCACTAGATATCTATAAGGTTTGAGATGGTAGGTTATTATTCACAACATACTTTTTGTTTGACTCGAAGTTTATGTCTTTCCCTTAAACTCTTGGGTCCTCAATTGATTTTGAGTAGTTTGAGAGTTAAGGTTTTCAGGTTCTTGTAACATCCTGATATTTTCAACCATTCGCATACACACATGCCGGATTTGAATTGCTCAAAATACCAGATTGTTAGTTTATATTTGGCAAAACTCGGCATATATAGTAAATAAATAAATCACAGAATCACAGGCACAGAGTAATATACAATATGCGGCGGAAACAAAATGAATAATAGTTTATGAAGCTACTATATATATATATATCAGAGTTAAATAAGATACAATAGAAGTTTCAAATACAAGATCAGAATACATCATTAGAATCAACTGAATAATTTTAAGTTGAAAAGATGTAGATGATCTCCAAATGAAGCTCCAACTCCATAGGTAAGTCTCAAAAGCCGTATTACTCATTCTGACCCGAGCATAAAGCAAAACACAAAACACTCGAGTCAGGATTAACATTTTTATATCAATAAATCCAACTCAATTGAAATAACAACTAAAATACAAGTAACTCAAAGGATGTTTGGGATAACCATCCTCTAAGGATCCGTTAAACTATCTACTTTGTAGTAATATACGCTATTATAATAATGGCTAAAGTAAAGTATACTATTTAAAAATAGCGTTAAGGCTTTACATTTTCCACCTTAACATATATTATAGTGCCAATAGTCTATACAGTACCGTAATACCTCCAGATCGGGAGGCTACTAGAGGATACTCTATAGCTACGACATAAATCAAACTCGTGTAAAGCGCGCTAGAGTAGGTGACACGGCACAACTAGGCAATGCCAAGGTAGATATACCAATTACACTTCCGGGATGGTGATAACACATAGCAGCCACTATCGCCCACCTCGAGCACTCCCAAAAAAAATCAAAGGTGCGTACCAAATCAATCACAAAGTAATAGAATGGCATACAAAGGAGTGTGTCCGATCGGAGGAGCTACCACACTTGGCCCGTCGATTGCTCCTATTTTAGCCACCTTACGCCAACTCACGTGAGTTAGGTCCACATATATACCTCATACAGGATCGTTGCCACCATCCTACTTCACTTTGGAATCACCACCGCGTACATGATTGTTAAAGTGGTTTTCGGTATTGGCAGAGAGTATGACAATGTCCGATCCCAGTCTCTTTAATAACCAATCATTATTATAACACCGTGGTCATTTCAAAATAGTTTATACTTCAAAAACCAAAATATCATTGCCATTTCAAATCCATATCAATACGATATCATTTCCATTTCAAAACCATATCAATACAATATCATTTTCAAAATCCTAGCACTTCAAAGTTACAACACTTTCAACCAAACACCTAAAATTATAACACTTTCAAAACATAATACTTTGAAATTCATAACTTTTGAAAACACAACTTCCACCACTTAAACAGTTTAGATATTAAAATAGTATATATAATAAAATAGTTTATAAAGTAAAATAGTTTATATAAAAGAGTTATAAGTTAAAATAGTTTATATAAAATAGTTAGTATATTAAAATAGTTTAAATTAAAAATAGTTTATATAAAAAATGATTTATATTAAAATAGTTTATATTAAAAATAATTTATATGAAAATAATTTATAAAGTAAAATATATAAATAGTTTTAAGTATAATTTAAAATACTTTTTATAATAAAATAGCTTTCTAAAATTTCACAAATCGATTTCAAAGCAACTCAAATTCCAAAAGTCAAATTTAATCAAATCTCAAATCATCAATTTCAGTTCAATTCAGTTTCTCAATGAACCATTTCAATTATATCGGTTTCAAATACATATTCGAACCACAAAATAAACCATCTCAATTTCGATATATTTCAAAGCTTTAAATATTCAACCTTTTCAAAATAAATTTGATGAATTCCTATATATATATATATAGATATATATATATATATATACACACATCAAATTCACTTTAATATTATTTAGTTTTGAAACATTCACTTAATAAATCCAATATCATTTGATTAAAACCCCAAATTACAAATGGGCTAAATATTTCCTTCAGTTTATTTAAATTTGAAATATTTAGTAATCACTTTAAACCAAAATCAAGTTATATAATCATATCCTTTAAAAATATCAAATTCAATAAGTTCCAAATCGATTCAATTAAATAAATTCTTAATTAAATACCATTTCAAATCAATTTCAAATATATCTTTCCAACCTTAATTTATTAAAAATTATTATAAACTCTATATCTGGAAATAAATTTTTAGACAAATTCCTAAACATATTATGTATAAATTAAATCAAACTTTATTAAATTAAATCTTATTATCAAACTTATTTTATAATAAAACTAATTTATATATATTTTAAAACAGTAAAATTATAAGAAAATTCTCAAAAATTATAATTTCAAAACTAACTTATAATTTAAAAAAAATCTTAAAAACATAAAATTTAAAAATCAAAAATTTAAATTTTATAAAATACATTAATATATAATATGTTGAAATTAATATTTATTAAACCATATATTTCTTTTCAAAACCATAGAAATCATTTTCCAAATATTTATATATAGACCAATGGTGTCTATATATAATTTTCTATCATATGGTCAAGTGATACGGATATTTATTATCTCAATCCGTAATTTAAATTGTATACGGGTATATATATCATTTCACCCCATAATCCCAAATTCAATTCAATGAAAATCACTTGGGTTTATCATTTCGACCAATAACAATTTTCTCCTATTCTATAGATTGTTCGGGTATGTATCATTTCAACCCTTAGGGAATTATATACTAACAGGGAACTTGCAGAGTGATGACAGATATGATAATAATATAACAGGCATATATCATCAATATAAATAATAGATAATGGTGTCAGATGTCACAGGTGAACAGATATAGATAATAGCATATATATAGCAATGTAAATAACTAACAGCAGCATATTTAAATTGTTGTTTCAACTGAAATAAAATTTAATAAATATAAGAACGTTAATCGTGAGTGATTGCTCACCTTTCAAGGTTAGAGACGAACGGGAATGAAATGAGTTATAGCAAGTAAGCACAACTTCCAAAGCAAAGCTATATTGGCAAGAATTTGACGGACAAAGCTGATGACAAGGAATCGACGAAATCAAATTAGAACTGGATCGATGAGTAAAATTGGTATAAATGAACTTATATATAACCATATATATATATAATTATATTTTAAAAATTCAAACATATATTACCTTATATTTTGAAATATATATATATATATATATATATATATTGTAAAATGAAAAACGCTTACCTACAAGTTATATCTTTAACATTAAATATATATATATATATATATATATATATATATATATATGAAAACCAAAACGTATGAGCTATATAACTGTCAAAATATTCGTATATATTAATATATATTCGAACAGAAAAAAAAACTTAATAAACAACTAGTTTATTTAACATATATAAATATATATACGAACAATATATAAAAGTTGACATTATACATATAAAACACATATATAAATACTGCATATCTAAACTTTATAGAAATCTATATATACATGTAAACAAAATATGTAAACTGTAAGTAAAATATACAATAATATATAAACAGCATATAGTAACATATATCCAAACTTTTACATAACCCTTATGTATATATATACATATTACGCATACTTCTTATAACTTTTATATTAAAACATATAATAATATATACAGTAAGCAGATATGCAACTTCTTTTATACTATACGACTATATATCTATACACCAATTACAAATATTACACCCAGATAAAATATATGTGACTCATATTTGTATACAAAATAACAAATATATGAAATATACGTATACGACTTAAGTAACTAATACGTATATAAGACAAAAAATAAACGTATGCACAATTTTAATATATACACATCATACCGCTATAGCAAACAAAGCCTAATATATATATATATATATATTTAAAATAACTTATGTAATATAACGCTTTAAACAGAACAAAACATATTATACTTATAAAAATATAACAGACCAAATATATGAACTACTATATATATATATAAATACATACACCAACATTCTATAACACGTCCCTATAAATTTATACCCATAGATAAGATAAATTACTATTACAATGTTATACATACCTATAGGAGTAATTATATATAACTAACAGTAAACTATTACACCAAAACCAAAACCAAAACCAAAAGATTATGCAAGTGAAAATAATACCGTATATATACTCATTTCATCTTGGGGACGAGGTGTCGCACTGCTTCGATCAGAATGAGGAGGGTCGGGTTTGGCTTTGGGTCAGGCGCATGTGGTGTTGTGTTAGTTGCTGGGCTTGGGAGGTGAACGAATGAGTTGCCATGTACGGCAGGGAGGGGTGACACTTGGTCAGGTCGGAGGTGGCTAGATTGGCTATCGTGATGGGAGGAGGCTGCTTGATCAACTTGGGTCGCAGCTACTGCTCGAAGTTCAGAGGAAAGCGGATAGTGGAGGGAGAGGGGAAAGGAGGAGATGGCGGTGATGAGTGTTTGTGCACGAAAAGGAAGAAAGGCTGAATGTTAAAATATAAATTTTCAAAACAAAGAAAATATGTTGGAACCACAAATGTATGAAACTTGGGAATATAGAAAACCAATGGTCATCTATTAATTTCAAAAAATAAATAAAAGCACAGACTGTTTGGCATTACACGCTTGGCAATTGAAAAGACAAAGGAAGCAAAACGGTCCAATATGGAACGGATATAAATTCATTCCGTAAACTTCGCCGTTCTCCGGACTTTAAAGCATAGAATTGAATATACCATAGAGATCAGTACGATGAGATGATCAAAACAGTATACAGATATCAATGGTATGATCATTCTATCAAAAGTCGATAATCGGTACCAAAAATGCTGCTAAAACGCCAGAATTAAGATAAACGTGGTAATATCATTTCAAATTTGAAGAAACGAAATATGACTTCTCACTCAGAAGATGATTTACAAATTTATTGTATAAAAATATTTAGGTTTGGAAAACATTTTATTATCATCAAATATTAACTGATTTGAATTAAAATAGAATTTCACAAGAAAATAAACTTCCATATTATCAGACAAAAATTTACCGTTTTCTATGTTTAATTAGACGTATTCCAAATACTACATTTTTATCTCCAAATTTAATTATTTAAAATTTCACAAAAATTCTAGTTAAATATATTATCAAAACAAATAAAATTTTATGGGTCGTTACATTCTCTCCCACTGAAAACTTTTCATTCCCGAAAAGGAACAATGTTGTAGAATAAAACAACCAAAAGGAAATAGATTGAAAAACAAAATAAAACAATTAATTTAAAACCATATAGATTATTAATTTATATTCAATAATTGATTTCAAATTCAAGGTATTTCATTAAGTTGATTTAATTTCAATTTATTAATTCCTTCAAAACAAAATTTATTTTATTTATCTCATTTATTCATTATCCTATTATCCAATTTGTCTTAATTAATATTTTTATAATCATAAAATTAAGTATAAAACATTTGTTATAACCACTCAAATTCATTTATAAGTTCTTTTAACCTCATTTTATATTGTAAATTATTCGATTACATATTCAACTTTTGAATGATTCGGGTAAGTTACATAGGAATGGTATTGAGTATTATACAAGTAAAATTTTCCAATTCAATTATTTCAAGTTTTAAATATTTAATCAAAAATTTTGGATTTATTTAAAATCATCCTTTAACATAAATTTAAGAATTAAATTTTCGATTCACTTCAAACAATTTAGAGATATATAATATATATATATACATATATATATAATATACATATATATAATATATATTATATATCAAATCAAATTAAATTTAAAATAGTATACCTATATATATAAATCAAATCATACTTAAAAAATTCAAATCAAATTATTTTCTAAAACAAAAGTGTAGCAAAACTACTAAATGGTATCTTCATTCTAAAACTCGAAAATGAATGTCGATGATGCGGTTGTCATCACCGAAATTATTTTCCAATGACAAAAGAGGAGAGCATGGATTTAAACATTTAAAAATTCTTCGAAAACCATTTTTATTTGAAAATACTTTGAATATTATACACCTTAAAAATTTCAACCAAAGTTTGAAATCACCGGGAATTAAATTCTCAAATTCTTTATTTAATTTCATTTAAATTTCGAAATCAGTTTATAACCCAAGTTTTATAATTTGCATTTATTTATTATGTTGCAATAGTTAATGATTTACAAAACAATTAATGATAATCAAATATTATCATTTCTACAACCGATTCTATTAATTATTTAACTTTAAAAAATTATATATATATATATATAATATAACCTTACAAATTTATTTTATTTACCAAATTTCGAAAATAATTTTGTGTCAGTTTGCTTTGTTCAAGTGTTTTGGAAATCCTATCGATAGCGTTGGTCAAACGAATCGATCAAAAACCCAAATCAACATCAACAACTCAAACAACACAACATATAAAACATTTTAATATAATTACAAATACACTCCTTCACCCGATGATTTGAGATAAATGGATTCAAGAACAAGAATAGAGATCCTAATTTGGAGGAAATCTAAATCAAAGAGAATTCAAATTAGAAGATAGGCTCGAAACGAAGATAAGATGGTTAAATTACAAAATAGAAAGATGGATAGACTGATATTAACCGCAGGTAACCTTAACCGGGTCAACTGTGACTTCAAGAATAAGATTGATGCAGAAATCTGAGGCAAATCAACATTCAATCGTAAGATAGAATTCAGGCATTGCAGGAGATAGATAGCATCGTAAACTGAGGATACAGAAATCTTCGGTGAATTAATGCTTGTTGTAAAGGAGTTTCACCCCTTTACAATCATTCAACGGAGCTATGGGATATTCTACAATCAAAAAGAATTTAGATACGAGAAGACAAGAGTGGATTTCAAAACAAATAGGGGAGTTCCAAAATTCAAAGGAAACTGAATTAAAGAGGAAGGAATTCAAGCTCGAACGAAAGTGATTCTGTAATTAAATTTACTCTATATGCTAAGTTTTGCCTAAAACCAAAGCTCTAATACTACATGTAACATCTTGATATTTTCAACCATTCGCATCCACGCATGCCGGATTTGAATTGCTCAAAATACCAGATTGTTAATTTATATTTGGCAAAACTCAACATATACGGTAAATAAATAAATCATTGAATCACAGACATAGAGTAATAGACAATATGCAGCAGAAACAAAATGAATAATAGTTTATGAAGTTACTATATATATCAGAGTTAAATAAGATATAATAGAAGTTTCAAATACAATAGTCAAATAGAAGATCAGAATACATCACTGGAATCAACAGAATAACTACAAGTTGAAAAGATGTAGATGGATCTCCAAACGAAGCTCCAACTCCAAAGGTGAGTCTCAAAAGCTGTATCACTCAGTCTAACCCAAGCGTAAAGCAAAACACAAAACACTCAAGTCAGGATTAACATTCTTATATCAATAAATCCAACTGAAGTGAAATAACAACTAAAATATAAGTAACTCAAAGGATGTTTGGGATAACCATCCTCTAAGGATCTGTTAAACTATCTACTATGTAGTAATATACAATATTATAATATTGTCTAAAGTAAAGTATACTATTTAAAAATAGCGTTAAGGCTTTACATTTTCCACCTTAACACATTTTATAGTGCCAATTGTCTATACAGTACCGTAATACCTCTAAATTGTGAGGCTACCAGAGGATACTCCATAGTTACGACACAAATCAAACTCATATAAGATGCGCTAGGTAGGTGATACGACACAACTAGGCAATGTCAGGGTAGATATACCAATTACACTTCTGAGCTGGTGGTAACGCATAGCAGCCACTACCATTCACCTCGAGCCACACTCCAAAAAAATCAAAGGTGTGCACCAAATCAATCACAAAGTAATAGAATGGCATATGGAGGAGTGTGTCCGATCGGAGGAGCTATCTCACTTGGCCCGTCGATTGCTCCTGCTTTAGCCACCTTATGCCAACTCATGTGATTTGGACCCACGTATATACCTCATATAGGATTGTCTCCACCATTCTACTTAATTCTGGAATCTACATCGCATACAGGGTTGTTAAAGTGGTTTTCGGTATTGGCAGAGAGTATGACAATATTCGATCCCGGTCTCTTTAACAATCAATCGTTATTATAACACCGCGGTCATTTCAAAATAATTTGTACTTCAAAAACCAAAATATCATTGCCATTTCAAATCCATATCAATACAATATCATTTCCATTTCAAAACCATATCAATACAATATCATTTTCAAAATCATAGCACTTCAAAGTTATAAAACTTCAACCAAACACCTGAAATTATAACACTTTCAAAACATAATACTTTAAAATTCATAACTTTTGAAAACATAACTTCCACCACTTAAACAGTTTAGATATTGAAATAGTATATATAATAAAATAGTTATAAAGTAAATAGTTTATGTAAAAGAGTTTTAAGTTAAAATAGTTTATATTAAAATAGTTAGTATATTAAAATAGTTTATATTAAAAATATTTTATATAAAACATGATTTATATTAAAATAGTTTATATTAAAAATAATTTATATGAAAATAATTTATAAAGTAAAATATATAAATAGTTTTAAATATACTTTAAAATACTTTATATGATAAAATAGCTTCCTCAAATTTCACAAATCGATTCCAAAACAACTCAAATTCCAAAAGTCAAATTTAATCAAATCTCAAATCATCAATTTCAATTCAATTCAGTTTCTCAATAAACCATTTCAAATTATATCGGTTTCAAATATAGATTTGAACCACAAAATATACCATCTCAATTTTGATATATTTCAAAGCTTTAAATATTCATCCTTTTCAAAACTAAATTTAATTAATTCCTATATATGTATATCAAATTCACTTTAATATTATTTAGTTTTGAAACACTCACTTGATAAATCCAATATCATTTAATTAAAACCCCAAATTACAAATGGACTAAATATTTCCTTCAGTTTATTTAAACTTGAAATATTCATTAATCACTTTAAACGAAAATCAAGTTATTAAATCATACCCTTTAAAAATCTCAAATACAATAAGTTTCAAATCGATTTAATTAAATAAATTCTTAATTAAATACCATTTCAAATCAATTTCAAATCTATCTTTCCAACCGTAATTTAGTAAAATTATTATAAACTCTATATCTGAAAATAAAATTTTAAATAAATTCTTAAACATATTATGTATAAATTAAATCAAACTTTATTAAATTAAATCTTATTATCAACTTACGTTATAATAAAACTAATTTATACATATTTTAAAACAGTAAAATTATAAGTAAATTCTTAAAAATTATAATTTCAAAAATAATTTATAGTTTTAAAAAAATCTTAAAAACATAAAATTTAAAAATCAAAAATTTAAACTTTGCAAAATACATTAATATATAATATCTTGATATCAATATTTATTAAACCATATATTTCTTTCCAAAACCATAGAAATCGTTTTCAAAATATTTATATATAGACCAACAGTGTCTGTATATAATTTTCTATCCTATGGTTAAGTGATACAAACATTGATCATCTCAATCTACAATTTAAATTATATACAAGTATATATCATTTCAACCTGCAATCCTGAATTCAATTCAATGAAAATCGCTTGGGTTTATCATTTCAACCCATAACGATTTTCTCCTATTCTACAGATCGTTCAGGTATGTATCATTTCAACCCATAGGGAATTTTATACTAACAGGGAACATGCAGGGTGATGACAGATATGATAATAATATAACATGCATATATCATCAATATAAATGATAGATAATGGTGTCAGATGTCACAGGTGAACAGATATAGATAATAGCATATATATAGCAATGTAAATAACTAACAGCAGCATATTTCAATTTTCGTTTCAACTGAAATCAAATTTAATAAATAAAAGAACGTTAATCGTCAGTGATTGCTCACCTTTCGAGGTTAGAGACGAACGGGAATGAATTGAGTTACGGAATGTAAGCACGACTTTCAAAGCAAAGCTAGGTTGGCAAGAATTTGACGGATAAAGCTGATGACAAAATATCGACGAAATCAAATTAGAACTGGATTGATGAGTAAAATTGTTATAAGTGAATTTATATATAACCATAAATATAATTATATTTTAAAAGTTCAAACATATATTACCTTATATTTTGAAATAAATACACACACACATATACACACACTTATAAAATGCAAAATGCTTACCTACAAGTTATATCTTTAACATTAATATTAAACACAAATATATATATATATATATATACACACATACACACACACACACACACATATATATATACGAAAACCAAAATGTATGGGCTATATAACTGTCAAAGTATGCATATATATATATATATATATACTAATATATATTCAAACAGAAAAATGAACTTAGTAAACAACCAGTTTATATAACATATATAAATATATATAAAAACAATATATATAAGTTGACACTACACATATAAAACACATATATAAATATTGCATATCTAAACTTTACAGAAATCTATATATACATGTAAATAGAATATATAAATTGTAAGTAAAATGTACAATAATATATAAACAACGTATAGTAACATATATTCAGACTTGTACATAACCCTTATGTGTGAATATATACATATTACACATACTTCTTTTAACTTTTATATTAAAACATATAATAATATATACAGTAAGCAGATATGCAACTTCTTTTATACTATACGACTATACATCTATACATCAATTACAAATATTACACTCAAATAAAATATATATGACTCATATTTGTATACAAAATAAAAAATATATGAAATATACGTATACAACTTAAGTAACTAATACATATATAAGACAAAAAATAAAAATATGCACAAGCTTAATGTATACACATCATACCGCTACAGCAAACAAAGCCTAATATATATATATATGTATATCAAACAAATTATGTAATATAACGCTTTAAACAAAACAAAACATATTATATTTATAAAAATATAACAGACCAAATATATGAACTACTATATATGTATATACACAAACACACACCCCAACATTCTATAACACCTCTCTATAAATTATACCCATAGAAAAGATAAAATACTATTACAATGCTATACTTACCTATAGGAGTAAATATATATAACTAACAGTAAACTATTATACCTAAACCAAAAGATTATGCAAGTGAAAATAATAACGTATATATACTCATTTCATCATGGGGATGAGGTGCCGCACCGCTTCGATCAGAATGAGGAGGGTCGGGTTCAGCTTTGGGTCAAGCACGACGCGTGTGGTGTTGTGTGAGTTGCTGGGCTTAGGAGGTGACCGAATGAGTTGCCATGTACGCAGGGATGGGTGACACCTGCTCAGGTCGGAGGCAGCTAGATTGGCCATGGTGATGGGCGAAGGCTGCTTGGTTGGCTTGGGTCGGAGCTACTGGTCGAAGCTCGGAGGGAAGCGACCAGTGGAGGGAGAGGGGAAAGGAGGAGATGGTGGTGATGAGTGTTTGAGCATGAAGAGGAAGAAAGGCTGAATGTTAAAATATAAATTTTCAGAACAAATAAAATATATTGGAACCACAAATGTATGAAACAGTGGGAATACAGAAAACCAATGGTCATCTATTAATTTCAAAATAAAAATAAAAGCACAAACTATTTGGCATTACACGCTTAGCAATTGAAAAGACAAAGGAAGCAAAAAGGTCCAATACGGAACGGATATGAAAATCGTCCCATAGATTTCGCTATTCTCCGGACTTCAAAGCATAGAATTGAGTATAACGCAGAGATCAGCACGAAGGGACGATCAAAACGATATACATATATCAATGGTACGATTATCCTATCAAAGGTCGATAATCGGTACCAAAAATGCTTAAAATGCCAGAATTAAGATAAACGAAGCAATAATAGTTCAAGTTTGAAGAAACGAAATATGACGTTTCACTCAGAAGATGATTTACAAATTTATTGTATAAAAATATTTAGGTTTGGAAAACATTTTATTATCATCAAATATTAACTGATTTAAAATAAAATAGAATTACACAAGAAAATAAACTTCCATATTATCAGATGAAAATTTACCAAAATTAGACGTATTCCATATATTGAATTTTTATTTCCAAATTTAATTATTTAAAATTTTACAAAAATTCCAGTTAATTATATTATTAAAGAAATAAATTTTACGGGTCGTTACAGTTCTCATTTAGATGAATAAACTTCCAAAGACGTGAAGGAGGCAAGATAGCTATTAGGAGTTCTTTCTTTTTGATTTTGTTGTGTTATTGGATGCAATGGCAAAGTTGTTTAGTGAAAATATTTAGAGTCTGATCAACCAAGGGTGCATCTTCATATGTCGCTCTTGCCATATTTTGTAAGAAACTGTAATTTCTCCGAACGTGGCTTATGTATGTGACTATGTAATGAATCTGAAATGAAATGAAATGAGAATTTTTTTTAAATTGAGTTTAATTTTTTTTCTTCATATTCACGTGTTTCTGGTATATCAATGTATCTAATATTACCGCATTTGGTCACTAAAAATTAATAACTATGGGTGACTACAACATTCGTAGCAGTTAGTTTTAGGCCTTCAAATAGGGGATGTTACAAGTTGGTATCAGAGCACAGGTTTATGTAAATTAAAAAGAAATTTGTACCTAAAAGATTTTCAAAACATAACCCAATGAACTACAAAATGTGACTGAGGTTTAGGTTAATGCTATAGTAACATACTTGCATTTGTTATATATATCTTTAAGTACATATTCCCCTCTCTCTTAGGCCGTTCTTCTATATCTTACTAAGGCTCGTATGCAGATATACGAGAAATGATGATATGGAGGTAGGAAATGGAAAAGGAAGTCTGGGTGGAGGAAGCACTAAAACTAATGAAAATGCTCGACCCAATACTAAAAGGAATCCGGGTCGACAGACAAATGCTAATCCAAACGCAAATGCTAATGTAGGTGTTGGAACCCCGCTAGTAGATATGGAGGTGATGTATCAGTTCTTTATTAATCTGATGCAAGTTGGAGCAGCTGTAGGAGTAGCTGGGGTACAGCTGTGAATGTTGGAGGAACAAATCTTGTGGCTCTAGTTGGCAATAACCATGCCAAGCTGAGCATGGATTATACCAGCCTTGGTGGAAAGCTGTTTTTTAGAACAAAGGATGTTATTGAAGTAGAAAACTGATTATTGCACCGTGAAAGAATTTTCGCCGACTTAGGATTATATGATGAGCAGAAAAGGAGGCTTATTTCACGACAGTTGCAGGAAGCGGCATTTTATTAATGGAATGGTATTACTGTAGGAGTATCTGAGGAAGAGTTGAATTAGGCAGAGTTCAGAAGGAGATTCGAAGAGAGGTTCTTGTTTGAAGTTGCAAGATCAGTATTCTTGAGAAAGTTCATGGACTTAGTGCAAGGTGAGATGTCGGTGATTGAGTATGCTACAAAGTATGACGAGTTATCCAGATGCGGATATGCTACTATTGACACCGTCATTAAAAAGGAACGAAAAATTTATTCGAGGGTTAAGACTTGAGATTTCCATGGAGACTACGCCATACCTCCGTGTTCCAAGTACAGTTTTAGTGGAGGCAGCAATCAGGAATGACGAGATGCTTTCTACTTTTGGGAAAGAGAATCATGTTGAAACCAAGGATTCTTAGGGTAAGAAGAGGAAAATTCTTTAAGAAGAAAGGAGCTCAGAAAAGAGGAGCTTCCAAGAAAGGGAAGGCCAACGTAGTTTTCCGCAAGTGTGACAAAAAAGGGCATTATGCTCATGAATGTCGAATTGGGAAAAGGAAAAAGGTTGTAGATAAGAAAGGAGTGAAGTGCTTTAACTGTGACCAAATTGAACATTACAAGAATTAGTGTCCAGAACCAGTCAGAGTAGACAAGGGAAAGGTTTTTTCTTTTGAACCATCATCTTCTAGACCAACTGCTGCTACGAAAGGAAAGACTGTGATGGAAGGCATGCTTTTGATTCACAGTACACCAGTTAGCATACTATTTGATACTGGTGCATCACATTCATTTATATCTCATTCTTTAGTAGATATGTTATGTTTAGAACCCTCATACCTTGTTACTTCCTTAAGGGTTGTAGATTAAATAGGAGGGTATGCAACTTTGGGGATTAGATGTGACCAGTTAGAACTTGAATTTTTAGGTCATAAATTTGCATGCAGTTTGTACATTTTTGATTTCGTAGGCTTGTGACATTCTGGGTATGGATTGGTTAGATAAACATAATGCCATGATATTTCGCCAAGATAGAGAAATATCGCTAAGACACCCTAATAGTCATGATCGAATTATATACTCGATAGAGATGTTAGATTCAAGCACTTGGGTTTTGCTGAATGCAATGGCAGTAGAAGAAGAGTTGAATTAGGTTTTGGTAGAAATAGAGTTTGCATATGTTTTTGAGCCAGTCAAAGGACTACCATCGTAGAGAGCCATTGAGTTTTGGATAAATCTTATGCCGAGAGCAGAACCCTGTAAGTAGACTACCTAGTAGGATGACACCTACTGAGATGAAGGAATTGAAGGTGCAGTTATTAGATTTAGAAGGAAAGAATTTTGTTAGACCAACCAGTTCGCCTTAGGGAGCAGCCGTGATGTTCGTGAAGAAACCGAATGGGTCGTTGATGATGCGTATCGATTATCGTAAGTTGAACGAGAAGACGATCTAGAATAGGCATCCTTTGTCGAGAATCAATGATTTATTTGATCAGTTGAGTGGAGCCAGAGGATTTTACCAATTGGATTTGGCGACAGGTTTCCATCATTTAAGGGTGGCAAAGGACATTATTCCATTGACGACGTTTCGGACTAGGTATGGTTCGTACAAGTTGTTAGCGATGCCATTCGAGTTAATGAATGCGCTAGCTTTTTGTGTGGATTTGACGAACCGAGTTTTCCAAGAGCGCTTGGATAGGTTCGTGTTGGTTTTTATAGATGACATTTTAATATGCTCTAAGGATGAAAGAGAGCATGGAATTTATCATAAAGTAGTGCTTGAGACGCTGAGACGGCATCACTGAAAGCGAAGTTTTAAAAATGTCATTTTGGAAGAAAGAATTTAAGTTTCTTGGTCACGTGGTTTCAGAGAGAGGTTTTTCAGTTGATCCGGGTAAGATCAAGGCTATTAACACCTAGAAAAGACCAGAAACGGTGACTGAGATTAGAAGTTTCTTAGGCTTGTTGGTTACTACCGGAGGTTTATTAAGGATTTCTCATGGATAGTCGTGCCTTTGACTAGGCTAACCATGAAGGACATAAAGTTTTTTTGATCTGACAAATGTGAGGAAGCATTCCTTAAGTTAAAGTTCTTGTTAACCAATGCACCTTTGTCAGTAATTCCAGATAGGAATTAAGGATTAATAGTGTATACCGAAGCAACTGGAACCGAAGTAAGGGCTATGTTGATATAGAAAGGTAAAGTTATTGCCTACACTTCTTGATAACTTAGACCGCATGAAGTGAGATATCCTACTCATGATCTAGAGTTAGTAGCGGTGATCTTCACACTAAAAGTATGGAGACATTATCTTTTAGACGAGAGATTTGAGTTATACATAGATCATAAGTCCTTAAGTATTTATTCCCTCGAAAGGAGTTGATTATGAGGTGGCAGAGGTGGCTAGAGTTATTAACAACTTATGATTTTGGTATAGAGTATACACCTATAAAAGGAAATAAAGTGATGGATGCTCTTAATAGAAAACATCATAATGCGGTGTTAGCTATGTTAACAGAATGGATGGACCTAGAGGCTTTTATTACTTGTACTGGGCAGTTAAGATCAACTGCTAATTCTAGTCAGAGCACTGCCATGTTATCCTACTTGGAAGTTGGACCAGTTTTGGTCGAAAGGATTACTTCTAAGTAGAAAGTGGATCCACTATTAGCGGAGAAGATTAAAAGGCTTGAGGTTGGATTGGATATTGATGATCTAAATTATTTTAGTCTTGACCAGAGGTGATGGTTGAGAAAGAAGGGATGGATGTGTTTTCTGAATGTTGGGGACTTAAGGAGAGAAGTTCTTAGGGAATTTCATCAATCAAAATTTACGATTCATCCTCGGGAACCAAGATGTTTCAAGACATGAAAAGGAGTTTCTATGGGAAAGGTATGAAGAAGGATGTTGGCTTATGGGTAAAGTAGTGTGTAAACTGTCAACAAGTGAAGGTCGAACATCAGAAGCCGAATGGGTTGCTTTAACCTTTGGAGATACCAGTTTGGAAATGGGATTCGATATCCATGGATTTTGTAGATGGGTTGCCAATGTCGAATTGAGGTAGTGAAAGTATATGGGTCATAGTGGACAGGTTGACTAAGAGTGCCCATTTCATTCTAGTTAAGGCAACTAGGACGGCACCTGTTTTAGCTAAGTTGTTTATAAAGAACATGGTTAGACTACATGGGATTCCTAGTAATATAATAAGTGATAGAGATGCTTTAATTACTAGCAAGTTCTGGAAGAATCTACAGGATGTGTTAGGGATCAAGCTCAAGACGAGCACTGCTTATCACCCTCGAACAGATGGGTAGACAGAGAGAGTTGACAAGATACTTGAGGATTTGTTAAGAGCTTGTACGCTATATTTTAGTGGATTATGGAAAGATCGCCTACACTTGATTGAGCTTTCTTATAATAACAGTTATCAGACTAGTATAGAATGACGCATTTCGAAGCTTTGTATGGAAGGTCATGCAAGTCACCAACATGTTGGTTGGAAATTAGAGACAAATTAGTCTTAGGTCCAGATCTGGTAAGAGTGGCAATAAAGAAGATTGAGTTGATCCATGGTAAGATGAAGGAAGCTCAGTCTGAACAAAAGAGTTACGCTGATAAGAGGCGTAAGGATCTAGAATTCCTGGTTGGAGATAGAATTTTTATTAAGTATCACCGATAAAAGGTGTGGTGCAATCTGGAAAATCAGGGAAACTGACACCAAGATATGTTGGACCATTCTCAGTTATAGAGAGAATAAGAAAGCTCAAATATAGAATAGAGTTGCCGAGCAGTTTTGGCAGGTGTCCATAATGTGTTTCATGTGTCTCACCTTCGTAAGTATTTGCGTGATCCACAAACTACTGTTCCTCCGACTGTATTGGAAGACTTAACAGTAGAACTGAATCTGACCTTTGTTAGGAAACTATCTCGGGTTGTAGCGAAAGATGAGAAGAGGTTAAGAAACAAGATAATCAAGTTGGTGAAAGTTCATCGGAGCGACAACGAGAACACTATAATTGGAAGACAGAAGATAGGATTATAGATACTTATCCTAATCTGCTTTAAGGGTACGTTCTATATTTACTTTATATAGACTGTTTCCAAGTTAGGTAGGAAAGTATGGTAGTTAGGAGATGTTATAGTTGATTCTATGATTAGTATTTAGTCCTTGCTGAATTTCGAGGACGAAATTCTTCGAGGGGAGTCTGTAACACCCCTATTTTTTATTAGCATTATTCAGGAGATTTAATTAGATAAATTAAATAGAATAATTTTGAGACTAGGGTGATAAGAGGATTGAGATTTGAAAACTAATTAAGGTCACGTCTTAACTAAATGAATATATAAGTGTGATTTATAAATTAGAAATTTAAGAGAATAAGGTAAAGGAAAAAAAGAATAGCCATACACCATAACCCTTAAACCTCTCACCTCATTCTCATTTACATTTTTATAAACCAAAAACATAAGCAAAGAGAGTTGAGGCTGGCCATAAACCTAGGAAGAAGAGAAAAATCCAATTAGAAGCTAAGATTCAAGCTAGGAAGATATATGCAAGAACAAATCTTAAGTTCCTTATCCAAACAGGGTGAATAATGATCTAAACCATCTCATACGAGTCATCTTGAATGTTTTAATTCCGGTTTAAGGTTTAAAATAGTATGATTAGATGAATGATGTTATGCTTTGATTTATATGCTATGTTACAATTTAGAAAAGGATTTTTGTGGGATAATATAATTGGATTTTAAGATTAAAATCGTGCAAATTGATTTCCAAATGCCATGATGTTTGAAAATATTATGTAAAACATTATTTCGCCATAATGTTTGAACATATTATGTAAAACATTATTTTATTGTGAATTTTTAATGAATAGTAATAGTTGATTTTGGGTTTAAATTATTTAAGGCAATTAAGTAATGTTTTCGGGTCAGAAATTTATATATGTTAAAAAGCATATTAAAATTGAATAATTGTGATTTTTGGGGATTTTTCATAAGTGTTTTACTATGATTTGCAAATTATTTAAGTTAGAGGAGTTAAATATTTTAATTTTTTTATTAAGGAGAAAGGATTATTTGCTAAAACAATTTCAATCATTAATGGTTGAATTCGACAGCCTTTCAAAAAAGAATTTTTGATAAAAAAATTAGCAACCATTTATATTTTGTCAAATTAGGCAAGTTAGGTAAAAATAAATTGCTTTGAAAGGCATAAAATCAGTTTATATTTCGAATTACAACTTCACCACTTCCATTTGCTTGCTTCCATCACCTTGCCCAGAAGACCTTTCGCACCCATTCGAAACCAATGCATTATGGTATCAAGCAATTAATATGTAGTGGATTAGAGAAGGGCGGAAGGGACTCCCCAAAGGATTGCATTCAAAAGGGTTAAAGCCACTTTTATTAGCTGTTGAATCAATCAACTTGCCCTTTTTTTTTAAAAGAAGCTTTGAAATAGTTGCCGCTTTTGAACTACTCGATACCTAGCTGCCACATTCATACCTTTCAAACCAGTTAAATGCCACTTTTCTTTATAGTATTCAAAAGGGAAACTTTCTTCCTTTTAAATTTTAAATTCACTTCCTCAATGCTTTTGAAAGGGTTGTTTTAGCCATTTTTAATAAGAGTTTCGGAGGCAATGGTTCGAAAGATTGGTTTCGAAGCTATCCTCATCCCCAATTCTTTTATTTGAGATCAATGCTTTCGAAAGGGTTACTTTCGCTTCCGTACTCTTTGATCGCATAGTTATACCAAATGTTAAACCCAATGGTTTTGAAAGGAATACTTTTAAATGGTTTGAAGATGCATTTCCTCAAATTCTTACTTGAACTCAATGCTTTCTAAGGGTATGCTTTATGTAACGCTTCGGATTTTCGTTCTTCGAAAATTCAACATCGACACTCACTTTATCGACTGACGAGAAATCGAAGGCCGAAAACACGGAATGTTATGGGTTTTAAAAAGAAAAGAAAAAGAAAGAAGAGAGGAAAGTAAATAAGAAGATAGAAAATAGAGGAAGAACAGAAATTTAAAAATTAAAGGATAGAAGGATTTTAAAAATAGAAAAAGAGAATTTGAAAATAGGACGGGACAGAAAGGAACAACAGAACAACAACAGAATCTCACAATTCGCAGCGGAACAACATATAATAATAAATGAATAATCTTTAAACAAAGAACTATATCCGTTATTACATTTCATTTCATTACATCACATCATATCATATCATCAGAGTGTACAACAACATACAACAACAAACAGTGCAGCGGAAAAAGAAATACTATATAAACTAGTAATACGCCATGCCATCCAGCTTGCCTCCAGCAACTCCAGAATATCCAGAATATCCTGATAAACCTAACTCTTAACTGCCCGTGTGGAAATTGGTGGGCACCCAGAGTTTAGGAAGGAAAACAATAAACTCCAAGTCAGTCATGTGACTGGTGTGAGAACTCAAAACAGTTTATTTATCTTTAAAATCAAAATAGAGGAATATTTTTAATCAATTCGCAATGCTTTTAAAAATGAGACTACCATAAGGCCTCCTGCCACACACACAATGCAAACGCAGACTTGGAGAAGATTTCTCCTTATGATAGTCAAAGATGCTTGATACGCATTAAAATAACATTTGATATTATTACTAGTGCATAGTGTAGAACAAATTCTTTCGAAAGTAAAGATATAAATCTTAGCCAGCATAGGTACCATTATATTATGCCTACTAATAGCTACCATATTAAATGGCAGGTTCTACAACTAAAACCGTACAAGTTTCGTATTGTTTCTTTGGATTTCCAACAAATGGTCAGGCCAAGGAACTTCCCATTGCCACTGAGAATGCCTCTGGAAAGACACCCCCGAGAACCAAACCGGAACTCTGCCAACACAAGGCCGGGTTACCCCTTAACTGGGTAACTACTGACACGAGCACGCCATTCCCCGGTCCTTTAGGACCTTTTCAACCGAGCGCTCGATATCCAACATCACACCATAATAAATAGAGTGTTTTCAACATGAGTAAGTATCTGGGCTCCATACCATGATACCACCCCTTTCCAGAAGGAAATGCACATACCCTAAGGGGAGCTACAGCAACCCCTAATAACCTTGCCGCATCTTTCCTGTTTTGACCATTTCCGGGATGTGAGGCTCGACGAATTCACGTCCACAAAAACACACTTTGTACAAAAAGCCGTGCTTTGGGTCAACAAATGATCAACACAATGATCACTAAGATAGACGATCAAATAAATGATCCTATCACAATAATCAACACAATGATCATTTCAGCATCACTCAGCATGTCACATTACCAAAATGGGATATATCGCTGATAACTTCAACTATATAACCTTTGAGCTCGTACGTCTCAAAGAAGGGTGTTAAGCAAAGAATAAATTCTCCGCCACCAACAGAAATATATTTGAAAGAAATCGGCTTTATATCTCAACTTGTAATGTCAGGCATACAATCCATACAAGTCTGTTCCGGGCTCGAACAGAACCGAAGGCACTTACAAACAAGTCCTTGCAATCCGGATATTCACAATCCTGATCGGATTTCCCATCACTTAGGGAGTCTCTATACCGTTGCAACTCAGTGCAGAGACAATCGATAGGTCATCCTATCGCTTTCGCAAATACCGGGTCTTCAACACCGATCTTCAATGCAATTCACAACGACGTATCACATATTCGGAATGGGTTATACGACCCCATGGTCCTTTCCCGGTTAACCCGAATAGTGAGCGCTTATTCAAAAATAAGTGTGCATTCAAATTCAATCAATTCACACCAAATACCCATTCAAAGGGAAATATTGATAGTCGGTTATTGAACTATCAATTGATATGCATACATCACCAGATTCCAAATAATTTTTCAAATTATTTATTTTCCAAAATATCTTTACAAGATATAAAATTTCAACACTTCAAAAATAAATCAACATTTATTTTCAAACAAATTCCACTTTTCACATATAAATTCCATAATGAATTTATATTTCCAAATATCTATGCATATACGATTTCAATAATTTATTTCGATTTATCTTCAAAAAGATAAATTCTAATATTCACTTCTTATTGGAAAACATTTCCATACTTATTTATTCATAAGTAATTCACAAATCTTTTTATTTTCAATCCTTGGAAAATATTCAATATACTTAAATCACATTAAGTATATCTTTCATTCTTTTAAGGAAATCATTCACTTAACATATTTATTTGGGCCAAAACGAATGTTGCGTAAAACATCGTTACAACTACCCAAAATCACTAGTATAGGGATTCGAAATTAAATAGATATATAAATCCCAATACTATACAAAAACATTTCCTTTCGGAAATCATTTACTATAACAACAGTGTTATAGTCCATCATCTCCTTTCATTTCTCGAAACATCTATTTCAACAATAAATGTTGAAATCTATGGTTTCGAATCTCAACATGTTTAAAAACATCGTTAGATTGTTTTAATTCTATTTAAAACATCACATTTAAAACAATTCCTTTAACGTGTTATTCACTATTCAAAAATGTGAATAAACTTTGTTAACAAATCTCATCCTTTTATTCATTTTAATTCAAAGGTTATTCACTATTCAAAAATGTGAATATAACTCCATTAATAGGTTATAACAATTAACTTATCAAAATAAGTCGTTTGCGAATTTATAAAACAACGTTTATAAATTCCATTTCTATTTATTTATAAAAGCTTCTTTTTTGTAAATTCCTTTATTAACATATTTCAGTTTATAACTCAATTATAAACTAAATGTTTATATTATAAGTTAAATACTTATAAAACGATTATTTTATAAAATCGTTCTTTAAACTTCATAATTATAAATCTTATAACTTATAAGATTCATTTATTTAACCAAATCTATTCTTCAATTAACTTCACAAATTTATAAATCTTACTATTTATAAATTTCATTTATAACTTCACAGTTTATAATTCTATAAATTTCATTCATTTGTGAAATTCATTCACAATTTATTCTAACACTTATAAAAGCTCGTTTTATAATTCCTACGTTCTAATTTATAAATTATCAATTTATAAATCTTTAATATAAATCAATTTATATTTTTCTTTTAAAACGTCTTTAAATTCCTTTATAATTTCATCATTCTGATTTATAAAATAATCAAATTTTATAAATCCTATATTTAAACTTTTATCATATATTCAAAAATCCAATCTAAATTATTTTATAAAATCATTAGTTCCTATTTCTCAAAAATCGACTTTTAAATCGTATTTCTAAAAATCAGCTTTTTTTACTATATTTCACAAAAACCATAATTTTTATAACTTTAAAAATTATATAACGTTTATTTATTTATAATGGATCAATTCCAAAAATATAGTATATTTTCAAAAATCACTTTAAAATCATTTTAAAATCCCAAAATCTGGGTCCAATGATGCTACACACCAAATAGTCAATCACGACTACAACGATATCATATATCGATACGATAATCCATCAAATATCAAAATATCTGAAATAAAATAAATACTGTTGAGGAATCCAGTTGGATCCCTCCAACCTGTTTTCCTGCATCCAAAAACATTAGCACAATACCAATTTCGCTCCAGTACGAAATTATCGCGGTACATGTTCTTATTAAATATTATCCGCTTAATAACGGCGCAATAGGGTCTCATCCGCTAAACAAAAAATGCGGGAAATCAACAACTGCAATATATACATATGCCAATATATATATATTGATATTATATATAATACCAATTTCACTGTTTATGAAATATTCGCGGTATATGTTTTTATTAAATAACATCCGCTTAATAACGGCGCATAATGTCTATTTTAACAATCAATAATTTACAGTCATCATTCAAACACGCATTCAAATATTTTAAATCTAACTATTTAAAATAAAATCGAAATCTATTCGATTGAGTGAGAAATTCTCACCTTGGTTTTAATTTCCGTTTAAGCTTTTATTTCGAATAAAATTAAACGTGCGTTTAATTTTACCCGAAATTCTCACTAACTCCAAACGACTCCAAACCAACTCCATCGCGTAGTGCTCGTCCATACGATTCCAACGCAACTGGATTTGCATTTTTTCGACCTCGTATGAAAAAGATATTGCATTTAATGTTAATACGATTTAAAAGATAATAAATTTCATTTTCTTTTTAATTTTAAAACCCTAACTGAAATCTCGGCCTTTGATCCTTGCTTGATGGAATCCCAGCCGTAGCCTTCCTTCTTCTCACGCGTGTGATACCCAGGTGCAAATCGCGACATTAAAATCCACGGCCGCCGCTCTTCCACCATTTATCGCGGCCACCTTCATCGACGAGGAGTTGATCAGAGACCCATATTCGAACCGCCCCACCGAGAACCCCCTACGACAACAACCACGGCCAACTCGGTCGACCATAGCTCCATCCAATTTCGTGCGAACGGCGTGTCTTTGTATCGAGATTCACGCCACTACGCAACTCCGTTTCAGATCGTGACCGTTGGATTTATCGATCACAATGCCCTCTACGAATTACTAGTTGAAAGATTTTGCTATTAATCGATGGATAAGGAGAAATCAAGGGGAAGAGGAAGATCATTTCTGGCCATTGAAACATGGGGTGGCGGCTGCAGTTTTTTTGGCTAGGGTTTTGTATTTTTTTTTTTTATTTTCAAGTGGGGGGTGCTATTTATAAGGAACGAGCGACACTATTCATCCCGAAAATTCCGAACTCCGATTTAGACGCCGTAACCAGCGTACCTAGGGTTTATCCCGCGTTCCGGACACAATGGAACAGGTTTCGGAAGCTAATTCGGAAGTATGTGCAAGTTATGGCTGAAAACGTTCAATTTAAATTAAACCGATTTAAATCGATTTCTAGGCGTTTTAATTTGCACCGGACAAACGGTAAATCCAAACGACTTGAAATTTGAAACCTTACAAAAATATCACATTACGGATCCGATGAAACTGGTTTCGTCGAAATCCGAGACTTTTTGAAAAATGGCTATTTTGGCTCGCCAAATTTAAATTAAAAACGATTCGATGCGTTTCGAGCTGCCACGATCAAACGATAACTCCGATTGACACGAAAATTGAAATCCGGTAATAACTAACTATTACGGATCCAATGAAACTGGTTTCGTTCAATTCTGAGACTGTTCAAAAATTGACTATTTTACAGTCGATTATTAAATATTAAAATATTCAATTTTCACAGATTAACTTTTAATTCGATTTTAAAAGTTCTAAAATATTTCTATAACTCCAGTATGATAAAATAAAATTTTCCAAACTATTTTCAATCATTTTTAACTCAATTTTTAATTATTTTCATTATTTAACGTATTAAATTATAGATTTAATTACCCAATTAAATCCAAAAATTCAAATAAAAATTTATTTGACTTAAAAATTCACTTATAAATATTTAAAATTAATTAAATATTCAAATTTAAATTATTAAAAATTCTGGGTCGTTACAATCTTTCCCACTTAAAAGAATTTCGTCCTCGAAATTACAAGTAAGAAAAGTTACAGAATCTATTAACTTTCCAAAATTCATAGTTAAACTTCTTATAATACTTTACTAAGTTTTCAAATCATACTTAGTTATCTTTTCAAAAACAACTATCTTGTTTAACTTTCAATTCCAAATCAAAGTTAAAGTTTTCAAAAATTTTCCAAAATTTTCTCAAATTTTTCTAACGCCTTAAATTTCCGGAAAAATTCGCCATGTCTCCTTTGCGCGGCTCGATCCGAAAAAAAAATGACAGTATATATATCACAAATATACATCTCATCAAGTAATGAGGCATCCCGAAGGGAAAAAAATATAAAAGTGCGATATTTAATCCGAGATATGTACCTTATATTTTTATTAGCAAGCATATACAGCTAATATAGCGCTAAAGCGAACTCCAAATGCGAAGCAAACGCGATCCGCACCTACTAAACTCAACAAACAACATGAGAACATGCACATATGCAAATAATCTCAATATACAACATATAGCAACATAACTACTACATATGTCACATAGAAATGCAACTAAACAACAAATGAAACCATCAACCAACTATCATCCATATCCAAATAAACATTCATTCATATTCTTATTCTCATTATATGTTCAATGAAATGGTTTTCACTCTAAATCATATTTGATTTATTAACATTGGATTTTATCAACATTCATTCTTATTCAATTTTAATTAGTTTGCATTCACTAATTAAATCCTATTCACATTCAATTCTATTCAAATTTATTTACTTCAAATTTGAATTCAATTACATAGCTTTCAATTTCATTAACACTTAATGAATTATATACAATCAACTAACAATCAAGTAACAACCAATGTACATTAATTTCAACCAAATTTCTTTGCTTATATTCATTCTCATTCAATTTATTCAACTTCTAATAACATTTGAATTTTAATGAATTAACACTTTCATTAATTATTCCTTATCAACTTAAATTACATTCAATTGATTAAACATTCAAGCCATTCATTCAATTCAATTACAAAGTTGAATTTCATTTACATAACTTAAGTTTATATTCATATAGTTTCACTTTTTAGATATATAAGTTTATTTCACAATTGTAAACACTTTAATTAAAATTTTATTCTTATAATTCTTTTACTTATACAATTATTCTTTTATTTAGATTATTCAAACAACCAAACATCAACTTATATACACTTTAATAATTCTGAAAAATTATTCCTTTATATTCAAAATAAAATCAAGGTAAAATCATTCCATTTACCCAATTTAAAAACAATATCGTGTCGAATTGTTCTATTCAAGTGTTTAGAAACCCCTTCGGCATAGTCTTGCGGACCACGCTGACGAAAGTTCATATGCCACTTAATAAACCAATCATCACAATATAAAACAATTTTATATTCACTAACAAATACGCTCTCATAGCTATTATTACACTCAAACTCATTCTAGAGTACTGCTGACTCTATCTCTAATGAATTATACCCAACAGAACCATGGTTGTCGCTTAACCATCAGAGCTCTGATACCAAATGTAACGCTTCGGATTTTCGTTCTTCGAAAATTCAACATCGACACTCACTTTATCGACTGACGAGAAATCGAAGGCCGAAAACACGGAATGTTATGGGTTTTAAAAAGAAAAGAAAAAGAAAGAAGAGAGGAAAGTAAATAAGAAGATAGAAAATAGAGGAAGAACAGAAATTTAAAAATTAAAGGATAGAAGGATTTTAAAAATAGAAAAAGAGAATTTGAAAATAGGACGGGACAGAAAGGAACAACAGAACAACAACAGAATCTCACAATTCGCAGCGGAACAACATATAATAATAAATGAATAATCTTTAAACAAAGAACTATATCCGTTATTACATTTCATTTCATTACATCACATCATATCATATCATCAGAGTGTACAACAACATACAACAACAAACAGTGCAGCGGAAAAAGAAATACTATATAAACTAGTAATACGCCATGCCATCCAGCTTGCCTCCAGCAACTCCAGAATATCCAGAATATCCTGATAAACCTAACTCTTAACTGCCCGTGTGGAAATTGGTGGGCACCCAGAGTTTAGGAAGGAAAACAATAAACTCCAAGTCAGTCATGTGACTGGTGTGAGAACTCAAAACAGTTTATTTATCTTTAAAATCAAAATAGAGGAATATTTTTAATCAATTCGCAATGCTTTTAAAAATGAGACTACCATAAGGCCTCCTGCCACACACACAATGCAAACGCAGACTTGGAGAAGATTTCTCCTTATGATAGTCAAAGATGCTTGATACGCATTAAAATAACATTTGATATTATTACTAGTGCATAGTGTAGAACAAATTCTTTCGAAAGTAAAGATATAAATCTTAGCCAGCATAGGTACCATTATATTATGCCTACTAATAGCTACCATATTAAATGGCAGGTTCTACAACTAAAACCGTACAAGTTTCGTATTGTTTCTTTGGATTTCCAACAAATGGTCAGGCCAAGGAACTTCCCATTGCCACTGAGAATGCCTCTGGAAAGACACCCCCGAGAACCAAACCGGAACTCTGCCAACACAAGGCCGGGTTACCCCTTAACTGGGTAACTACTGACACGAGCACGCCATTCCCCGGTCCTTTAGGACCTTTTCAACCGAGCGCTCGATATCCAACATCACACCATAATAAATAGAGTGTTTTCAACATGAGTAAGTATCTGGGCTCCATACCATGATACCACCCCTTTCCAGAAGGAAATGCACATACCCTAAGGGGAGCTACAGCAACCCCTAATAACCTTGCCGCATCTTTCCTGTTTTGACCATTTCCGGGATGTGAGGCTCGACGAATTCACGTCCACAAAAACACACTTTGTACAAAAAGCCGTGCTTTGGGTCAACAAATGATCAACACAATGATCACTAAGATAGACGATCAAATAAATGATCCTATCACAATAATCAACACAATGATCATTTCAGCATCACTCAGCATGTCACATTACCAAAATGGGATATATCGCTGATAACTTCAACTATATAACCTTTGAGCTCGTACGTCTCAAAGAAGGGTGTTAAGCAAAGAATAAATTCTCCGCCACCAACAGAAATATATTTGAAAGAAATCGGCTTTATATCTCAACTTGTAATGTCAGGCATACAATCCATACAAGTCTGTTCCGGGCTCGAACAGAACCGAAGGCACTTACAAAGAAGTCCTTGCAATCCGGATATTCACAATCCTGATCGGATTTCCCATCACTTAGGGAGTCTCTATACCGTTGCAACTCAGTGCAGAGACAATCGATAGGTCATCCTATCGCTTTCGCAAATACCGGGTCTTCAACACCGATCTTCAATGCAATTCACAACGACGTATCACATATTCGGAATGGGTTATACGACCCCATGGTCCTTTCCCGGTTAACCCGAATAGTGAGCGCTTATTCAAAAATAAGTGTGCATTCAAATTCAATCAATTCACACCAAATACCCATTCAAAGGGAAATATTGATAGTCGGTTATTGAACTATCAATTGATACGCATACATCACCAGATTCCAAATAATTTTCCAAATTATTTATTTTCCAAAATATCTTTACAAGATATAAAATTTCAACACTTCAAAAATAAATCAACATTTATTTTCAAACAAATTCCACTTTTCACATATAAATTCCATAATGAATTTATATTTCCAAATATCTATGCATATACGATTTCAATAATTTATTTCGATTTATCTTCAAAAAGATAAATTCTAATATTCACTTCTTATTGGAAAACATTTCCATACTTATTTATTCATAAGTAATTCACAAATCTTTTTATTTTCAATCCTTGGAAAATATTCAATATACTTAAATCACATTAAGTATATCTTTCATTCTTTTAAGGAAATCATTCACTTAACATATTTATTTGGGCCAAAACGAATGTTGCGTAAAACATCGTTACAACTACCCAAAATCACTAGTATAGGGATTCGAAATTAAATAGATATATAAATCCCAATACTATACAAAAACATTTCCTTTCGGAAATCATTTACTATAACAACAGTGTTATAGTCCACCATCTCCTTTCATTTCTCGAAACATCTATTTCAACAATAAATGTTGAAATCTATGGTTTCGAATCTCAACATGTTTAAAAACATCGTTAGATTGTTTTAATTCTATTTAAAACATCACATTTAAAACAATTCCTTTAACGTGTTATTCACTATTCAAAAATGTGAATAAACTTTGTTAACAAATCTCATCCTTTTATTCATTTTAATTCAAAGGTTATTCACTATTCAAAAATGTGAATATAACTCCATTAATAGGTTATAACAATTAACTTATCAAAATAAGTCGTTTGCGAATTTATAAAACAACGTTTATAAATTCCATTTCTATTTATTTATAAAAGCTTCTTTTTTGTAAATTCCTTTATTAACATATTTCAGTTTATAACTCAATTATAAACTAAATGTTTATATTATAAGTTAAATACTTATAAAACGATTATTTTATAAAATCGTTCTTTAAACTTCATAATTATAAATCTTATAACTTATAAGATTCATTTATTTAACCAAATCTATTCTTCAATTAACTTCACAAATTTATAAATCTTACTATTTATAAATTTCATTTATAACTTCACAGTTTATAATTCTATAAATTTCATTCATTTGTGAAATTCATTCACAATTTATTCTAACACTTATAAAAGCTCGTTTTATAATTCCTACGTTCTAATTTATAAATTATCAATTTATAAATCTTTAATATAAATCAATTTATATTTTTCTTTTAAAACGTCTTTAAATTCCTTTATAATTTCATCATTCTGATTTATAAAATAATCAAATTTTATAAATCCTATATTTAAACTTTTATCATATATTCAAAAATCCAATCTAAATTATTTTATAAAATCATTAGTTCCTATTTCTCAAAAATCGACTTTTAAATCGTATTTCTAAAAATCAGCTTTTTTTACTATATTTCACAAAAACCATAATTTTTATAACTTTAAAAATTATATAACGTTTATTTATTTATAATGGATCAATTCCAAAAATATAGTATATTTTCAAAAATCACTTTAAAATCATTTTAAAATCCCAAAATCTGGGTCCAATGATGCTACACACCAAATAGTCAATCACGACTACAACGATATCATATATCGATATGATAATCCATCAAATATCAAAATATCTGAAATAAAATAAATACTGTTGAGGAATCCAGTTGGATCCCTCCAACCTGTTTTCCTGCATCCAAAAACATTAGCACAATACCAATTTCGCTCCAGTACGAAATTATCGCGGTACATGTTCTTATTAAATATTATCCGCTTAATAACGGCGCAATAGGGTCTCATCCGCTAAACAAAAAATGCGGGAAATCAACAACTGCAATATATACATATGCCAATATATATATATTGATATTATATATAATACCAATTTCACTGTTTATGAAATATTCGCGGTATATGTTTTTATTAAATAACATCCGCTTAATAACGGCGCATAATGTCTATTTTAACAATCAATAATTTACAGTCATCATTCAAACACGCATTCAAATATTTTAAATCTAACTATTTAAAATAAAATCGAAATCTATTCGATTGAGTGAGAAATTCTCACCTTGGTTTTAATTTCCGTTTAAGCTTTTATTTCGAATAAAATTAAACGTGCGTTTAATTTTACCCGAAATTCTCACTAACTCCAAACGACTCCAAACCAACTCCATCGCGTAGTGCTCGTCCATACGATTCCAACGCAACTGGATTTGCATTTTTTCGACCTCGTATGAAAAAGATATTGCATTTAATGTTAATACGATTTAAAAGATAATAAATTTCATTTTCTTTTTAATTTTAAAACCCTAACTGAAATCTCGGCCTTTGATCCTTGCTTGATGGAATCCCAGCCGTAGCCTTCCTTCTTCTCACGCGTGTGATACCCAGGTGCAAATCGCGACATTAAAATCCACGGCCGCCGCTCTTCCACCATTTATCGCGGCCACCTTCATCGACGAGGAGTTGATCAGAGACCCATATTCGAACCGCCCCACCGAGAACCCCCTACGACAACAACCACGGCCAACTCGGTCGACCATAGCTCCATCCAATTTCGTGCGAACGGCGTGTCTTTGTATCGAGATTCACGCCACTACGCAACTCCGTTTCAGATCGTGACCGTTGGATTTATCGATCACAATGCCCTCTACGAATTACTAGTTGAAAGATTTTGCTATTAATCGATGGATAAGGAGAAATCAAGGGGAAGAGGAAGATCATTTCTGGCCATTGAAACATGGGGTGGCGGCTGCAGTTTTTTTGGCTAGGGTTTTGTATTTTTTTTTTTTTATTTTCAAGTGGGGGGTGCTATTTATAAGGAACGAGCGACACTATTCATCCCGAAAATTCCGAACTCCGATTTAGACGCCGTAACCAGCGTACCTAGGGTTTATCCCGCGTTCCGGACACAATGGAACAGGTTTCGGAAGCTAATTCGGAAGTATGTGCAAGTTATGGCTGAAAACGTTCAATTTAAATTAAACCGATTTAAATCGATTTCTAGGCGTTTTAATTTGCACCGGACAAACGGTAAATCCAAACGACTTGAAATTTGAAACCTTACAAAAATATCACATTACGGATCCGATGAAACTGGTTTCGTCGAAATCCGAGACTTTTTGAAAAATGGCTATTTTGGCTCGCCAAATTTAAATTAAAAACGATTCGATGCGTTTCGAGCTGCCACGATCAAACGATAACTCCGATTGACACGAAAATTGAAATCCGGTAATAACTAACTATTACGGATCCAATGAAACTGGTTTCGTTCAATTCTGAGACTGTTCAAAAATTGACTATTTTACAGTCGATTATTAAATATTAAAATATTCAATTTTCACAGATTAACTTTTAATTCGATTTTAAAAGTTCTAAAATATTTCTATAACTCCAGTATGATAAAATAAAATTTTCCAAACTATTTTCAATCATTTTTAACTCAATTTTTAATTATTTTCATTATTTAACGTATTAAATTATAGATTTAATTACCCAATTAAATCCAAAAATTCAAATAAAAATTTATTTGACTTAAAAATTCACTTATAAATATTTAAAATTAATTAAATATTCAAATTTAAATTATTAAAAATTCTGGGTCGTTACACTTTAAGTTTTTCGAAAGGTATATTTTTCATTATTTCGAAAGGAATGGTTCCAAGTATTCAAAAGATCGTTGGATGGTTTTGAAAGAGAACATCTAAGTTTTTAGGTAACAACACAAAGGATATGGTCGAAAGCCTTAGTTTTCAAATTTGAGGACCCAATCTCATTATAAAAATAAATACATGGCAATATGAAGGAGTTTTGAAATGGCATTTAACTAGGGGATTTTAGAGGAAGCTTTCCTTGATAAAGATAGTGGGTTAAGAGTATTAACCATATTTCATTAGAAAAATGATTACATGGAACTTAACCATGGATGCTTATATTGTTATATTATTTGATTAGTTATCATTAATGCTTGTGTAATTATATTTAATTCGTTTATAACCCATAAGCACATCTTGGGGTAAGGGCAGAATAACAGGGAGGTTGGCCTAGTAGTGAATATGTATACATTAAATTATATTCATGTGCCAGTAGAATTACATCCAGGAGGTCAAACAGACCATATATAGGATGCCCAAGACTGATCTAAGGATTATTGGTAGACAGGTTTTTAGTAAGCCCATAAAAACTATGTTATGGAAATTGTTATTGGCGGGGGCCCATAGGTTCTTAGTGATCCCATGAAAGCTATATCCAGAATAAGTTATTGAGAGCGACAAATAGGTTCATAGACAACCCATGAAAACTATGACGTGGGAGATGTTATTGGTGGAAACCAATAGATTCATAGTGATCCCATGAAAACTATGATTAGATGATAGTATTGGTAGAAATCAATTGGTTCATAGCGATCCCATGAAAACTATGAATGGATAATAGTATTTGTAGAAACCAATTGGTTCGTAGTGATCCCATAAAAACAATGATTGGATGATAGTAATGGTAGAAACAAATAGGATCATAGTAATCACATGAAAACTATAAAAGTGGATAGGAAATCCATAAAGAATTAAGCAGGTTATTAGTTAGCCCATGAAAACTAATAGGTTAATAGTGACCCTAGGAACTATAACATGATATAAATAGTCAGGTAAATGGGGATGGGAAATCCAGAGCATATTGCATGTTTGCTTATCATCATGATACCTTTCATTATGTTATTCTTAACCATTGTGGATGCAAGTGCACGGTATATAGTTATTATAAATTGGGTTAAGATACAGGCGAGGGGAAACCCCGTTCCGCTAACCGGCATGGTCTCACTAGATACCTATATGGTTCGAGATTGTTGTTATTATCCACAACAGGCTTTTTTCTGACTCAAAGTTTATGTTACCCTGTAAAATCTTAGGTGCTCAATTGATTTTGAGTGGTTTGAGAGTTAAGGTTTTTAGGTTCTCCTTTAGACGAATAAGCTTCTAAACATACAGAAGGCAAGCTAGCTATTAGGAGTTATTTCTGCTTGACTTCGCTATGTTATTGGATGTAATGGCAAAGATGTTTAGTGCCTATATTTGGACTCTGATCAACCAAGGGGACACCTTCATATGTCGCTCTTTGTGTATTTTGTACTAAACTATAATTTCTCTGAGCATGGCTTATGCATAAGATTATGTAATGAATCTGAATTGAAATGACAAATTTGTTTTAATTTGAGTTTAATTTTTTTTATTCATGTGTTTCTGGTATACCAATGCATCTAACATTACCGCATTTGGTCATCGAGAATTAATAACTGTGGATGACTGCAGTATCCATTACAATTAGTTTTGGACCTCCAAATAGGAGATGTTACATCTAAGTTCTTTAATACATAAAACTGATTTATTCTCTGTCTTTCTTTGTAGAAGTAATGATGAGGAAGAAGCACATGTTTCAACCTCTATAGGAAATATCACGTCAGAACCCTGGTTCATGTTTGGGCTCGTATCACTAAGATAGTGGTCATGAATATGACCATAGCTATCACTCCAGCCGGGATCATGATTATTTGAATAAAGACGATAGAGACAGGTCTTCCTATGTCAAATATCTGTCTAGATCTTAATCTCCTTCCCCTAAAGATTATGAAAAACGACAAGATCGTTGCGACAACATTCCTCCTATTGATAGCTCTTGTGGTCCCCTTCTACTTCATTTTTTTCACAGGTCGTTGTTCCATGTCGTCCTCAGAGACCCAGTAATCATCGGCGTCATGATGTTCTCTAGCAAAGGTCGGGCAAAGAAAACGTTCATACCCAAGTTGTCATCGAAGCTCAACAAGCTGATGCTGCCGTACGCATGACCCAACATAATTCAGACTTTCCAAATGTATGTCTTAATGGATTTCTCTTTGTTCCTAATCTTAAGAAAAGTCCAAAAAAATACAAAAAATGACTTTGGATTGTGTGAATGATATCTATAAGTAGTATAACGAATGGACGAGAGCGGCGGAAAGGGTTTCTAGGGTATCCTAAGAGAGAGTGGCGATATTGAGAAGTTGATACACTAAGAGGCTCAACACAAGCGGATCATCGAAACTCTAAATAATGAGTTAGAATCTTTAAGAATTTCACTGGCAGAAGCAGAGAGAAAAGCAAAAACAGTCATCAAAGCACTCGAAGATGAGAAAGCCAGACACTTTGTGGAAGTTGAAGCGGTTCATCATCGAAATCATAAACTGGTGCTAGAAAGCGATGCAGCCAAAAGAAGCGCAGCTAAGTACAAAACTAAGTTTGAGCACGAGTCCAATGATAAAGAGGAGGAGCAAAAAATCAATCAAGATGCCTATGAGGAGTTGGTTACCGTCAGGCTTGAAAGAGACGTGGCTTAGGAGCATCTTGTTCAAGAGGAGAAGGAGGCCCTCGGCACTGAACAAATTGACTTGATGAGGCTGGAAGGCGAAATTCTATTAGGTGATGAACCTAAAGTTCATCGTTAAACCCAAATTTTAAGCCAAAAAGAGCATGCCACAACCTTTCAATTGGAAGCTAGTGAAGGTTCTGGAACCAAGTCACACAATGCTGGAGACGACCAGAATCTCGTAACCCAAGCTATTCCCAGTACCACTATGGATTTTTTTTATCGAGCCCAGTTACAACTTGGAGAAGCCGCATATTTCTACATCTTGTGGGTTCTCCCCAATTATGGAAGGAGATTCTAGTGGCACTCTGGCTTACATGGGGGATCAATCTGGAGATGGTATGTCATTAAACTCACCTGTCCTTCAAAGCGTTGGAGTGTCTCTAGTCGATATATTTAATCTTTTTATTTATGTTCCCTTAACTTTAGATCCACCGGTTGAAGTTCCACTTCTTCCTTAAGAATCTCAACCAGGACCTCAAGTGCCAATGATGGAGTTTGTTACTATCATGGCTTTAGCAACAACCCAAAATGTCCTAAAAGAGGAAATTTTATGATCGATGAGCACTTGATGGATGCTTTATTGAGGGAAGAAAGCGATTTTCATCAAGAAATTCCCGTTGATGATGAAATTGTGATTATTGGAACTTCCCTATACTTGGCAGGCCCCTCTATGCAAGAAATGGCATAGAAACCTGAAGTGGAGATCTCCCTTGAGGGGAAAGTCAAGTAGGAGAAAATAGAGATCGTTTCCCCCATCTCCATTGTTTTGCTTGGAGAAACCGTACACGCCTCTGCTCCTCAGCAAAAGCCTGCTCAATATGCACCTACTAGATTGACCTAGTCTATTCCGGTAAAGGGGCAAGGAAGCAGGAAGAGAGGGGAGAAGAGGAGTGGAGAAAGTTCGAGTGAAATCTATATTGATTCCAAGAAGAAGAAAAGGAATCTAAGGAGGAAATGATTCTTCACGTGCATTCATGCTCCTAAGTCTTTTAGGTTTTTGTTGGCCGAATTTGTACAGGATTGGCCCCCATTCTCTGATTCTTTTACTGTGTATACTTGTATTTAACTTCCCAAGCTTATGTAAATAAAGCTCTTTTACTTTTTTCGAACTCTTGTGTGAATTCACATAAGTAGTTTAGCTATTACATTTTCCATTCAATGTACTTATAATTTGTTTCTCATCAATTTGGGTAATTGTCTGTTAATTTTTGATTAAGACCTTCATGTGGTCGTGGTCTCAAGTTGTACCAAACACTGGGCTCAAGCCCTAGGGTCTCCCCATCGGATTCAGCTTTATAAGTGATTATACTCCTGCCCCCTCGTCTCTGGTTAGCGGAGTTAGCTAGCGGATGGTCGAACTCCATCCTCAACAGGTTTATACTCCTCATGTCGGTTTCAGGTTGGTATTTATGCTGTAATGAGTGGTTGAACTGCATTTATCTATTTGTTTATAATCATATCCACACTCTAGATTAGTTGGAGGGTGATCACATCGAACCAAATTCATGTTTATACTCTAGTCCACACTACGGGGACTTAGAGTTATTTCAAAAAATAGTCGGACCGTACTTTCCTTAATTTATTGATTTTCCTCCAAGTCTGGGGTTTAGCTTAGTAGGAATCAGTCATATCATGGTTGCTTTTGATTCATGTATGTCCCTTCACTCGGTGGGATTAATTTGGCTATCGGATGGTTGAGCTGTACCCTTTTCTTCTTAGGTATTCCATTCATCGGGTTATGAGTGAGAATCATTGAATGAACGGTCAGACCATGTTAATTTTGTTTAATTCAGTCGTGAATTTGTATAACTGGCTAGCTCCAAACTCTGAGAACCAGCTCGGACTTACCAATATTGGTTAGTGGTATCACAACTAACATGCAGCGCTAAAGTAGTCACAGATATGAAAGAAATTTCAAGATTTATCTTCCAAATGTTAAGGAATGACATAATTTGACTTATTACATATCTGAAAAATCAAATGCTAAAGCAAATTCGAAAATTATATACAATTGGATGAGAAAGAATAGATTAAGTGAAATAGCGTCGTAAATGCTCGCTATTCCACGTCCTTGAAAGCATGGCGCCACCAACAGTCGCTAGCCTGAAAGTTCCCTCTCTAAGCCTTTATTCAATGACATACAGTCTTTCTCAGGTTGGATTCAAGTGTGACGGGGTAGGAAAAACCTGTTTTAAGATGAGATCACCGATTTTAAAGGTCGTAGGTCGGACTTTAGTGCTGTATTATCGGGCGACTTGGTGTTGGTATGCAGCTTCCCTTAAATCAGCTTTTTCGCGCTTCTCATCTACAAAATCTAGAGACTATAAGCGAAGATCTCTGTTTGTTCTGGGATCGTAGTAGGTTACTTGATGAGAAGGGGCTTCGAATTCAACAGGAATAACGGCTTTAGAGCCTCAAGCAAGGGCAAATGGAGTATGGCAATCGCAAACTTGTGGGTGGTTCCGCAAGCCTATATTGCTATTAGGAGTTCATCCACCCACTTGCCACTAGCCTTTTCCAAATGCTTCTTTGGAATGAATTTTATGATTTTGTTCCTAGCTTTAAATTGTCCATTTGTTTGAGGGTGAGCAACTACCACAAATATCTTTCAATATGATGTCGATGGTAGAAGTCTTTGAATTTAGTGTTGTCGAATTGGGCTCCATTATCAGTTACAATAGTACGTCTAAGGCCACAACAACAAATGATGTTCCATATAATGAAGTTTATTACTTTCTTTTTGTGATCATGGCTAAAGGTTCTTCTTCGGCCTATTTGGTAGTAATCAACTACAACGATGGCGTACTTCACACTACCTTTGGGGATTGGTAAAGGCCTAATAATATCGATGCCCATATGGAAAATGGCCATGGATTGATCATTTATGTGAATTCGGTCGGTGGATCTCTCGAAACTTTTGCATACATCTGGCACTTGTCGCATCACTTACCATAATTAGTGGCATCTCGGTTGACAATCAGCTAATAATACCCATAACGGAGTATTTTCTTTGCTAGAATTTGTCCCCCAGTGTGATCGTCGAATTCCCTTCGTGAACTTCCTTTTGGACTCATTTTATTTCATCATAAGAAATATACCGAAGTAGAGGAATGGAAAAACCCTTTTTATACATGAATCCCTCCTAAATGATATACCGTGAATCATTGCAAAGGACTTATCGCCTTTCATTCCTCCGCTCAGGAAGGACTACCTGCAGCAAATAATCTTTAATCGAAGTCATCCACTACTCCTTCTTAGGCTCCACCTCTAGTACCCAGTTAATTTCCATCTGGTTTATGCTCTAAGAGTCTAATACGTCAACTGGAACCAAACTCATTTGTTGTGAAACCCCAGTGCTAGCAAACTTTGCCAATGAGTCGGCCTCTTTATTTTGATCTCGGGGAATGTGCGTGATATCATAATACTCAAAGCCAGTCAATAGCTCTTGGACTTGGATAAGATATGGGGCGAGTCGTTGTCCTTTAGCTTGGTAATCTCCCCTAACTTGGCATACCACCAACTGGGAATCGCAAAAGATTTCAAGAGATTTTATCCCTAGTTCTTTGGCAAGGTTAAGTCCAGCAATCAGAGCTTTATACTTAGCTTTGATGTTTGTTGCAGGGAAATCAAGCTTCAAAGCATAGAAAATTGACTGATATTTTGGAGTTACTAGCATGATTCCGGCTTCATAAAAACGACCATTGGATGCTCCATCCGTATACATTTTCCATCGAATGGTAGGGGCTCCACCACTATCTGAGAGATCATCTTATGTGGTGAATTCTGCTATAAAGTCCGCCAGTGCCCGTCCCTAGATGGCTCTTCAAGAGAGATAAGTGATGTCGAACTGAATCGTTTTGATATTCCACTTGAGCAACCTTCCAGGTGTCTCAGGTCGGACCTATCGTAACGACTGATCGTTATAAATATTGACGGGAGGAGCCTGCAAATAGGGGCGGAGCTCTATGAAGCAATCAATAAGCAATACGCCAATTTTTCTATCTTCAGATAGTTCCTTTTAACTCCTGTTAATCATTTGCTAACATAATATACCGTTCTTTGGATCCTATTCTCTTCACGAAGCAGTGCGACACTTATAGCATGTACCGACACGGCCAAGTAAATATAAAGTTTTCCTGATCCACCAGCTTTGAAAACATGGGAGGCTTCTCTATGTGGTTTACCAAGGCTCGGAAAGCATCTTCACAATCCTGCATCAATTCAAAGTTCCTTTTCCACTCCTAATCAAATCGAAAAAAGGAATGCTTTTATCGGTGGCTCTAGAAATAAACCAACTTAAGGTGGCATTTTTTCCATTTAGGCTCTATACTTGTTTGATGGTCTTTGGCGCTTAAATGTTGTGAATTTCTTGAACCTTCTTATGGTTAGCTTCGATTCCATAGGCATTGACAATGAAACCCAAGAAATTTTCTGACGCCATGCCAAAGAACATTTAAGAGGATTGATCTTTATTTTGTAATATCGACGAATATCGAACATTTATGTTAAGTCTCTAATGTGGTCTCTTGATCGTCGTGACTTCATGAGCATATCATCCACATATACCTCCTTTCCAATCTGATCTTTAAACATTCTATTGACTAGGCATTGATAGGTTGCTCCAGCATTCTTAAATCCAAATGGCATTACCATATAGTTTTACAATCCAATGTCGATAATGAAGCTGGTGTACTGCTGATCTGGAATGTGCATCGGGATTTGATTATATACATACTACGCATCCATGAAAGACAGCAACTCATGTCCAATGGTTGAGTCCACCGGTTGGTCGATCCTCGGAAGGGGAAAACTGTCTTTTGCACATGCCTTGCTAAGTCCGAATAGTTAACACATGTTCCCCACTTTTATTTCGCCTTTCACAAGTGCAGGATTCAATACCCACTTAGGGTAGAGGGCATCGTTGATGAACCCATTGTTTTTTAGTCTATCCACCTCCTCTTTAAGGGCGGGAGATCTCTCCTGATCCATGCCACACCTTTTTTACTTCACTAAGACATACATCGGGTTAATGTTCAATGCGTGGCTCGCAATGGCAGATGAGATCCCATAAATATCAAAATGAGTTCAAGCAAACACATCAGATTCGCTAGGTGAAAACCAATAAGTTCTTTCATCATCGAGGGGGGCTGAGCTGTGGTTCGATCTTTAGGACCCGTGATGGGTCATCGTGGCCGATGGTGATTTCAATCAACGGCTCGGCCGATGCAACCTTAGTCTCTTTGAGCTCCTCATCATCATCCTTGAGATCTATATCTTTATAGAACAGAATGTAGGGCCAGGCCCATGCGCTAGTTGTCAATCTTTGGTAGCTTGGATGCGGTGTGGCTTGTCCATCCCCTGTCTTATCTCCTTCCATTGAGCGTCCCTCAACTCAGCCACATAACTGGCACATTCAGTCGCTTGATCACCATGCACAACTCCAATACCATTATCAATTGGGAACTTCAAAGTCAAACACAATGGGGCAAGAGCTTCTCAGCTGGATGTGGTGCCCCAACTATTGTATTAATCACTAATATTCCACTAGTCCACATAGGCTTCTCAGCCTCGCATGGCGCTTTCCCTCGGTTGGGGTTGGATGTCCTCTTCCCATCATCCTATGGGTTTAATAAACTGTTGTAATTTTCTATCCCGAATAAGTTTCTCAATAGCATCTTGGAGATGCCTACATTCATTCATGTCATTACCATAGCATTCATGGAATATGCAATATTTTCTACTTTGTTTCTACTTCTCCGTTGATTCTTTCAGACATGGCTTTCTATACTGCATGATATTGCATGTAGACACATAGATGTTGTCTAGAGATGTACCTAGTTGTGTGTATGCATCATACATTGGAAGCCTAGGCTTTCCCCTACCAGAATCCCTCTTTCTTTTATAGTTTCGATCACCGCCTTTCTTCTGCTGATTCGGTTTATTTTGGACATTTACTTGAACTTTTCCGAAACTCTCCCTGGACTGTTTCACTACAATGTTACAATGCACTCCCTCTTCACTTGATCCTACAACATTCTTCTTCCTAGAGCATATAGCTTCCTCTTTCCACAAATATTGAGCTTCTTTTGCATAGAAACATTCTAATGTTGCAAGTGGTTTACTAGTTAACCAATCGCCAAAGTTGGATTTATGATCAATCCCTCTTGTTACCGCCATCAATATTGAATGGTCATTCCGATTACTGACTTTTGTGACTACCATACGAAATGTCTCCAAATAATCTTTCAACGATCCTCCTGGAGCCTGAATCACGCTGGATAGGGACATTACATCCTTGGAGTAAGTTGCATGCTATGGAATAGCTCCAAGACTTCGTTGCTAAATCATCAAATGTGACATCCCAGAATTTTCAAGGTTTGAAATTGAAACATTTAATTGATTTCAAATATCTGAATCGTTAATTTAAGCTTGAGTTTCAATTTTAACTCTGAATTTGGCAATTTAATTATTGAATTTAATTTTAGAAATTTGGGTAAAAATTGTAAATCTTCAATTTTAAGCCTATTAAAAATAATTTAATGGCTTAGAAAATTTATATTGATAATGCTGAGTTTAATGGAAGCTTCAAAATTGGATTTGGAAATGTTTTGTTCAGTTTTGAAATTATATCGTCTAAATTGATATTTAAAAATAGCCTTCTGTTCGTCGATGAAAATTCTATCGGTTTAGAAAACCGTCGAACAAATTTAAATTAAAAATAACCGCAAGCGCACAGTGTACGAATGTAGCACGTGGCGAATATAGGTCGATCCGCAGGGAATTGATGATTTTAAAAAATTCTATTCAATCAAATTAACCCAAAGTTTGAGAATATTTAAGCAAGAAAATGAGAAAATTAGTTAACCAACTAAAAGAAAAGAGATGCAAATATAAGAGTTAAATGACAATTTAGAGAATAAATTCATTCTCTAGATCACATAAATCAAAAAAATGAAGTTATGATCTCTCTTTTCATGTTATTAGTGAATTAGTTGATGTGCTTATCATAAGTATGGTATATTTGTGCTATTAATTAGCTCAATATAAACCATCAAACTATAACACAGTCACAAATACACCTTTAAATCTCATAAAATATGACAACAAAGTTGAAAGAAAAATCTATTTTAAGCATGGCCTATTAACTATTAATTAGAAATATAAGCCATCAAATTTTAATTTCAACAATCACTTCTTTTCCATAATCATATGTAGATGAAGAGGCAATTTGTGTTTTGTTTGTTTAAGCATAGCCTATTTGTTATGAACAACATAGACTATCAAATTCAAAGCTAAACAACATCATTAAACCACTTCAATCATTCTCATTAAGCACAAAAAGAGAGCATAAACATCAAATTAAGTTGAAGCTACATGATTAGAGAGCTTCATTACCCCTAAATTGAAGGGGTTTAGCCTCTCATATTTGTTATCATATGAACAAATATAGCATGCAACATGAAAGGAAAAAAAAGAGCAAGCAAAGAAACAAAACTAATCTACTTGCATGAAATAAGAGAGATCTACACTACTTGCATAAAAGGAAATGAACATGTAATTAAAAGAAACAATAATCAACATTGCATAAAATGAAAAGAAAACTACATAAAATGAAAATGGCAAAGTAGCCATGAAAAGAGAAAGAGAGCTTTCTTTTATTTTGAGCCTAAACTAATTGAAGATGAAGAGGAGGCTTAAGAGAGACTAAGAGAGATTGGGGAGGTTACATAAAACATATGGGTATTTGTACATGTATGAAACCCTAATTTATATTTCTGGGGAATGCCCAAAATGCCCTTGAGAAAGTGTGGAGGCGGAGTAATCATTAGCTTCTACTAATCATCATTTAAGTGTACATGAAGCCATTAACTCCATAAGCATATGCATTAGCCTCTAATGTGTACATAAAGGTGGTGGGTAGGTGGGGTCCTCCATTATCTTCACTTTGAATTATTTCCATCTTCATTCCTTTATATTCATGTTGTGCATGCATGTGTCTTCATGAAACCACTCCTATTTGAGACCAAATTCCTACAAAAATATATATATATTTCCAATTAATTTTTCTCAATAAATATATGCACACAAATGACCGTTTTGCCCCTATATGAAGACGGATATGTGACAATTTGGAATTAATACGGATTTTGGTTAAAACAAGTTAAAATACCCAATATGATCATTTATTTAATTTAAAAAGAATAAATATGGTGGTAAAAATATGCACATTTACGTGCACATCACCTTCCGAGACACAGTCTCGGAATTCGACGAAACCAGTTCCATTGGATCTGTAATAGTTAGTTATTATCGGATTTCAATTTTCATAGTGTTTGGAGCGATCGTTTGACCATACGATAGGCAAACACGCTGAAATTTGAATTAAAAGTTCAATGTTTAACTGGTCCGAAAAGCTATCTTCTCCATACGATCGAATTTGGCCTCGAAACCTTTTCCATTGCGTTCGGAATAAGCATATAACATTATAAACGCCTAGCGGCACATCTCGATCGGAGTTCGAAATTGTAAGTTGCATTTTCGTGATGATTTGAATTTAAATTTGAATAATTTTGATTAAATATAAATAATAATTGTGCAAGCCCTTATTTTGTTTCTCAACACGTATATGCCTTTGCGAACACGTGTTTACTTTCCTTTTCAAAATGAAACGCGCGTGTCCTTTGTTTTTTTATGGCCAAGCATATTAAAATAAAATGAGAAATAAGCAACCCTACATCTTGTTTTCGAACAGGAATTCAAAGAAGAAAAAATGGCCGCCCTCTTTTCAATTAAAATGCACATATTCGTCCGAGAAGATAAAAACCAGTGCCGAAAAGAAAGAAAAAAATCGTACTCAATCGAATCGAAGGGAGGAGGGTATCACGCGATCGGAAATCGCGTTCGAATCGAGTCAGGCTTCGATCGATGGGGTAGCTGATCGCGATGGCGTCAGCTCTGAAGCTAGGGCACTGCTCGTCGTCGGTCGCGTGGGTTTGCGGTGTGGTCGCGGCTACATCGAGGGGCTGTTGATGATGGAAGGTAGGCGCTCGACTTCGAGCTCGGCGGCCGCGCACGCTTGCGCAGGCATGGTTATGCGACGATTTGGGAGTTCGACTGAGGCATGCGCGAATATCTAGGGAGCATTCGATGTCGATTTCTTGGGTGTGGTCGCCGAGGAGTTGGACGAAAAAAATTCGATAGTAAGGTTCTCTCGTTTATTGTTTTACTTTTTTCCAATTGATATATCGAAGAATAAATATATTTGGTTAGAATTATATGTATGCAGTAAACATGAAAAAGCTATTGATTTGTTTATTTAATTTTGTACATATGATTTTAACAGTAAAAAGATTTACTGTTTTTGGTTATTACAGAAAATATATTAATTAGATTAACATTAAGGTATTTTCAGTTATTTTGTTAAATTTTATATATTTATATATAGATAGATAAGGGATTGAAAAAAATATATAGTTGGAATTTAAAAATGTTGAAAAGTGTGTGTGTGTGTGTGTGTGTGTGTGTATAATTAGATTTTTAAAATCTATATGATTCTTTTAAGTGTATATATATAGTTTTGATAAAATAAATATACATATACCTATTTTTCATCCACTAGTTTACTTTTAAACAATGTATATTAGTAATTGATTTGTTAATAAATTTATTTAATTTATTTAGGGCACTAAAAATAATTTGTTTAAAGGAAATCAGTTTAAATCCAATTATTAGCAAATTTAATTTACTAAATAGTAATGAATTATTCAAGTTAGTTTAAAATTTATTTTTTTATTCAAATTGAATCATTAGTTGAAATTTAACATATTAAACTGAAATTAATTGTTTGATTGATTCGAATATTAATAAAAATCATAAATTGTTTATACTAGGTCTATGAATCGAGAAAACGAGTCAGAATGGGAAATGGATTGTATGCATAAGCAAAGGTGAGATCTTCCCACTCAATCAATTGTTTTTCTGATTTAATTTTAATAGTTAAATTTAAAAATGATTGATTGTGTGTTTGATAATTAATTTATTATTATTTATATTAGTTTAGACCCTATACGCCGCATAATAGCGGAGGTTATTATATTAAACTCATATACCACGATATTCCACCTCGAAGTGGAATTGGTATCATATATGTATTTGGAGTTGTTGATTTCCCGCATTATATAGCGGATGAGACCCTATTGCGCCGCATAATAGCGGATAATATTTTTATAAATCCCATATACCGCGATATTCCACCTTGAAGTGGAATGGGTATTTAATTATTATGCTAACGTCTGTGGATGCAGGGAAACAGGTTGGAGGGATCCAACTGGATTCCTCAAATATTTAATTTGTGTCGTATATTGTGTGTTGATTATTTTTAATTCGTGTGACTATTTATGATTGAAACCGTTGAAGGATATAATTTAGCCAAATATATTTTTGGTATCGTAGGATACCAGAAATAAATAAAAAGTTGATTTTGAAATTTGGGTAGAAAAATTATAATAAATTCACTCAAAGGAATCAAGTGAATTTTAAAAGAAGGAAATTTAAATAGATAAAGTTTTATCTTTGAAAACTTATTGAATAAATTCCAAAAATATGGAAAAATATTTTATTAAGGAATTTCAAGTAATGTTGTTTAATAGTTGAAGGATTTATTTAAGATACGTATTTTAAATAATTGAAAGAGATAAAGAAATTTATTTCAAAAGGAAATAAATTTAGAAATTAAATTTGGAATTTAATTTAGAGTTGAAATTAATTTTAGAAATCGATTCGGGAATTAATATGGAGTAAGAATAAATCTTAGGAATCGATTTGGAAATTTGATTAGGTGTTTTGGAAATAACTGGGAAAATCAATTTGAAATTGATTTTATATTTGAAAATTAATTTGGGAAATCAAATTGGAATTTGATTTTGTATTTGAAATAAATTGGAAATCAAATTGGGATTTGATTTGGTTTGAAGATGATATTTGGGAATCGATTTAAAATTCGTTTATCAGTTTGATATTTGGAAATGAAATTCACAACGGGAAATTGTAAAGAAAAGGGAAATTGTTTAAAAATAAATATTGGCTTATTTCTGAAGTGTGGAAAGAAACTTACAAATTGGAATGTAAATTAAAATAAATCGAGAAGATTTATTGATTTATTTGAATGGACCATTTTGTAATGGAAAAAGAATTTTTCCTGGAAAACCGAATATATTTTAAATAGCTTTTAAATAAAATTTAAAAGTTCTAGATTTGGTTTTTAAAATAATATTGTTGAAGAAATTTGTTTTGAAATTTGTTTTAAACCTTTAAAGTAAAATTTTATTTAATTAATTATATAAGGGATTTTTTAAAGATTTAAATTGATATTTGATTTAGAAAATAGTTATTTAAATATTTATACTCTATCTACTAATTTTATTTTAAAATTAGTTTTGGACTTGAATTTTTATATGAGCTATTAGTACAATATTTTTCATAACTAATATTTAAGAAAATACTCTAAAATAGTTTATTTTAAATGTTTCCAAGTATATTTTGAATAAGTATTTTATATTATTTTAAAATATTTGAAATCGGTAGATTTTCAGTGGAAATGAATAAATATTTGAAAATGTTTTCCCCGTAAGGAAGAAAATTGATTTGGAATTTATTTTCAAAGGATTGAAGTGTGCAAAAAAAATTGATTTGAATTTATTTTCAAAGGGTTGAAAAGTGAAATTTTATCTTGCGAAGATATATTGAAAATAATAATAATTGAGGGAAATTTATTTGAAATCCAGTGACTATTGTGAATGATGATTGATAGTTAAATAACCGACTATCAATATTGGCCTTAATCGGCATTTGAGTTTCGATGCGACCGGGAGTCGAATTCCAAATGGATATTCGAAACCCACATCGAACCTTTTGTGATTGTGATGGATCTTTATTTAAAAGATCGAAGTGGAATTTGTTGAATGAGCACTTTTTTTTTTAAAATGAGCGCTCGTTATTCGGATTAGCCGGGAGAGGACCTTGTGCCATATAACCCATTCCGAATAACGATACGACGAAATGGGATGGCATTTGAAGATGGTGTTGAAGACCAGGTATTTTCGAAAGCGAAAGAATACCTGTCGAACGTCTCTGCACCGGGTTGCTCCGGTATAGAGATTTTATCACCCTTTGTGATGGGGATTCCGGACGTGATTAGTGAATATCCAGATTGCAAGGGCTTCTTTGGAAGTGTCTTTTTTGGTTTCGTTCGATCCCGGAACGGACTTGTATGGATGTGTGTCTGACGTTACACTTTGAGATGTAAAGCTGGTTTCTATCAAATACATTTCTGTTGGTGGCGGAGAATTTATTCTCTTAGCTTAACACCCTTCTCTGAGACGTACGAGTTCAGAGATTATGTAGTTAATGATTACTAGTGATACGTTTCCAATTTGGTAATGTGGCATACAAAGTGTTGTTGATCATTTGTTGATCGAAGCATGGCTTTTGTGAAAAGCGCAGCTTTGTGGACGAGACTTCATCGAACCTCACACCTCGGAATGGTCAAAACAGGAAGGATGCGGCAAGGTTATAGGGGGTAGCGCCCCTTAGGGTATGTACATTTCATTCTGGATAGAAGTGGTATCATGGCATGGAGGCCAGATACTTAACTTATGTGAATATCGCAAATATATATTACTTTGTGATTGTTGTTGTTGAGGATCCTCGGATAAAGGTTGTTTACAACTGGGGGATAGCATACTCGTGTAGTAGTTACCTATTTTGCAGAGGTAACCCGGCCTTGTGTTGGCAGAGATCCGGTTAGGTTCTCGGGGCGTCCATCCAGAGGCGTACCCATGTGGCAATAGAAAGTTCCTTAGCCTGACCATTTGTTGGAAATACAATTACCAATACGCGACTTGTACGGTTTTAGTTGTAGAGCCTGCCATCTAATATGGTAGCTATAGTATGCATACTATAATGGTACGTATGCTGGCTAAGATTAATATTATACTTGCAAATGTTTCTGCACTATGCACTAATGATAATAAAAAAAAGATTTTGCGTATTAAGCATGTTTGACTTGTTTGTGTCAAAATTGGGCACAACAATCTTCGGGAGTCGTTGAAGAGATAATAGTCAAGAATGTAAGTTCAAAACAGATATTATCTAACAAAAACTCCGATTAACAGTAAAGTAAATGCGTAGACAAACAATTTATAGTGGTTCGGCGTGTTGCCTACGTCCACTGTGAAGTATTTTGACGTTTTATTGATTCTCTTTCAATGATTACAAGTTGTTGCAGCGATCAACAGCAAGTTACAACTGGAAATTCGAAATCAACAGTCAAATTATGATGTAGGATGATGGAGATTTCGATCCGGCAGAGTCTGGGTGCTTGAGAGTCGAAAGATCCCTTTTCTGTTGGCTCTGGGGCTCTATTTATAGGCGTAGGCTGCTGATATTTCGCTGAAAACTCGGGAGACCACTTCTGGCACGTGAAGGGGCCCACACGCACGGTCTCAGGAAGTTTGGGCCCACTTTGGCATCGGTTCGAACTCCATTCGAACCGATCAAGAATTCGTCCAATCGAGGTGAAATTTGGCGTGGACATTCTTCGACATGTATGCAAGCTTCTGTGAAAATTTCATGGCATTTGGATCAGTAGATTGGGAGATATGATGGATTCGAAATGGGGTTCATTGCATGACTGTTTGGTTCAAAACCATGCTTTCGAACCGATGGTTTCGAATCCATCATGGCGCGCGTCTTCGTGGTGACGTGGAGCACAAACTTCGAATCGAACCGGTCTTCACTCCGAGTTGACCGCTTCGACTCCATATATCTCGACGAATTCGAACCGATGGAAGACACGTCATCATGGTTGGTTGACCCGGTGGATTCGAATGAGGCTACACAGGATGGGTTCGAACTTGGCATCATGGATGGGTTCGAACGAGGTTCCATGTTTGGGTTCGAGCAATGTCCAATGATGGACTCGAACAAGGATTCTTGTTTGGAGTCGAACAAGGCTTTGTGGTGGGTTCGAAGCATGGCTTCTGTGATGGATACGAGCTGTGTCACTTCTCCATGGATACGAGGCCCATTGTTATGAACTTGGTAGTTTCGAACTTGATGGGTTCGAACCCGAGGCACCCCGAGGGGTTCGAAGGTGATGGGTTCGAACCTGATGGGTTTGAAGGTGATGATTTCGAACCTGATGGGTTCGAATCTCGGGCCTTTTCTTTCAAATTGAATCGATCATAACTTGAGCATATGAACTCCGATTGACTTGAAATTCGAGATGATAACTTTTATGATCTTTCCTCTCATGTCCCATCAATTGTAGCTTAATCTGGACTTGGACAAAATTCATTGATATCCATAGCGAGACGAAGTATGACCGGTCTCTGAGACGAACTATTCTCCGCTTCTGATCGATCTTTTGGTATCGCGGCTTTGCCAAAAAGCGGGATAACATTTTGCCTCCCAAAGTACGTCTTGTGGGAACATGACGTGCTTTGAACAGTTGCAATTTCTCTGAACAGTCATTGCTCTCTTTTTTGTTGAAACTCGTATGTTGTATTGTTGTAACCTTGTGTTGATATGATTGATTGCTGTATAATAGTGCTTAGCCGTTGGCTGTTGCATTTGTAACAGGATGAGTGTTTGATCCCTGTAAATGTTTAAAATCGATTGTTAGTCCGACATATATGCACATATGTTAGTTTGAACCTTGTTAACGTCGTGCGTCCACGAGTCGTTGTCAGTTCGGTTTGCTATAGAATTTCATATCGATTCTCTCCTGAACCGATTTGGAAATTTGAGTTGAGACAACGCTTGATGGTTGTTTTGAAAAGTCCCTTCGTATCGATCCTCTCTTGAACCGATATTGAAGGCTGAAGGAATTGAATTTGTATTGCGTGAGTGTAACGTTTTCGAACCGATGAGTGAGAGCATCGATGAATTCGAAATCTTCGTTTGTTATGGACGCAGTACGCTTGCGCTATGATGGATTCGAAATGGACATTTGAACCGATATGAAAGAATGGATACGAAGGAGTTGTTTGAATCGATTTGAATTTTGAAGCTGATGGATACGAAGTCATCCTTCGTATCGATAGGAAATGATGGATACGAAATCATCGTTCGTATCGGTAGTTTGTGGATGGAGTTGTGAACAGGGGCTTCGAGTCGATGTGCCCATTGTTGGTTTCGCACCGATGCGTACCGATGCCTTGCCGTGTGTTTCACACTGATGGAGCCTCAAACGTAAGGGTTCGAAGGTAGATTTCGAACCGGTTCTGCATTTTGACCCGTTGTAATCGGTCGAGTTTACCAGAATGCGAATCGACCCGGTCATCTCCAACCCCCCATATAAATAGCAAGGACCTCGGCATTTTTCACTTTTTACTTTTTTTACTGTTTTCTGCATCGTCTCGAAGCTTCAGAGAGGAAGGCACTGTGTTTTGTATTCGAACCATTTGAGATCCAAATCTTCAATTCTCCAAACCTATCATCCAAACTAGGTAACTAACCGCGAATCCACACGACAAAGCTACCTTGAACCCATCACTCCTTCATCGATCGGCCTTTCTTGGGATTTGGTAAATCCAGATCTGGCTTTTGGAGGAATTTCGAACCAACGCAGGGACTCGTGTTCGAATCGATGATGTTGCATCCTTGGTATGACCTTATAGGGGCGGCGCAGTTCGCACCGATTGGATCCCTTCGAAGGGTCTATTCGAATCGATGGATTCGAACCCATTTGCTGTCGTTTCGAAGTTCTCAATTTTACATGGATACGGAGGCTATCGATTCGAACGTGATCGATGTCAAATTGAGGGCTTCCTTATCGGTTCGAACCAGCTGACCGAGGATCGATTCGAAGTCGTCCTTCACTAATCGATTCGAACTTGGCACTTGACCGTCGATTCGAAGCTCGCTCCTTTGCGTCGGTTCGAAAGGGTATGATGATGGGTTCGAACAAGTTCCTTGTGAGCGGATCGAAACTCCATATAATGGATACCAAAGTTTGAAATTTTCTGGGCATAATCCCGACAAGCTTCACTCCTGCATATTTGGACATATTAAACTGCATACTTGACCACCTTTCGAAGCTCGTCGACGGAACAATAACAACTTCTATTCGAATCAATTTCCCTCATGTGAAGGGTTTAGCGATGACGGTCAGCGATGAAGGTCATTACAACTGGGCTTTGTAGCTTTGTCGTTTGCGTGTTTTCTTTAATTCTGCGATATTCATTCAAGTAATGCACGACACTGCACAACATACATTCATACACTTTACACTGGGGAACGCACGGGTCCTTTGTCGTCTAACGATGGTTTCTCATGAGTTAGCTAGTTATGGAACCGTCAAGTTCGCAACAGCAGGAGGTTCAAAGCACAAGTGCTCCAAGACTAGAGGTGCCAGATATTGAACCTGAGATCATTGGTCCGGCCCCGGACGAACTTCCCAATGCGTCTTTCATTGCTAATCCGTCGGATTCCGTCCCATCGAACATTTCTGAAGACATGTTAGGGAGAATATGCTTGAGGCACGGCCTGTCACTGGATGACATGTTATTGCCAGGGCCGAATGATAGACCGCACAATCCACCGGAAGGGTATACTGCATTCAACTGCCACGCGTGTGTGGCCGGGACACTTCCTCCGTTCAACGAGTATATAAGGGAAGTATTGTCGTTTTTGAGGATCGCCCCATCTCAGCTGCACCCGAACGGATATGCGTCGATCAATAGCTTGTTCATTGCATTTATGGAATATCTCCATCGACCACCACTCCCGATTGAGATCAGATACTTGTTCAATTTCAAAACTCGGGGTGATTATCCTTCCTTCACATTTCTGGAAGCGGTGAGGAACTGCCAAGTGGTTACCGGGTCCTGGACCAGGTTGAGCTACTATAGGACGGAATGGTTCTATGTCAGGTGTCCTTCGGGGTTTGCCCGGCGATGGTTAGTCAGACGTGAGTGTAGCTGAGTTATCAAGTAAATACTAAGGCAATTGCTGTCAAAGCGAAACTTATTATTTTTTCTCTTTTTTACAGTGACGATTCAGCGACCTGAGGGCGAGCACTTTAGGGAGATGGTGCGAGTACTTCGAGAAGTCCCGAGTGGAGATAGGGATATCGAGCTGCTCTTGACGGATATGAATCTCCGAACTTATGGATTGATTGAACGAGGGCAGAGCATACTGTTTGAGGGGGCATTAAAGGCCGTTTCGAAGAAACGAGTCAAGCACAAGAAGCCTAAAGTCATTATAGTCGAGGAGGCTGATTCTGAAAGAACTCACACTGACGACGAGCCGTTGTTGGAGCCTACAGACATGGCTCAGGATGTTGAAGAGCAAAGAAAAGGCAAGGCAGCCGTCGTCACGTCAACTAAGAAGGGGAGATGGAAGTCGGTTGTCATGGCCCGATCCTCCCCCGAAGTTAGAATTTCCGAGATGTCTCCTCCGCGAACCGAAAGTCTTTACGAAGGGCTTACCGACCTTCCAATCCCGGATGATGTGTCTTTTCAGCATGACGCCGGGTTGGAGGAGTTTCATCGTACTCTTGAATTAAGCGAGCCTTTTATTACTAGCTCATTCGACACTTCTGGTTGGTCAGGGGAAATGCATATTCATACACATTTCACGACACTACATAGTCCCGAGTCTTAGGTCATCGGTTTCGAGAAACCACTAACTCTATTCTCATTTTGCTTTGCAGATATTATGACTGGACGTGGTTCGATGCTAGGGAGCCTACGACATGCTCGCAGATCTTCCTCATATTACGATTCACAACGGAGAGAAGGAGATAGGAGTTACGATCGCAGGTATCCGGGTACTCTAGCCAAGAATGGAGAGATAGGGATTACAGACATCGGTCTCGATCGCGCACCCCTCCTCCAAGAGCTCCTATACAGCCTCCTGTCCATGTTCCTCGTCCTTCTGAATCCTCGCACTACCAGTCGACCTCTCAATCTTCTAGGCATGAACCTCGCCATCCCAGATCTGAGGCAATCCCTCCAATAGTTGCGGAGCAACCTCCTACTGAAATTTCAGGAGAAGGAGCAATCAGGCTTGCTCAACTGAAGAAGGACTTTCCAAATATTTGCTTTGACAACTACATCTTCCCTCTTCACTTGAAAAGAATCCCGCCGGAGGCCGAACAGACGGCGCACGATTATGTGCACAATTTTTATGCCCAGTACAGGGCTTGGTACAAGGCGGCCGAAAAAGCGTCGTCACTGGCCTTTGAGCGTGGGGCCACCATTGAGAAAATGCAGGCTGAGTTGGCCCAAAAGAGCCGTATTATCGATGTGCTAAACACTGAGGCCGAGTCTTCTCGGAAATCCGAAATGGAGGCTATAAAAAAAGCCGATAAAGCCCAAGCAACAATGGACAGGATGAAACGTGAGCACTATGCCACGGTAGAGGACATGGGCCATCGAAACACCATGGTTACTGCCGAGAGGGACGCAGCCCTAAAGGAGTTGAACGAGCTTAAGTCAAAGTTCGCCGAAATCGCCAAGGATAGGGATGATGCGAATAATGCAGCCCAGGAGGCATGTGAACAAGCCATGATTCTCCGGACTGAACGGGATGCGGCAGTAGCCAAGGTCCAGGTGGTTGAAATGGAGGTTGAAGGGAAAGTTCGTCAAGCGGAGGCCAGGCTGGAGGCCGATATTGAAGATTTGCTTATCACTTACAATGCCAACGTGTTGAGACATCGAAATTTGGCCTGGCTCCAAGATTACCCGGTGCACATCCGCAATGCCTGGGATCGGTTGGTTGAGGAAGAGGAGGAAGCACATCCGGGTAAATCGGTCGACCGATTTGAACTTGAAAACCGGTTGTTGACTGATGATGAGAAGAAGGTCCTCCACGACGCTATTATTGCTCAAGAAAAGGAGATGATCGGTGGTCGGTCTCTGGAGGTTGGAGAAGGGTCAGGTGTCGAGCATTACTCTACCGTTACTGAAGTCACCGCTCCACCTTCGTCAGCGTCCGTATCTATGGTCGGTCCTCAATCTGTTCCTGCTTATGACCCGGAACAGCCGCGGTTATCTCCCATTCGGGAGCATGCTTCTGAGGCCGCTCAGTCGTTCGCAAGTCAAACTGGGGAAGATATTCTAGATTTATCTCAAGTGTTTTCTAAATAGAGAGTTTGTTCTGAAGCAGTTGCTAATAACTTCTTCTTATCTTTGTTTAGTGACTGGAGCTACTTCGATTGCCGCGACCCAGGAATCAAGCAAAGGGGATAAGTCCATCGCAACCGAGACTACTGTTGTGACTACAGTATCGACCGAGGCGGCGCAGGGGAGGTCCCTATCTCTTGACGACAAATGGTGAGTGAGCTGCTTGGCCAACAGGGTGGCTCTTTCACTGACTTGCCATTTATCATTAGTGACCTTCCGCCGACCTCCAGCTCTTCAATGCAAACTACGGATGCCCCCAGCCAAGCCCAGACGATTCGTGATGAAGAGATCCTGACCGAGATTCAAGCTGAATTAGAAGCTGCGGGGCAAAGTGGTAGTGTTGGCGGTGGCACAGCGGCGCAGAACCCAGCACCTGCGAGGATAGTATCGTCGGGTGGCACTATCCCATCTTCCGTTGCAGGTCCGGTGCCTCCTACTCCTCCGGCGGGGAGCCTTCATTTAGATTCAAGTTCTGAGGAGGACGTAGATATTATGCCCCCGGCCGAAGAGCAACCACCAGTGAGGAGGTCGTCCAAACGAAGGATTTCCGTTCCTAGCGATTCTGATGATGAACCGCTGATAAGGAAGCCAAGAAAGAAAGAGTAATTCGGCCTCCCAAGCAGATATTTTGGTAGATAGGAACTTGTTTTCGTTTTTTGTTAGTAGGCCGTGTATAGATGCAGGTTCGGCCCCTGCTAGTAGGCATTCTTTTTTGGAAGAACTTATTTGCGTGTAAGTTCTTATCTTCAGTTAGTTGAAATAAAATTTAGTTTCTTTGTTTCAACTCTCATTTCTTTTGTGCTTAAGTGTTTGTAGCGTTATGTTTTCAGTCTGGTGTACTTGTGGTGTTTTTACCGTCAAGTAGAGTTCGTTTTTATTTGCCAAGTCTATGAATCTTGGTCGCAAGTTGTAATCGATGAATAATCGAACTTCGGACATTGTATCACTTTGATTAGCGATTAACACTTAACTTTTTCGCCCCCTAGTCTCGGGGAATAGCATTTGTGTTGTGGTGGTTGACTGCGTTTATTGCAAACTTTAAGCACATGTCCACATTCCGGGGACTTAGGATAATTTGTAATCGATAACTTGGTTCGCACTATGGGAATTTGAGAGTTATCGACGTTTGTAGTATGGTTCGCGCTCCGGGAACCTGGAATTTATGTTTGTACTCCAATTCATGCTTTGGGAACTTGGAGTTAGCACGGATGCTTCGGTTCGCGCTCCGGAAACCTGTAATTTATGTTTATACTCTAATTCATGCTTTGGGAAGTCGGAGTTAGCCGCTGGATGGTCAGTCGCATCTATTCGGGTTTTTAGGAATTCGTTCATACTCTGAGAATGATGGATTTGATGTTTATGCTCCAATTCGCACTCTGGGAATTTGGAGTCCGTTCGCACTCCGGGAACGAATTATTGAATGTTTATACTCCAATTCACACTCTGGGAAATTGGAGACCGTTCGTGCTCTGGGAACGAATTGTTGAATGTTTATACTCCAATTCGCAATCTGGTAAGTTGGAGTCCGTTCGCGCTCTGGGAACGAATTATCGAATGTTTATACTCCAATTCACGCTCTGGGAAGTTGGAGTCCGTTCGCACTCAGGGAACGAATTATTGAATGTTTATACTCCAATTCACACTCTGCGAAGTTGGAGTCCGTTCGCGCTCCGAGAACGAATTGTTGAATGTTTATACTCCAATTCGCACTCTGGGAAGTTGGAGTCCGTTCGCACTCTGGGAACGAATTTTTGAATGTTTATACTCCAATTCACGCCTGGGAAGTTGGAGTCCGTTCGCACTCTGGGAACGAATTATCGAATGTTTATACTCCAATTCGCGCTCTGGGAAGTTGGAGTCCGTTCGCACTCTGGGAACGAATTTTTGAATGTTTATACTCCAATTCACACTCTGGGAAGTTGGAGTCCGTTCGCGCTCCGGGAACGAATTGTTGAATGGACTGTCGTGTGTTGGTCCAGTTCAGCCTTCGATGTGTTGGCTTGCCCCCGAGCTGGGGTTTCACTTAGTGAGTGGCCGGCTGTAACGCAGTCACTCGCTATTTGAATAAATTCCATTGTTTGATGGAACTTAGCTCTTCGCGTGTCGTGATTGTTGAACGTTGTATTCGGTGAATCACAGCTTTAGCTTGAAGTAATAGCATTTTATTTGCTGAAATAAGAAAATGTGGCAAAGTCAGTGCCTTATTACAAATTCAAATTTCAGAATGTAAAGGAAACTGCAAAGTATTCATAGATTGAAGGAGCCTGTCATGTGTGACAGTGACGAGGTTCTTCGTCGTTCCAGGCTCCTGAATAAGTAGGCCCGCCATTGATGGCGTTTATCACCAATCTTCCACGGGGACAAGTCGAGTCCTCCTGCCTCGGTCGATTGGGTTCATTGATTGGATTGGATGGGCCTGCTTCTCTGGGCTGCGGTGTCCGCACAAATTGTTCCAGCTTCCTTTCTCTGACCAGTTTTTCAACAAGATCCTGTAAGTGACGACACTCGTTCGTATTGTGCCCGTAGCCTTCATGGAACCTGCAAAATTTTCCCGTCTGGATTTGTCTCTCCGACGACGGTCTTGGAGCAGGTTTTTCATATTGAACTGCATTACGTGTCTGTAAATACAAGTCCTCCAGTGAAGTATTCAAAGGAGTATAACTGTCGAACATCGGATTTTTGCGTTGCGGGCCACGATTTTGATCTTGTTTTTTAAGTTGATTCACGCTCTCTCTTCGCCGAGCTTGTTTATTTTTAATGTTCAACTGAACTTTTTCGGAGCTCTCACTGGACTGTTTAATTGCAACACTGCTTTGGGTTCCTTCCGCATTTGGCCCTGCGTTAGTTTGCTTCCTAGACTGTTTCGCGTCTTCTCATCTCAGGAATTGAGCGGCTTTGGCATGGAAACGGTCCAATGATGCAGGTGGTTTCCCAGCTAGCCAATTGCCGAATTCGGAATCGGGGTCGATCCCCTTAGTCAGCGCCATAAGGATGGAGTTATCGTTTGGATTACTAATCTCCGCGCATGCAGTATGGAATCTTTCTAAGTAGTGTCTGAGTGTCTCTCCGGGAGCTTGTGTGACACTAGATAGAGTGTTGACATCTTTCGGCCTTGCGACGTGCATGCGGAATTGCTCAACGAATTTTGTGGCTAACTGATCAAAGGAAGAGATGGATCGAGGTGGTAGTCGGGTGAACCACATGGTAGCGATGCCCCCCAAGGATATGGGGAAACTACGACACTTCACTGCATCGTCAGCTCTTGCAGCAGTCATCGACCATTCATATTTCAGAATATGTTGGTTGGGGTCGGAGTTTCCCTCGTACATGGGTAGAGTGGGCATTCAGAATCGCCGTGGGGGTTCAGCATTAAGAATATCGTCCGTAAAGGGAGTGTGACTTCGAGAAACTCCCCAATCGTCGTTTGTGAATCCCTGACTCTCACGGATCATCTGACGTATCATAGTTGAAAGATCCGGTATTTGTGCCGGAGTATGATCACGTTCCATACTTTGGGCTTGAACCGGATATCGTCGACGGTACAAGTCTCGCCTTCTCGGCTCATAGTCTTCTGGGATGTACGGTTCAGGAGTACGACCGCTATGACGACGGTCCAGGTCCGACTGATCTTGAGCGTCGACCCCTGGTTCAGCCGCAACGTTAGTGGTGCGGTATTCTGCGGCGTGATGAGGAACGACACCTCCTCGGGAGGAGGGTCCGGTTTGGAAACTAGCTGACGGACCAACTCTTATTTGTCCAACGGTCAATGTCGGTTGGTTTCCAACGGGTGGCATACGACTCCCATTTAGCCGGGGTCGTGGAGGCCGGTTATGGTAATCAGAGGATGAAGAACTTTCGCTGGATGAACGAGAGGCATGGTCTCTCATGGATCTCTTTCGTTTCTGGCGATCTAGCTTGCTGATTAGCTCAGCGTTAGCGCGTAGCTGTTCTTCTAGTTGTTGCCGACTCTGGGTCAGCTCTTGGAGTAGCAACTGCAACTCTTGTCGGGTGACCAGTCCCGACGGTTCCGATTGCCCAGCGGCATCTTGATTAGATGAAGGTAGAGGGGCAGGATTCCGTCTATCCTGTCCTTCTTGATTGACAGCGTTCGAGGTGGTTCTTGTGCTAACCATCTTTAGAATTGAGTTCCTTTCCTAGACTTTATGCAAATCTGAATAGAAGGAAAGGATGTTGGATTTAACGATCTGGATCTCTCTCTTAGATTTATTCAATCCGGTATCGATGACAGATCCAATGAGCAGGAGAAAATCTGTGTTTTCTCAGTGAAAGCACCAAAGTGTTTGTGTCAAAATTGGGCACAACACTCTTCGGGAGTCGTTGAAGAGATAATAGTCAAGAATGTAAGTTCAAAACAGATATTATCTAACAAAAACTCCGATTAACAGTAAAGTAAATGCGTATACAAACAATTTATAGTGGTTCGGCGTGTTGCCTACGTCCACCGTGAAGTATTTTGACGTTTTATCGATTCTCTTTCAATGATTACAAGTTGTTGCAGTGATCAACAGCAAGTTACAACTGGAAATTCGAAATCAACAGTCAAATTATGATGTAGGATGATGGAGATCTCGATCCGGTAGAGTCTGGGCGCTTGAGAGTCAAAAGATCCCTTTTCTGTTGGCTCTGGGGCTCTATTTATAGGCGTAGGCTGCTGATATTTCGCTGAAAACTCGGGAGACCACTTCTAGCACGTGAGGGGGCCCACACGCACGGTCTTAGGAAGTTTGGGCCCACTTTGGCATCGGTTCGAACTCCATTCGAACCGATCAAGAATTCATCCAATCGAGGTGAAATTTTGCGTGGACATTCTTCGACATGTATGCAAGCTTCTGTGAAAATTTCATGGCATTTGGATCAGTAGATTGGGAGATATGATGGATTCGAAATGGGGTTCATTGCATGGCTGTTTGGTTCGAAACCATGCTTTCGAACCGATGGTTTCGAATCCATCATGGCGCGCGTCTTCGTGGTGACGTGGAGCGCATACTTCGAATCGATCCGGTCTTCACTCCGAGTTGACCGCTTCGACTCCATATATCTCGGCGAATTCGAACCGATGGAAGACACGTCATCATGGTTGGTTGACCCGGTGGATTCGAATGAGGCTACACAGGATGGGTTCGAACTTGGCATCATGGATGGGTTCGAACGAGGTTCCATGTTTGGGTTCGAGCAATGTCCAATGATGGACTCGAACAAGGATTCTTGTTTGGAGTCGAACAAGGCTTTGTGGTGGGTTCGAAGCATGGCTTCTGTGATGGATACGAGCTGTGTCACTTCTCCATGGATACGAGGCCCATTGATATGAACTTGGTAGTTTCGAACTTGATGGGTCCGAACCCGAGGCACCCCGAGGGGTTCGAAGGTGATGGGTTCGAACCTGATGGGTTCGAAGGTGATGGTTTCGAACCTGATGGGTTCGAATCTCGGGCCTTTTCTTTCAAATTGAATCGATCATAACTTGAGCGTATGAACTCCGATTGACTTGAAATTCGAGATGATAACTTTTATGATCTTTCCTCTCATGTCCCATCAATTGTAGCTCAATCTGGACTTGGACAAAATTCAGTGATATCCATAGCGAGACGAAGTATGACCGGTCTCTGAGACGAACTGTTCTCCGCTTCTGATCGATCTTTTGGTATCGCGGCTTTGCCAAAAAGCGGGATAACATGACTATCATAAGGAGAAATCTTCCCCAAGTGTGCGTTTGCATTGTGTGTGTGGCGGAGGCCTTATGGTAGTTTCATTTTCCTAAAAGCATTGCGGATTTCTTTTAAATTCCTTCGTTTTTCTTTTGTAAAAGAATAGCTGTTTTTTAGATCTCACACTAGTCCCATGACTGACCTGGAGTTTATGGTTCCCTTTCTAAACTTTGGGTGCCCATAATTTTCCACACGGGCAGCCTAGAGTCGGGTTATCAGTTATTCGGGAGCAAAGTCAGAAAAGAGTTGCTGTGGAGATTAGGAGTTGAAGCTGGATGGCGAGACGTATCTTTACTATGTAATGTCTGTTGCGTATGGTTGGTGCAAATCAGTTTTCATATTGTCAAGTTATAATAACTGTCAGTGATGTATGATGTCGTTGTAAACTCTGATGTTGTAATGTATTAACTGAGATGATTCTTTGTTTTAAAGATTATTCATTTATCTATTATATTTGCTCCGTAGCGAAATATGGGATTTTGTTTCTTCTTTCTTCTTCCACCTCTTCTTCTTTAAACCCTAACGGTTCGGTTTTCCGGCATTCGATTGCACGAATTTGATACAGTGGACGTATAAATGTCGACTTTCGGGCATCGTAAAATCTGGTCGTTACAATTTGGTATCAGAGCAATTGATTAAGCGACAACCTTGGCTCTATTGGGTGTTACTCATTAGAGATAGAGTCAGCAGTACTCTAGAATAAGTTTGAGTGTAATAATAGATATGAGTGCGTATTTGTTAGTGAATATAAAAGAGTTTTATATTGTGATGATTGGTTTATCGAGTGGTATATGGATTCTGGTCGATATAGTCCGTACAACTTTATCGATAGGAATCTCTAAACATTAGTACAGAACAATTCGACACGATATTGTTTTAAAAGTAGGGTAAATGAAATAATTTTACCCAAACTATTTTCATATATGAAGGAAATAATTTTTGTAAATTATTATAGTATATGGCTGCTTGTTTGTTAGGAAGTGATAATATTAAATTATTATCATTAAAGTTGAATAAGAAATTGAAATTATAATCAAAAGTTTTGAAATAAAATCCATATACAAATGAAATTTGAGAATGTAAATTGTAAATGTGATTTATAATTAGAAACAGAATTCCAGAGAAATTTTTGGAAATGTTTTTGAAAGTATTTGGAATTTTGGAAATTAAATTTCATTGAGCTTGAAAATGATTTTTAAGGGTTTGAAAAGAGGTTTTGAAGGGATAAAAAGCTCTAACTCTTTTTGATCGTTGGAAAATAATTCTGATGATGATCGCGGCATCATCGGTGTTTATTTTCGGGTTTCCAAAAGAGGGATTGCTGCCAAATTGTTTTAAATGAAAGTTGTTTGCAAAACTGGTTTGGATTGTTGGAATTCAAAGAATAATTCGAATTGATTTCAAAAACGATTTTTGAAAAGGCTCTGAAATACTATATAAAATATTTGTGGAATATCATTAAGTTTGATAACTTGTAAAGTTTGAAGTTGTTACAATAAAAATCTAACTTAAAGAAAAGCTAGATAAACGTATATAAGGATTCAAAAATGAAATTGAAATTGAAGATTTGAGTTAATTTGTATGAATGTGAATTTGAAAAGCCTTATAGACTAAATGTTGGAATAAAATTTTATAAGATGGAAAATTAAATTGTGAATGAATAAATAAATTTACAATTGCAAATTAAATAAAAGCGAAATTGAATGTTGAAATTCATTTCGAATTTGTAAGCAAATAGAACTGGAATTGGAATTGAATTTGATTTGTAAGGCAGAGTATTGAAATAAAATTAGTAACTGAAACTAATAGAAGGAATGATAAATTTAGATATGGATTGAAACGAATTGAATCCAATAATTATAAATAAAAGGTAAATTTGAATTCATATAGAATTGGAAATCCAGTTTAAATATAAGTGGTCATAAACCAAAATAGCGAATTGAAAATAATTTTTGGGAACGAACAAAAGAATAAAATTTGAATTGGAACTGAATATTGAAAACCAATTTGAATTTCCAAAATAAAACGAAGTTGTTCGAAGTAAGCTAAAGATAATAAAGGTGAAAAAAATGGTTTGAGATAAAATGAATTAGAATTTGTAATGAATTAGTAAAAGAAACTAGTTTAAAATAGTAAGATGAATTAGTTGGGAATGAAAGATGATTGATAAAATTCAATACTCAGAAATTAAACTAAATCCAAATAGGATTGAAATTGTAAGTTGAATTCAAATGAAAAAATTGAAAATGCAAGATTGAATGAAATTGAATATATAACTTCAATAGTAAAGTAAAAATGGTATAAGAAGTATATATTGAAAATTTTGTAAAGGAATGTGCAAAATAAATTTGAATGTTGTAATTGGATATTATGGCTAGCAGGATATACAGGTGTATTAAAGGAAATGGAATTGGGATTTTGATTTTGAAGATAAAAATTTGAATTGCTCGACAAAAGGTATGTATTTGAATTTCAGTATGAAATTTGATGATCTTCTTGTCTAGCCACTTGGCTTTTGTTTTCTTTTTGAAATCTGGGGGCCGTGGTGCCATTTTTTTAGTCGTACCGAGCTAGCCGTGCAAAAGAGACGCTGGCGAAATTTTTAGAAAATTTAAGGAGTTAGAAAATTTTGAGAAAATTTTGAAATTTTAAAATTTGAATTTAAATTTAAATTTGAATTGTTAAGAAAACAATGTTGTTTGGAATCTATGATTAATTTTGGAAAGATAATTGAAGCGAAAATGGGTTGTTAATAAAAAGAATTTGTTTGGTAAGTTGATAAAACCGTTTAGTTTTGGAAAGATAGCAAACGGGTTAAGGTCCACTCTTCTTAACTAGCAATTTCGGGACGAACTTCTTTTAAGGGGAATGGATGTGACGACCCAGAATTTTCAACGTTTGAAATTGAAATATTTAATTGATTTCAAATATCTGAATCGTTAATTTAAGCTTGAGTTTCAATTCTAACTCTGAATTTGGCAATTTAATTATTGAATTTAATTTTAGAAATTTGCGTAAAAATTGTAAACCTTCAATTTTAAGCCTGTTAAAAATAATTTAATGGCTTAGAAAATTTATATTGATAATGCTGAGGCTAATGGAATCTTCAAAATTGGATTTGGGAATGTTTTGTTCAGTTTTGAAATTGTATCGTCTAAATCGATATTTAAAAATAGCCTTCCAAGGCACAGTCTCGGAATTCGACGAAACTAGTTCCATTGGATCCGTAATAGTTAGCTATTATCGGATTTCAATTTTCGTAGTGTTTGGAGTGATCATTTGACCATACGATAAGCAAACGCGCTGAAATTTAAATTAAAAGTTCAATGTTTAACTGGTTCGAAAAGCCATCTTCTCCATACGATCGAATTTGGCCTCGGAACCTTTTCCATTGCGTTCGGAATAGGCGTATAACATTATAAATGCCTAGCAGCGCGTCTCGATCCGAGTTCGAAATTGTAAGTTGCGTTTTCGTGACGATTTGAATTTAAATTTGAATAATTTAGATTAAATATAAATAATAATTGTGCATGCCCTTATTTTGTTTCTCAACACGTATGCCTTTGCGAACACGTGTTTACTTTCCTTTTCAAAACGAAACGCACGTGTCCTTTGTTTTTTTAGGGCCAAGCATATTAAAATAAAATGAGAAATAAGCAACCCTGCATCTTGTTTTCGAACAGGAATTCAAAGAAGAAGAAAATGGCCGCCCCCTTTTCAATTTAAATGAACATATTCGTTCGAGAAGATAAAAACCAGAGCCGAAAAGAAGAAAAAATCGTATTCAATCGAATCGAATGGGGGAGGGCATCACGCGATCGGAAATCGCGTTCGAATCGAGTCAGGCTTCGATCGAAGGGGTAGTTGATCGCGATGGAAGCAGCTCTGAAGCTAGGGCAGTGCTCGTCGTCGGTCGCGTGGGTTTGCGGTGTGGTTGTGGCTACATCGAGGGGCTATTGATGAAGGAAGGTAGGCGCTCGACTTCGAGCTCGGCGGTAGCATGCGCTTGCGCAGGCATGGGCATGCGACGATTTGGGAGTTCGACTGAGGCATGCGTGAATATATGGGGAGAATTCGTTGTCGATTTCTTGGGTGTGGTCGCTGAGGAGTTGGACGAAAAAAATTCGACAATAAGGTTCTCTCGTTTATTGTTTTATTTTTTTTCCAATTGATATATTGAAGAATAAATATATTTGGTTAGAATTATATGTATGCAGTAAACATGAAAAAGCTATTGATTTGTTTATTTAATTTTGTACATACGATTTTAACAATAAAAGATTTACTGTTTTTGGTTATTACAGAAAATATATTAATTAGATTAACATTAAGATATTTTCAGTTATTTTGTTAAATTTTATATATTTATATATAGATAGATAAGGGATTGAAAAAAAAAATAGTTGGAATTTAAAAATGTTGAAAAGTATGTGTATGTATGTGTGTATATATATAATTAGATTTTTAAAATCTATATGGATTCTTTTAAGTGTGTGTATATATATATATAGTTTTGATAAAATAAATATACATATACCTATTTTTCATCTACTAGTTTACTTTTAAACAATGTATATTAGTAATTGATTTGTTAATAAATTTATTTAATCTACTTAGGGCATTAAAAATAATTTGTTTAAAGGAAATCAGTTTAAACCCAATTATTAGCAAATTTGATTTATTAAATAGTAATGAATTATTCAAGTTAGTTTAAATTTAATTTTTTATTCAAATTGAATCATTAGTTGGAATTTAATCTATTAAATGGAAATTAATTGTTTGATTGATTCGAATATTAATAAAAATCATAAATTGTTTATACAAGTTCTATGAATCGAGAAAATGAGTCAGAATGGGAAATGGATTGTATGCATAAGCAAAGGTGAGATCTTCTCACTCAATCAATTGTTTTTCTGATTTAATTTTAATAGTTAAATTTAAAATTGATTGATTGTGTGTCTGATGATTAATTTATTATTAGTTATATTAGTTTAGACCCTATACGCCGCATAATAGCGGAGGTTATTATATTAAACCCATATACCGCGATATTCCACCTCGAAGTGGAATTGGTATTATATATGTATTTGAAGTTGTTGATTTCCCGCATTATATAGCGGATGAGACCCTATTGTGCCGCATAATAGCGGATAATATTTTTATAAATCCCATATACCGCGATATTCCACCTTGAAGTGGAATGGGTATTTAATTATTGTGCTAACGTCTGTGGATGCAGGGAAACATGTTGGAGGGATCCAACTAGATTCCTCAAATATTTAATTTGTGTCGTATGTTGTGTGTTGATTATTTTTAATTCGTGTGACTATTTGTGATTGAAACCGTTGAAGCCTATAATTTAGCCAAATATATTTTTGGTATCGTAGGATACCAGAAATAAATAAAAAGTTGATTTTGAAATTTGGGTAGAAAATTTATAATAAATTCACTCAAAGGAATCGGGTGAATTTTAAAGGAAGGAAATTCAAATAGATAAAGTTTTATCTTTGAAAACTTATTGAATAAATTCCAAAAATATGGGAAAATATTTTAATAAAGGAATTTCAAGTAATGTTGTTTAATATTTGAAGGATTTATTTAAGATACGTATTTTAAATAATTGAAAGAGATAAAGAAATTTATTTCAAAAGGAAATAAATTTAGAAATTGAATTTGAAATTTAATTTAGAGTTGAAATTAATTTTAGAAATCGATTCGGGAATTAATATGGAGTAAGAATAAATCTTAGGAATCGATTTGGAAATTTGGTTAGGTGTTTTGGAAATAACTGGGAAAATCAATTTGGAATTGATTTGATATTTGAAAATTAATTTGGGAAATCAAATTGGAATTTGATTTCGTGTTTGAAATAAATTGGAAATCAAATTGGGATTTGATTTGGTTTGAAGATGATATTTGGGAATCGATTTAAAATTCGTATATCAGTTGATATTTGGAAATGCAAATTCACAACGGGAAATTGTAAAGAAAAGGGAAATTGTTTAAAAATAAATATTGGCTTAGTTTTAAAGTGTGTAAAGAAACTTACAAATTGGAATGTAAATTAAAATAAATCGAGAAGATTTATTAATTTATTTGAATGGACTATTTTGTAATGGAAAAAGAATTTTTCCTGGAAAGCCGAGTATATTTTAAATAGCTTTTAAATAAAATTTAAAAGTTCTAGATTTGGTTTTTAAAATAATACTGTTGAAGAAATTAGTTTTGAAAATTGTTTTAAACCTTTAAAGTAAAAATTTATTTAATTAATTATATAAGGGATTATTTTAAAGATTTAAATTGATATTTGATTTAGAAAATAGTTATTTAAATATTTATACTCTATCTACTAATTTTATTTTAAAATTAGTTTTGGACTTGAATTTTTATTGAGGTATTAGTATAATATTTTTCATAACTAATATTTGAGCAAATACTCTAAAATAGTTTATTTTAAATGTTTCCAAGTATATTTTATATACTTATTTTATATTATTTTAAAATATTTGAAATCAGCAGATTTTCAGTGGAAATGAATAAATATTTGAAAATGTTTTCCCCGTAAGGAAGAAAATTGATTTGGAATTTATTTTCAAAGGATTGAAGTGTGAAAAAAAATTGAATTGAATTTATTTTCAAAGGGTTGAAAAGTGAAATTTTATCTTGCGAAGATATATTGAAAATAATAATAATTGAGGGAAATTTATTTGAAATCGAGTGACTATTGTGAATGATGATTGATAGTCAAATAACCGACTATCAATATTGGCCTTAATCGGCATTTGAATTTCGATGCGACCGGGAGTCGAATTCCAAATGGATATTCGGAACCCACATCGAACCTTTTGTGATTGTGATGGATCTTTATTTAAAAGATCGAAGTGGAATTTGTTGAATGAACACTTTTTTTTTTAAATGAGCGCTCGTTATTCGGATTAGCCGGGAGAGGACCTTGTGTCATAGAACTCATTCCGAATAACGATACGACGAAATGGGATGGCATTTGAAGATGGTGTTGAAGACCGGGTATTTTCGAAAGTGAAAGAATACCTGTCGAATGTCTCTGCACCGGGTTGCTCCGGTATAGAGATTTTATCACCCTTTGTGATGGGGATTCCGGATGTGATTAGTGGATATCCGGATTGCAAGGGCTTCTTTGGAAGTGCCTTCGGTTTCGTTCGATCCCGGAACGGACTTGTACGGATGTGTGTCCGACGTTACACTTTGAGATGTAAAGCTGGTTTCTATCAAATACATTTCTGTTGGTGGCGGAGAATATATTCTCTTAGCTTAATACCCTTCTCTAAGACGTATGAGCTCAGATGTTATGTAGTTGATGATTACTAGTGATATGTTCTCAATTTGGTAATGTGGCATACAAAGTGCTGCTGATCATTTTTTGATCGAAGCATGGCTTTTGTGAAAAGCGCAGCTTTATGGACGAGACTTCGTCGAACCTCACACCCCGGAATGGTCAAAACAGGAAGGATGCAGCAAGGTTATAGGGGGTAGCGCCCCTTAGGGTATGTACATTTCCTTCTTGATAGAAGTGGTATCATGGTATGGAGCCCAGATACTTAGCTTACGTGAATATTGCAAATATATATTACTTTGTGATTGTTTTTGTTGAGGATCCTCGGATAAAGGATGTTTACAACCGGGGGATGGCATACTCATGTAGTGCTTACCTATTTTGCAGAGGTAACCCGGCCTTGTGTTGGCAAAGATCCGGTTAGATTCTCGGGGCATCCATCCAAAGGCGTACCCATGTGGCAATAGAAAGTTTCTTAGCCTGACCATTTATTGGAAATCCAATTACCAATATGCGACTTGTACGGTTTTAGTTGTAGAACCTGCCATCTAATATGGTAGCTATAGTAGGCATACTATAATGGTACGTATGCTGGCTAAGATTAATATTATACTTGCAAATGTTTCTGCACTATGCACTAATGATAATATAAAAAAAAAGATTTTGCGTATTAAGCATGTTTGACTATCATAAGGAGAAATCTTCCCCAAGTGTGCGTTTGCATTATGTGTGTGGCGGAAGGCCTTATGGTAGTTTCATTTTCCTAAAAGCATTGCGGATTTCTTTTAAATTCCTTCGTTTTTCTTTTGTAAAAGAATAGCTTTTTTTTTAGATCTCACACCAGTCCCATGACTGACCTGGAGTTTATTGTTCCCTTTCTAAACTTTGGGTGCCCATAATTTTCCACACGGGCAGCCTAGAGTCTGGTTATCAATTATTCGGGAGCAAAGTCAGAAAAGAGTTGCTGTGGAGATTAGAAGTTGAAGCTGGATGGCGATACGTATCTTTACTATGTAATGTCCATTGCGTATGGTTGGTGCAAATCAGTTTTCATAGTGTCAAGTTATAATAACTGTCAGTGATGTATGATGTCGTTGTAAACTCTGATGTTGTATTGTATTAACTGAGATGATTCTTTGTTTTAAAGATTATTCATTTATCTATTATATTTGCTCCGCTGCGAAATGTGAGATTCTGTTTCTTCTTTCTTCTTCTTCTACCTCTTCTTCTTTAAATCCTAACGGTTCGGTTTTCTGGCATTCGATTGCGCGACATTTGATATAGTGGACGTATAAGTGTCGACTTTCGGGCATCGTAAAATCGGGTCGTTACATCAAATCTAGAAATCGACCATGGGGGTAATCTCCTAACCGCATCATTGTTATGTTGGAGAGAGTGATTGGAAAATATTTGCATTTTGTTGCATCATCAGCTCGTGCGGAGTCCAACAGCCATTCGTATCTCATAATGTGCTGCCTGGTTTTCCTCTCGTAAGCAGGCATCGATGGCATGTTGAACCTCCGTGAATACTTTGCATGTAAGATATTGTTAGTGAATGAGGTATGGCTTCTTGAGATCCCCCGATCATCATTGGTCAAGCCTTGGTTTCTCCTCACTAGCTGCCTAACCATAGCCGACAAGTCCGGCGTTTGGGTAGCTGGAGCCAAACGATGGTTGTGCTCCACCTCACGGGAATGGTTCGATCAATGTCTATGGGCCATTCCACACCATCTTGGCTCAAGATTCTCTCGATGTATATCATATATGTTTACTTCATCGCCATTCCAAGGAGGTAACTGGTCTACATTAACTTGAACTCTAGCATCTAGATCAGCCGTAGCATCATCATGTGCATTCCTCCCATCATCTGCTGTAGCCAGCCTCGAAAAGTAGGATTGGCACATATCGTTCCAGATGGATCGGTTTCGATCGTTATTAGTTTGTCTGGATCGGTAAAATAATGGTGGGTCAGTGTTTAAGCATGGTATCCGTCGGTTTTACGACATCTTCTTATGTGATAGTCATATGATGAAGTCGAGCTCTCCGATGAAAAATAGGGCGTTGGCTCCTTTTTAGCTTTCTCGTGTTGTTGATCTCTGAGTTGATTCATTAAATCGATATTAGCTTGAATCTACTGGTTCAACTATCGGTAGCTATCCACAAGCTCTCTCATCAAATTTTGGAAATCAGCCCTTGTGATGAAACCAGCCGGATTCTAGACTTTAACTAGACTGGTAGCATTAACTTCTATTAGCGGATTGCTCTGACCTCCTTGTCGGATACGAGAGTTCTCATTTTCTTCTACGTTTTGAGAGGTAGACTGGTGTTCCTAACCATTTTTGATGGTTTTCCTTAGACTTTTGCAAATGTAAATAGAGTGGATTAACTACTTGAAGATAATTCTAGATCTCTTTTAGTGATTTTTGCAATCCAGTGGCGGTAAAAGGGACCAAATAGTCTTCTTTCTCAGTGAAAGCACCAAAAATTTTACACCAAAAATTGGCACAAAAACCAATAGAGATTTTGTAAAGAAATAAATAGAGAATATAAAATGGAAACAAAGGAATCAAGTAATCAAATAGTAGAATGTAAGCATTAACAAGACGATGATGATTTATAATGGTTCAGAGTTGGAAGCCTATGTCCACTTTGGAGGAATAACTTTATTAAACACTTGAATTGCAGAGTACAGAAGGATGGATCGGAAAAAAAGACTTTATAAAGAAATGCAAGATAATAAGCTGTGTAAAGATCCCTCAGAATGAACAATCAAGTCTATATTTACAGGGGAAGACAGTGATATATCATCCTGAAATTTTGATAACGGAGCCTCCAGATCTAGAAGAAGTCACGATATCAATCGTGAGACCCATATCCTTCAAAATAATGATCGATGCTAACGTTCTATGGGCTTGTTTTGGCATGCGATCGATATGGTGATCTCCACTCTTCAAAATATTGATGTTCCCAAAGTTTCACACGAGGTTGACTTGTAGATTTTGAGATATCGATCGTTTTCCATTGAGTTGAACTATAATATTGATACAGTATGATCCATATTTGAATGGATCGTACCGATCCATTTCAGTAAATGGTATGTTTTCATATTTTTATCGTTCTATTGATTCCATTTTCTACTTTCACCCTGCCACTGCTTCATATTATCATATGTGCGAGATCTTTGGGGTTCGTTATTGTTAATATGACTTGTCGATTCCGATGATAGTTAAGTTTACTTATCCAATCAGTTCAAATATAGCTAGGCCAGATGGCTGGATAATAATTATAGACATAGTCGGACCCATTTGTTATTTATAATATTCGGGTCAATCCGAGACTTTACAAGTTTCAGAGACTGTGAGACCAGCTTATGTTTATTGGGAATAGATGAGATCAGGTATGCAATATAGATATTATCGTTTTGTATTGTGTAGTCTCGTATATATATTCCTATTATGTACATTGGACATATCTTATATACTTATGTATTATATATTATCGTTCTGATTCTAACTCTATGTTCTCTATTTATACACTGTATATTGTGTACTGTTCAATCTTGGAAGCATACGTGTTTATTGCTTTGTGATGATACTATATACGTATAGGTGAGTTATTCATTCGATGTTTAAATACATATAAGTGTTATCCTAATTGAATATTCATGTGTGTACCTCATATAGTATTATTATCCATATTGTCTAACAGTATTACTTGGTAGTACTCTTAGATAATATTGATATAGAGGTGGAGTGTTACAAAATGGTATTCGAATGGGTTCGGAACAAAACTTTATATACAAGAGACATTAGTCAAGACCTTAAAGACGTGTAGAGTCCCTGACCTCTCGGGTATGTTGGGTAGTTACCTTATATTAAGGATAGTATGAGTATATGATGATTATTGGGGCAATCATCTAGGAGCGTATTTGTATCTATATATAAAATATATTGCTAGCATTTATTAAGTATGAAACATAAAATAAGTTACCTTTGGTGGATTGATAGAAATATTTGTATTCTAGTCTATTAATGATCATAGTGCATAGCAAAAATGTTTAGGTTGCGTTCCTCTAAGCAAAATGTATGTTAGATTATTTATGTTTGTATTAGTTGATGATTATTTATGCTAAATTTGTAAATTATTGATATTTAATCATTGCGGTATTTTCAATATCAAGGTCATTGCTAGGAATTTTGGGAATTGAATTTTTATATCACGTTATTGATGTGTTTACATTATATTTTGTAAAGAATTCTTGAAATTTAATGCTTGTTTGATATTTTTAGAATTTTTGGATGTGATTTATTATTGAAAAATGGTTTTAGAAAATATTTGAATGTAAGTTAGTTTATGAATTTTGTTATAAATATATAAAGCAAGAACAATGCTTATGTAAATAAGATAATTTGTGATTAAGAAGTTTTGGATAGAATCTATGTTTGTAAAAGCGGCATTTGATTACTTTTTATTTGGATAGATATTATATATAAGGCATGATTATATATGTATGTATATGTGTGTATGTATATGTATATACATGTATGTATATGTATATGAAACAAATATTTTAAAGAAATTTTTTGAAATTAACTTTTGTTTTAATCTATTCGTCAAGTGCTTTATGAACTTTGGTCAATGCGCCTGATCAACGTTATCGATAGGAATTCCTAAACGCTAGGACGAGACATATGGACATAAAATTTCAGAGAGTTTTTTCAAAAGATTTAGAAATGGTTTTGAAAAGGTTTTGGAAAATGATGAATGTTCTGTAAAGGAATAAGTTATTTTATGTTGTAATGAAATCAGTATTTTAGAAATCAAAATTTCAAAGAGAGGTATATTTATTATTTTGAAATGTTTTATAAAGCTTGTGAAGAAGTGAAATACTTTTGGAAGAAGAAAAGTATTTTGCTATTATATTTAAAAAGGAAGTTAAATTTGATATTTTGGAAGGACTTAAATGATAATATTTTGAGTTGTGTTTTTTTATGAAGGTTTAAGTAGTGATTTAAATATTTTGATAAGCATGTATTATTTTGAAATATAATTTGAAAAAAAATTATGATGTGAAGATATGTTTAAAATGTTAAAGTTTTAGAAATTGTCGGAATTGTATTAATTTGGAACTATGGAATTGTTTGAAAATTTAAATATTTGAGTATTTGTATCTTTATACTAAATTTTATTATTTTGAAGATAATAAAAAATTTATTTTCATACGTTACTCTGCACTCCCTCTTCATTTATCCTACAACATTCTTCTTCCTAGAGCATCTAGCTTCCTCTTTCCATAAATATTGAGCTGCTTTTGCATAGAAGCGTTCCAATATTACACGTTGTTTACCGGTTAACCAATTGCAAAAGTTAGATTCTGGATCAATCCCTCTTGTTACCGCCATCAATATTGAATGGTCATTCTGATTACTGACTTCTGCGACTATCGTACGAAATTTCTCCAAATAATCTCTCAACGATTCTCCTGGAGCCTGAATCACGTTGGGTAGGGACATTACATCCTTGGAGTGAGTTGCATGTTATGGAACAACTCCATAGACTTCATTGCTAAATCATCAAATCTAGAAATCGACCATGGGGGTAGTCTCGTAAACCACATCATTGTTATGCCGGAGAGAGTGATTGGAAAATATTTGCATTTTGTTGCATCATCGGCTTGTGCGGAATCCAACAGCCATTCGTATCTCATAATGTGCTATCTGGGGTTTGTTTTCCTCTCATAAGCAGGCATCGACGGCATGTTGAACCTTCGTGAATACTCTGCATGTAAGATATTGTTAGTGAATGAGATATGGCTTCTTGAGATCCCCCGATCATCATTGACCAAGCCTTGGTTTCTCCTCGCTAGCTGTCTAACTATAGCCGACAAGTCCGCCGTTTGGGTAGCTAGAGCCAAGCGATGGTTGTGCTCTACCTCATGGAAATGGTTTGATCAATGTCTATGGGCCACTCCACATCTTCTTGGCTCAACATTCCCTCGATGTATATCGCATGTATTTACATCATCGTCATTTCAGGGAGGTAACTGGTCTACATTAACTTGAATTCTAGCATCCAGATCAGCCGCAGCATCATCGTGTGCATTCTTCCCATCATATACTGTAGTCAGCCTCGAAAAGTAGGATTGGCGCATATCATTCCAAATGGATCGGTTCCGTTCGTTATCAGTTTGTCTGGATAGGGTAAATGACGGCGGGTTAGTGTTTCAGCATGGTATCCGTAGGTTCTACGACATCTTCTTCTATGATGGTGCTTTAAGAACTTTGGTCAATGCGCCTGATCAACGTTATCGATAGGAATTCCTAAACGCTTGGACGAGACATATGGACATAAAATTTCAGAGAGTTTTTTTCAAAAGATTTAGAAATAGTTTTGAAAAGGTTTTGGAAAATGATGCGATGTTCTGTAAAGAAATAAGATATTTTATGCTGTAATGAAATCAGTATTTTAGAAATCAAAATTTCAAAATGAGGTATATTTAATATTTTGAAATGTTTTATAAAGCTTGTGAAGAAGTGAAATATTTTTGGAAGAAGAAAAGTATTTTGTTATTATATTTAAAAAGGAAGTTAAATTTGATATTATGAAAGGACTTAAATCATAATATTTTGAGTAATGTTTTTTATGAAGGTTTTAGTAGTGATCTAAATATTTTGATAAACATATATTATTTTGAAATAGAATTTTAACAAAATTTATGATGTGAAGATATGTTTAAAATGTTGAAGTTTTAGAAATTAGAATTGTATTAATTTGGAACTAAGGAATTGTTTGAAAATTTAAAATTTGAGTATTTGTATCTTTATAGTAAATTTTATTGTTTTGAAGATAATAAAAAAATTATTTTCATATGTTATATATATATATGTGTGTGTGTGTGTGTGTATCTATATGATTACTGCATCCATCGAGTATTAGTGGAGAGTTGAAGTCGATGGTGAGACAATATTAATCACACGGTTAGCACTACAGCCAATTGGTGAAATGAGCTGCTAGAAATTCATGGCAAGGCATCATCCATATAATTTTGCATTAGAATTTGAAATTGTGTAAATTTTGTGATTAAACGCCTTCTATAATAAATGATTGTTTATATTTTAAATGAGTTCTATGAATATATATATATATATATATATTGATATATTATGATGTATAAATTTGTACATGTAAATCCTTGACTTAAAATGCTTTTTATTTGAATATGTTAAAGTATATGAAAAGAGTAAAAGCTTTAAAGAAATTTATTTTGTGTTTAACAAGTGTTTGAGAAGAGTTTTTAAGAATGGATTAAAATAAATGACTAGAGTAATTTTATTTGAAAAGATCCTTTGTAAACATAGGTTTGAAATTATTATTTATAGTTTTAAATTTAGTAAGATCCTAAGGATAAGATATGATATTTTATTTCAAGTGCTTTGATAAAATATTAGGTTTACAAATATTTTTAGTTTTCAACATCTTGTATATGTAATAGCAAAGTTTTTGAAAATCTCGGTAAACTAAAGGAAGAAGAATATTTAAGAAAATAGAGTTACAAATTGTTTTTCTATCATTTATTTTTGGAATAATAATTAATAAGATGTTTAATATTTTGGAAGTTGTAAGATTATTTGAAATGGTCTTTTGCAAAATAATAATTTGAAATTTTTGATTATAAATTTCAAATCGTGCTATATTTTGACTGTTTGTGATTTTAGAAATTTTTTGAGAATAGAATATGAATTTTATCAATATTTGGTTGTAAGACATGGGTACTATCCCAATTTAGTTATTCAACTCATAGTCCATGACCAAGAACAATGGGCATGGGATGATACGCCATTGGGTTTGAGGCCACTGAGGAATTTAATAAATTAATGTTGTTCTAAATGTGTTTGTATTATTTTGATAGCTGTTTATAAAGTTTCAATCTAAGAAGATGTAGTGAAGATAATTGTTTTAGTTTGTTATATGTTCCTCCTTAGGAAATTGCAAGGACAGAATTTTGTTAAGGATTAAGTCTGTAACAACCCGGTTTTGAACAATAGTTAATTAAAGTTATAACTAGTAATTTAAATGCTTAAAATGGAATACTAAAAAAAATTAATAAAGTATTTGGCGATGAAATTAAATGATTTTGAAAATAATTAATTGTTCTAAAAGTTGTGAAATAAATTAATATTAAAGTTATTTAATTACTGGATTTAGAATATAATTATATGATGTTTAATTTAAAAATAAGGGAGAACATGGAAAATAGATTATAGAAATTTTATAATGTTGAATAAATAATAAAGGATTGTAATTGAGAATTTTTTCAAAATTTTGTTGTAATTTTTTTGAAATAGGAAATGGGTTATAAAAGGAATGACTTAGCTAATAATAAACAAGGCCCTATATCCTTTAGCTCAAACCCAAAATAATGTTTTAAGATTATTCTAAGCTTTGGAAATTTCTATCTATAGGCATTTCATGCCTAATTACAAATATAACCTTACGCAATCCTTTTTTTGAATTTATAAAATGATCTCAACACTTAAACCCTACCGCACCACATATTCAAATTAACCCTATATATTTTCAAAGTTGGGTCACAAACATCAAGACACTAACGTATACTTACGTATGTAACCGATTTAGCCTTCATTGAGACGATGAATTTATGTGTACATGCGTTTAAGGAGGAGGAAGAAGAGGGTAGTAAATAGTGTTTAAATGAGTTTTTCACTCACAACTCTATGTCGAATACAATGAATTTGTGTGTGTGTGTGTGTGTAAATATAAGTATGAGTTGAAACGTTGATTGAACCTATAATGTTGCATGCTTGGTACTGGTGGTTAACGTCAAAAAAAGGATAGAAATTGATCAAAGAATGCATGACCTGGTGCTTTATTGCTCTAAATAACAGCGGACTAGTGAACCAGTCATGGGTGACTGGCGTACCAGTGGTTGCGTTAAGTGGGTGCAATTTTGTGTGGCTAAGTGTGAGTGTGAAGCTTATGCGTGTATGCGGGTTTGTATATGTATGCGCGCAATTAGGGGTGTGCGTGTGCGTGCTTCACGATTTATAACTAAAAAATACATTTATATTTTCACTTAAAATTAATTAAAATAAATATAATTAAACTCTTATATATGTGTGTGTATATATATATATATATGAATGTAATATATTTTAAAGTTCAATAAATTAATAAAGAGAATTTAATATTATTATTTAAATGAGAAAAATATGATATGGTCCATGATTGATATTTTATAGCTTTCAAAGTATGAAATTATAGTATATAACTCAAGTATGAAAATGTATTTAATTCATTATAATTATTTATAAACAATATTTACTTATAAAAAGCTATGAAAATGTTCTTAAGTGCGATATTTAGTTTTACAATCTTTTTTGGGTTATCGAATGAAAGAAAAGGATTTTCTGGTGCTATTTTAAGTAGTAAATTATTATTTAATTTATAAAGATTGAAAATTAGTTAGAATATATTATATTTGAGTTTAGTCAATTATCCAGTTAATTCTAGAACATATGAATATTTGTTATCCTTTTCTAGGTATTTATTTTGCTATATAAGATCATATGTTGTGATTTGTATGTTGATTTGTTTATTTTAATATGTATGCACGCATGTGTATATATATCGGTTAACCTATTTTGTCTTGCTTTTCTGAATTTCACTTTCTTTTATATACATTGAATCAAATTATATGTATGATTCACCATTGATGTTGATTTGATTAGTGATATGATATGGCACGGTGATGACATCCTTCTATATGAATTTGTGACATTTTATATCAATTTTCTTATTTAATTCCGTGTGATAAGAAATCTAAATAAACAGAGTTATAGTATCGTTTGAGATGGGGCATTCGGTAATATTTCTTCCGTTATTCTTTAGACTCGTTATGTAGAATATTGAAGGAGTGAGTGTTAAATATGAGCGCTGAACAAATAGACAAGTAACATAGGGTGGTATGGGACACTGTTATATTATTTATTCAATTATTATTTTCTCTTGAATAACACTCATACGGGATATGTTGTGTGTGACACTCGCAGCGTGGAGTACACCTAGAGCCATGTGTTGGCCTATATATAGAGCTATGTGTCGGCCATTTTATAAATAATATGTATATGTCTACCTTTGTCTAGCTTCCTCTCAAAAGTAAACTCGATTGGCCAGTATCCCCTCTGCCAGCCTGATCGTGGGGTCATGCCCCAAATACGTGGCACCGTTATTGTATATTATATTTGATGCGCATTGGAGGTTGTAGTAGGGTAGTTGCCTTTTAGCCCTTTATGTCGCTTAGGCCAATAGTATATTACCTATAGGGGTAGTGCAGGGTCGTGATCAAGGCAACGCATAGACAAACCACCTGTGGATATAAATCACAATTCCCATCAAAGTAACTAAGGCAGTAGGAACATATTCGGCTACACAGCATGCGGCTAGTAGACCCTGGGTTCCTGGGTGTGCATGCGTCCATCAATCTCCATTTTAGTTTGCATGTTGTAGATAGGCATATATGATATGAGATTATACTTGAAATAATGTGCAGATTATGGTCAACCCTTTATCCATCTTCGACATGTGTTGTCATCTATTTATTTGAATGATGGGTCATTTCATTACTTTGATTGTGGTAGACTAGGGAATGTCCATTATATATGTGTGTGTATGTGTGTGAGCATGTGTGTGTATGTGCATTCATCATAAGGCATTACTGTGTGCTAGCCCGATGCACTTGATGATTTCATTTTCTATGATGATGTTTTTTCTATATGGATGATTTATCCATTAGATAAAATTTCCTTGAGTATTATTGATTTGGTTTATGTGAGCGATGACACTTGTCTGTATGGCTTTCTTGTGGATATGGTTTTGAGAATGATGTTATTATACCATCATCATTACACTTTTCATATTATCATTGTATGTTATAATAACACCTGTCATTATAAACATAGTATGACCCGTGTGTTATTTATAATGTTGGGGTCAGTTCGAGACTTCACAAGTTTAGGAGCAGTGAGACTAGCTTGTGATTATTGGTATAAAGGAGATTAGGTATATATATATTATCCTTTTGTATTGTGTAGTCTCATGTATGTATATTCTTGTTATGTACATTGGAAATATCTTGTGTATTTATATATTATCACTGCAATTCTGACTATGTGTTCTCTATTTATACACTGTATATTGTGCATTGTTTATCCCCGGAGGCATACATGTTAATTGCTTTGTGTCGATACTGCTTACGCATAGGTAAAATTTTCATTCGATGTTCAAGTATGTACCAGTGTTAGCCCAAGGAAATATTCACGTGTGTACCCCCATATAGCCTAATTCTTTATATTATCTGACAGTATTACCTAGTAGTACTCTTGGATAGTATGAGTATATGGGTGAGGTGTTATAAAGAAGTAATAGAATAGAAGAAGAAGAAGATAATTAGCCTAACAAAACTACAGATTCAACATTTAAGTATTGTACTTAATCTAATGTGGTAAGAGGGGAACTAAATAATGAAGATATAAAGGAGTGTAACGACCTGTATAGTTAATGATAGAATATTTAAATAATTTATATAAATATTGAATCATTAATTAATTAAAATCCCAAAAAAAAAAAAATTCTTCATATGACCGAATCAGGACTCCAGACCACTTACGTAGAGTTCGGATTGAGATTGCGAATTAAAATGAGTATAAGCATCGCTGTATTTAGAGATCGGGTGATCCAATGGCCAAAACGATCTCGAAGTGCATGAAATTATCATCCTAGGATGTAGTCTCTAATAGCGATAAGATTTGTACCATTGGGACAGAACAAATGAGGTGATGCATGCAGACGAGTTTCATTGCGATCAGACGCGTAATGTGATCATACAAGCTTGAAACATACAACGATTTATTTGAGAAATTAAATAAATAGATGTAATATTATTTAAATTAAATAATCATTAAATCCTTCACCCTCTAAAATTCATTTTTGCATTTACTGTTATATTAGAAACCATGGCTGCTCTTCCCTTTTTCATTCAAAACCAAATTCTGACAATTTACTCAATGATAAATGATGAAACTAGATTCATTGAGATCAGAGCGAGGAGAGCTTCGAATCCATATGCTCGATCTAACGTGCGATTATATTCGGCAAAGATTCATTTTCAATGGTGGATCTAGGGTTTCATCTTGATGGAGTTAGAAGCGAAGTTAGGCGACGGTGCAAGTGTCATTGCACTTCTCCTTACGGTGTGCATCTTCTAGCGCTGATTGTCGGAGCTTCGACCAAGTCTATTAAATCGCAGCCGTAGAATGTACTAACATGAGGCAACAAGTCGCATGGAGGAATAGGGGACCAAGCTTGACGATTTGATGTAGGATGCGAAGCTTATGTGAAGTGCAGTTCGTCGGAGGTGACGATGATCAATTCCGTAGACAAGAGAGGGAGTATTGGAGGAGAGAAGGTGCTACTGGATTTTGTATGCATATCTCCTGCACGTATGGAAATTAGAATTTGGGAAGAAAGATTAAGGTAAATAATTAGTTAATATTATGTTAGTTAATTTTAGCTAATCTCATTTCTTCTTCCATGCATATCTTTTGCATACAAGGTCTAATTTGAAAGCAGTTTTTTTTTGTTGTGCTCGTGATGGAGAGCTCTACGCCTTGGTGTTGGTTAGGATAACTTTTGTTAAGGTGAGCAATTTTTTTTTCTCACCATACTATGGTTGTTTGTATAATATTAAAACTATTTTTGAAATGTTTTCTAATTTTAAAATGTGATTTTAATCTAATTAAACACTTACTTGGTTTTTATAAAAGAACATAAAAGTATTTAATGATGGTATGATATTAGATATCAGACCATCGTTTCCCCTTGATGTGCAATTTTTAGGGAATTACTAGTTTTAGGCTATTTTTGATATGAATTCCCTATTGGTTGATGTATATACATTATACATATTATGCGTATATTATGTTAGATACATGTATGTATGTATGTATGCATGTATGTATGTAGATCTCTATGTGTGTGCTTGTTGGTTGCTTGTTTGCTTGTTTTTGGTTAAAAAGGCTGGTTTATCAACGATCGGGTGTTAGGGGAATATCTCGTGCATTGGGGTTTCGTACACGTTGATCAAAAACCCAAAAAACGAGATAAGATGTAGAAGGATGTTAGGATACATGTCGATTGATCTTAAGATAAAAGACAATAAATTTGGACGGGCTTTGGACTTTTGGATGAATGCTGGATGTTTCCATTTGGTTTGTACTTATCCATTTTTGGTTAAGTACACAACCAAAGTGGTTGGTATTGACCACTGTATAGTGGTTAGTGCTCATCGTTATTGATGATTCGTGATTTAGTTGATCTTTGACATAGACAGTGAGAAGGCTTCGTGGAGCATGATATGATAGTTGGTTCGTGCGACCGACTTTAGGTCTTGATTTTATTGCTCTACAACGAGCGATTTTGATGGTAAAGCGATGACGTGACACTTTGGCATGATAGTTTTGGTACTTTGGATGGTTACTCGATGGTGCATGGAGTTGGGTTTCGAGGTTGATAGTTTCAGGACTCCGTTGTCATGTTGGAGGTGTTGGCTTGTTTGCTTTAGTTTTAGTGGAAATATAATAGCATAATAAAAGCTTTATATCTTTGGTTTGTGACTCATGTAGGGAGTAGGTATCGACGATCGCGACTTGATATTAAAGGGAGCCGTGGAGTGGAGGAACGTGGAAGGGTTCCTCGAGAATAATGGAAATTGGATTGAGCAAAGGAAGGGCTCGGATCCGAATTGAGCAAAAGAAGGGCTAGGAAGGATGTGCATGTGCTAAGGGATCATTGATACTCAGAATGTTTTCTACTATACTCAAAGCAGGGGTATTATGAATGAGGATGCCCATGGATCATTAGTGGATCTTCATACCCTGGATCAGTGACTTTGGATCAAGTGTCTAGCTTTGGACTACGAGACATGTATCTAACTTTGGGCTACGTGGTACAAGAGTGCAACTGAAAATCGGGATTTTACCATTAGTCGCTGGAGTAAGGAGGCTATACAAGTTATCATATATTCAACGCACATTGAGTGATATTTAGTATTGTTTGATGGATGCTTTGTTTGTAATGGTTACTTCACTAGCCGCCTGTCGCTCTAGCAATGTCATATGTTGTAGGTAATGTGGATAGGGATACCTAGGCATCCACATAGTTTACTTAGTATGGAGTACCCTTTTATGATGTTGTAGATTAGCATATTATCGATGTTGTGTGGTAACTCTTTAGTTACAGGACATGTTACTTGTTAGATATGAATTATATACCCTCTGTTCAATATACTATGTCGATTTTTATAGTATTTTGAGATTATTATCGCTCATAACAGACTATTGTCTAACTCGAGGTTTATGCTTGGCTTTTCATCATCTCAGGTACTCTTAAATGAGTAAATTAGAGAGCAGGTGTGGATGACGTATGGGGTTCTGTTGATGGACTAGCAGGAGGTGATGTTTCTTCATACTTGTAGTCGAGTTTGTTGTTTTATGTTCCGCTACACGACACAGAGAAGCCTTGATAGTGTTTCACTTATTATTATTAGAGATAATTTAGTGATGAGTTTATTTATTAGTTGTATAAACTCTATCATTTTTTTGTAATTGTATGAGCCTATGTAGTCTGATTTTTTAGTTCATGCAGTTATTGCTACCTCTCCTGTTTTGTATCTGCAAAAGCTATTATATTTATTTGATGCTTTATGAGATATATGACAAATTATATGATTGATTCATGTTTCTTTCTTTTTAATTTCTTCTCTTCTATCTCTCTTCTTTACTTCTTTTCTTTCTTTTGGCAACCATCTTGCCTTGGACGTAAAGGCGGTTGTTACATTTGGTACTAGAGCTTAGGTTATGTGATTAGCCTAAGTTGATACAAAGAACCAGCAGAGATAAGGCAGGATTTACCAAATTAGACTGGATCTAAAGTGTATATATGCGAGAGAGTTCGTATTCATTATATATTTTGGTTTTCAAACACTATATAGTAGTATACAGTGTATAAGTTATATTGCACGAACAATATTAATGCATGTTTCTTTATGAGAGACCGATTAACCTTATATAGAATAGGAATGAATTGGCATACGAGAAATAGTGCTATTGACTCCATCTTTAGAGTTAAGGAGTGGTCAAGATTGGGGTCACTAACCCTGATTGATAGAACATATTTGCAAAGATGGCGCAAATCATTTTCTTGAATAACCAGGTTTCTCTAAATGATTATGGTGTTCAAGTGCATATAGATAGAGTCGACTTTGGAAAGCTATATAAAGACTATATGAGTCTAAGAGGCAGACCATTCCTTGGAACAGAGTCAACCATTGAAATGCAAGATTGGATAGCTGCTTGCAAGAGGATCTTCGACGACATGGAGTTAGATGATGCAACGTAGAAGTTGACTATTAAGTAACTGCACGAATGAAAAATGAACTATTGGAGTGTCTTTATAGCTTCCATTCTTAAGGATCGATTTATTTAGAATTAGTTCATAGTTTGCTTCGAAAAAAATTTATCTTTGGGTTAAGTGATCTTCTTGGTAAGCAATTGATTGGTCATATTGACGAGAGCTTCGAGAAGTTGATCTAGAAGGCTTAATGATAAGAATGTCTGCACCCAGTGTTGAAATATTGTTTCGAAGTAGCTTAGTAGGGACAAACTGTGGAAGCATATGCATTACATGCCATTTCATTTTCATTGAGTGCTCCATCGATGAAAGAGAAAGGAAATGGCATTACCATTTGAGGTATTCTTTCCACTTATGGCATTTCGATACGTGTTTTATTTGACGTCGAGTCATATTCATTCATATCTAGTGATTTGACAGATAGATTGTAATTAATACCTAAGATAGTTAACTGGCCTTTCATTATGCAAACCTAATTGGGGACTGTGCCAGCCTATACTTGGTTTGTTGAGACTTTGTCTTATTGACTCATGGATGTTTGTTTGCTACTGATTTGTTTTAAGTTTTATTCAGGTTTGGATTGTAGTTTGGGAATGGATTGGCTGAAGGGGTACGAAATATTGGTGAACTGTAAGGGGCCATTGGTGATGATAGAGACTAACGATGATAAGGAGATGGTTGGCTTTCTATATTCGCTCGATATCCCACATGAATGTCATTTACGCCTGTTGGTAGAGAGTGTCCGAACATATTCGGTAAGGTGACCGAATTACTGCCATATAGGGATTAAGTTCTGTATCAGTTTAGTTAGAGGTGCTAGACCTGTAGTTATGCCTTTAAGGCATATGATGTCCAAGGAGCGGAGGAAGATAAAGGTGCGAGCGGATGACCTATTGAGGCATGGGTTCATTCATAGGAGCATAGTAGGGTAGGATGCACCTATAGTGTTCACCACTAAGGTGGACTACTCTTCAAGGTTGTTTGTTGATTGTTATGAGATAAATGAGATGATGAACAAGCATCCACATCTGCTTATTGATGGCTTATTCGATCGGCTTTATGGTACGAGGGTGTTCACTCAGTTGGACTTCATGATGGATTTACCCAACTGGGAGTATCTAAAGAGAGTACAACGATTATAGCCTTTTATATGCTACTGTGATTTTTGATTGGTTGTTTATGCCACTCAAACCAACCAACATGTCAGAATGCCTTGTTGATCTCATAGACCATGTTCCGAGGGATCACTTGAGTAAGTTGTGCTTTTGCTCATCGACGATATTTTCATCTACTCATGGACGAAAGAAGAGCACAAGGCACGATTGATGATGGTATTGTAGGTGTTGAGAAAACACTGAATGATGATGAGATTTTTTCGAGTATCACTTATGGAGGAGGGAAGTGAGATATTTAGGTCACGTTGTTTCAATAGCACATCTCTGTAGATTCTATAGATGTTACGACATTTCGGAATTTGAATAGACCTAAGGTAGCAACACTGTTAACCTATTTGATGAGAGGGGATCAAACTTTTATTTGAGACGCGAGGTATGGACACGCGTTTGTGGGTCTAACGAAGGGGTTATCGAGTGCACTGATGTTACTCATTTCGAGTAGGAATGAGGATTCGATTGTATACACATGGCTATGGTACTTAACTAGGTGCGGCATTAATACCGAAAGGTAAGGTTGTCCTACGTTAGTCAACAACCGAAACCACATGAGAGGAAGTATCCGACTCTTGATTTGGAGTTAGCGACAGTAGAGTTTATTTTGGAGATTTGGAGGCACTGTCTATTAGGATAGATTTGAGCTATTCATTGATTCCACACCATTGAAATATCTCTTCTCCAATAATGATCTCAACTTTTGCCAGTAGCGATGGTTAGAGTTCTTAGCCTCATACGACTTTGACATTTCCTATACTTCCATAAGGGAAATGCAGTTGCTAATGCTTTGAGTGAAAGACATATTAGTTTTGGAGAAATATTCCAAGAGTGGGCATTGCTCAAGTTTATAGGAGACAGAAAGAGCATGAGGATTACTTATCCAGAGACCTTTACTTGGTGAGATTTCATTTTTATCGTCGACTATCATATTGGATATAATATTTAATGTCTTATACTAGATAGTTTATTATCCTTCATGCTGAGATAGGTATGGATGTTACTTTATGATATTTGATCTTATATATGCATGTTTGATGTTTGATTGTTAACATTTGATATGATAGCTTATGCTTATATGATTATTAGACTTGTGAGATATTTATAGTTTGATATAGCATACTTATTTGAGATTATTGTTATATATGACTGTATGTTTAAATATATGATGATGTTGCGCTTGTGTATAATACTCTTTGTTGAGTACATAATTAGGTACATGGAAGCAAGCATTGGCTATTTGGATGCCTACTCGCTTTTATTTGCATCTAAATGGTATGGTCTTGCTATAAAAGTGATATGTAACATTTATAGTGTAGACTTGGATATATATGCTTGATTGTCCTCGAAAATGAGATTCCTCAAATATGAAATGTATATATTTCTTTATTGTATTGGGATTTTTCCTGGACCTAGCCATGCAAAGGAGGTGCTGTCGAATTTTTCGAAAATTTAAGGGGCTTTGAAGGCCTATGGGTGAGGAGACTTCTCCTAACTTTGTGATTTCAGGGACGAAATCCTTTTAAGAAGGGAGGAACGTAACGACTCATATTTTTAATGATATGATACTTAAATAATTTATTTAATATTGAATCGTTAATTAACTGAAAGCATAAAAATATGTTTTTCACGTACGACCGAATCGGGACTCGAAACCACTTCCATTGAGTTTGGATTGATGTTGCGAATTAAAATGAATATAAGCTTCCCTATATTTTAAGATAAGTAAATTGATGGCCAAAATGATCTCGAAATGCACAAAATTATCATAGTGGGGCGCAGTCTCAAACAACAACGAGATTTATACCATTAGGATCGAAAAATGAGGTGATGTATGCAGACTAGTTTTGTTGCAATCGGATGCATCATGTGTTCGTACGAGCTCGAAACATACAATGATTTATTTGAGAAATCAAATATATAGAGTATAATATTATTTAAATTAAATAATCACTGAACCCTTCCCCCCTAAAATTCATTTTCACATTTATTATTACATTAAAAATCATGGCCACTCTTCCCTTTTTCAATTAAAAATCAAAATCTGACGATTTACTCAAAGGTAAATTACGAAACTAAATTCATTGAAATCAAAGCAAGGAGAGCTTCGAATTCATATGCTTTCTCTACTATGAGACGGTGTTTGGATGAGATTTATTTTCCATGGTGGATCTAAGGTTTGATCTTGATGGAGTTAGAGGTGGAGTTAGACAACGAGGCGAGTGCCATTGCCCTCCCCTTTGCAGTGTGCATCTCCTAGTTGCCGAAGCTCCAACCAAGGATATTAAATCACAACTGTAGCATATACTGATGAAAGGTAGCGGGCTGCATAGAGGAGTATGGGATCGAACTTGACGATTTGATATGGGATGCAAAGCTTGTGTGAAGTGTGGTTCGTCGGAGGCGACATTGATTGGTTTCGTGAATCAAAGAGGAAGTATTGTAGGAGATAAGATGCTATAGGATTTTTCATGCATATCTCTTGCACGTACAAGAAAGTAGAGTTTGAAAAGAAAGATTAAGGTAAATAATTAGTTAATATTAAGTTAATCGATTATTGAGCTAATCTAATTTCTTATACTATGCATGCTTCTTACATACGAGGTCAGATTTTGATGCATTTCTTGAATTGCGCTAGTGATGAAGAGCTCCGTGCATTGGCATTGGTTTGGACAACTTTTTTTAAGGCGGGCGATGTAGTCTCTTACAATACTATGATTGTTAGTATAATATTAAAACGATGTTTTGAAATGGTTTCTAACTTTGAAATGTGATTTTAGTATAATTAAACACCCATTTTATTTTTATAAAAGAAAATAAAAGCATTTAAAAATGGTTTTATATTGGATATCACATTTTTTTGCATTGACATGCTAGTTTTAGGGAATTACTAGGTTTAGACTATTCTTGATATGAATTCCATATTGGTTGATATAAATACATTACATATGTTGTGTGTGTATTACGTTGGATGTATTTGTGCTTGTTGGTTGCATGTTTGCTTGATTTTGGTTGAAAACGTTGATTAATTGACGATCGCATTTTAGGGAAATAACTCGTGCGTTGGGGTTTCGTACACGTAGATCAAAAACCCAACGAATGGAATAAGTTGTAGAAGGGCGTTAGGATACATGCCAATTAATCTGTAGATAAAAGATAATAGATTTGGATGGACTTCTAAATTCAGGATGAATGTTGGATGTTTCCATTTGGTTTGTACTTTCCATTTTTGCTTAAGTACATGATTAAAGTGGTTTGTGTTGGACACTATAGAGTGGTCGATGCAAATCACTGTTAATGATTGGTGATTTGGCTGATCTTTGACATGGGCATCGATGAGGCTTCAAGAAGTGCGATATGATGCTTGTTCGGGCATCCGACTCTAGTTCTTGATGCTATTACTCTAGGATGAGCGATTTTGATGGTGCGGCAATGATGTGAAGCATCAACATGATAGTTTTGCTTCAGATGGTTACACGACGGTGCATGGAGTTAGGTTCCGAGGTTAATAGTTTCAATATTGTATAGGTTGTGCTGGAGTGTCGGCTCATTTGCTTTAGGTGATAAAAGCTTTCTATCTTTGGTTTATGACTCAAGTAGGAAGTTGGTACCAAAGACAGCAAATTGAGATTTGAGGGAGCTGTGGAGTGGTGGAACGTGGAAGGGTTTCTCAAGAATAAGGGAAATTGGATTAAGCAAAGGAGGGGGTTGGATCCAAATTGAGAAAAATGAGGGCACAGGTGGATGTGCATGTGCTAAGGGATTTTTATACCTGAAGTGTTTTCTGTTGTACTCGAAGCAGGAGTATTACTAAGAAGGATGCCTATGTATCATTGAGTGGATTTGTATACCCTAGACCAGTGGCTTTGGATCTAGTGTCTAGCTTTGGACTATGAGACATGTGTCCAACTTTTGGCTACGTGATACGAGAGTACAACTGAAAACTAGGATTTTCCATTAGTCTCTGACAGTAAGGAGGCCATATGATTTACCATATATCCAGAGCACACTGAGTGACAGTTAGTATTGTTTGGTGGATCTTTGTTTGTTATGGTTGCTTCACTAGCCACTTGTCACTCTTGGGATGTCACATGATGTAAGTATTTAGATAGGGTACCTTGGAACCTCAATAGTTTACTTAGTATGGAGCACCCCATTATGATGTTGCAGACTGGCGTATTATCAATGTTATATGCTAACTCTTTGGTTATAGGGACATGTTACATATGATTTGTACACCCTCTGTTCAGTATAATATATCGACTTTTATAGTATTTTGAGATTGTTATCGCTCACACCAGACTGTTGCCTGACATGAGGTCTTATGCTTTGCTTCTTATTATCTCAGGTATCTTAAATGAGTAGATTAGAGAGCAGGTGTGGACGACATATGGAGCTCTACAGATGGACTAGTAGATAGTGACGTTACTCATACTTATATTTGAGTTTGTTATTGCATATTCTACTGTACAACATCGTGGAGCCTTGTTAGCATTTAACTTATATTATTAGAGACAGTTTATCAGTTGACTTTATTTATCAACTTTATAAACAGTATTACTATTTTGTAGCTGTATGAGCCTGTATACTCTGATATTGTGGTTCATGTAGTTATCACTGTCTTTCCTATTTATATCTGTGATGGATATTATATTTTATTTGATGCGTTGTGAGATATACGACAAGTTATAAGATTGACTTATGTTTCTTTCTCTTTTCTTCTTTTCCTTCCTTTAGCAACCATCCTGGATCGGACGTGTAGGGTGGTCGTTACAAGGAGTAACATGAATTAATACTACATAACCAAATTTGTTTTTCATTCAACTAAAGGAAGAAGGGGTGTATATGCTAGTAGAAACGGTTCTTAGATCAAAAGAGGAATGGCAAAATATAGTGATGATTAATTCTATTTGCTTCAAATTAGCATACTTTTGGCTCAAAACTTATAGTTTAAAAGTCTAAAAACGAAAGGAATAATTCGAAATTCAAAATGAAAAAAGAATTTTATGCAGATTAATTTAATAAGTTCACTAATTTTGAATCTGTTCTTAATAGAAGGACTTATTTCATATTATGTCAAATTTATAATGGTAGACGAACGGTTTCTCGTATATCTATGCATCTAAAAGAAACTTGAAATCGTTCAAATATGGGCTAATATTCACAAATTAGAATGGAATTATTGACAAATGATGCACTATTAAGGATTGCAAGCTACATTGGAATACCAATCAAACTAGATAATATCGAATAAAGAAGAAAATTACGAAGTGTGCAAAACTACAGTTCAAATAACAGTCCAGTCCATTCTATCTTGCAATGTCAAAGTTAAGTTACACAATGAACTAATTAAAAGATACAACATCACGTATGATTATATCCTATAAAGATATAACCGGTGCATGATCCTGATACATAGATAAAGTGCATATATCCAAACCAGAATGGGTGCCTAAAATTTATGATTTAACTAATCATGCTAAAAGTGAAGGCATGCCATTATTAAACAGTGTGAAAAAATATGAAGAGACCACTTATGAAAAACAACTAGAGGAACAATGGTGCTCAAATCAAAACTAACAAAATGTAGAACAACCACAACGTTGCAACACCCATATTCTTACTATATATTATCATGGAAATTTAAATAGAAAATAAGATGAAGGGAATGGAAAAAATTATGGAGTTTAGTCGTAGTAATCAATTTTGAATTTTCTTAATTAATAAGGGAGAAATGTTATTTTTATATGTAGAAAAAAATTAAAAATAAATTAGATAAAGAGAGAATAAGGAAGGAAAGGTTGAGGCCCACTTACTAATTCCCCAACTCTTCTCTCCTTGTCCATGTTATTTCATTCGCTTGACATAATAAAAAAACCACCATTAAACTTTATCCGACTACAAAAAGACATAAAAGCTTGAAAAAGATGGCTAAAGGGTTAATTCTCTCCATACTTACACTACGAAAGGTGAATAATATTATCATCCCTAAGCTTTGATTATTTTTTTCAAATTTGGTGCACCTGGATTTTTTATGCTAAAACATGGTTTTCGAATAATCTATGTTAAGACTATGAATATTATGCATGAAACAATGGAGTTAAATATTGTATTTTCGAATTTAAAACCTATATAAATGATCTTCAGTTGCTTTGAAATTTTATTATTTTTTATAACATTAATTTGGAGATGTATTTCTAATTTCAGAATTTTTCATATTAGTTTGAATTTCTTATAAATACTTAAAGCTGATAAAAGGGTTAAATTTGGTTTTAATCATTTAAAATGTGAAAAATAATTATTTTACTCTTAAATTATTATATATGGTAGAAGATTGAAATTATGGCCTTTGAGAGTTATTTGGTATTCTTCGTATATATTTTCAATTTAATATGAATTAATCAATGAAGTAAAAAATTGGTAATTAAATTGATCGATTAAGCAATTAATTAATATTTTGAATGAAAGAGATATCTTCTCTAAAATTTTCTAGAAAAGAATTCTATGAAATATTGATTAACAAATAAAAATTTAACACGAAGAAAGATTTGGTGAACCGTAGTTACTTCAGGAGAAAACAAATCAGTTTTAACATTAGTTACCAAATTGTCATTTTAAGGGATGTAACTGCATATGTTTAGATATGCAATAGCACATTTTTAGACGTACAATTGCATATGATTAGCTATGTGGTAGCTTATTAAGTATGTGATAGCATATGGAATTAGATATGCAATAGCCCCTTTTAGAGCTATGAAGCTTGTTTTTAGATATGCAATAGCACTAAACTTAGATGTGTGATAGCACTGTAAAATTAGATGTGTGATAGCACTAAATATACAATAGCTGTATACATGCAATAGCTATGGACATGCGATAATGTTGCTCACTTTTCTTGCAAGCAATTAGCATGCCGATTTAACGAGTCTGACCTAATCAAAGCCAGCCCAGCTATTCTGCAACCGGCCGACATAAGCTGGCCTAAGCCTATGTTAGTCTCAAACCAACCCTTCTAATAAAAAAGGCATCAAGATGAGGCTCGATCACATCATCCCATGGACCTATCATATTTAAGTAAGATTTGGACCTAACAACTACCGGTCTTGCTAGGCCTGGCACAATGACGACCGACCTTCCTATGTCAATCTACTTTCAACACAACTCCACGTTAACACGGTCACCTGGCATCACTCCAGTTAACGGTCGCAACCTCTCCGAACCCACCTTACTAGGCAGCACATCAAGCTAGACTGGCTCGACCTTGGCCCATTGGCCCGGCTTTGGTACAGCCGCCTCCGACCATTCCCAAGCAGCCCTTCTAGCTACCTAGCACCTAGTCGTGCACCATCTTCTTGACATGGTCCTTAGCATTAAATCATCGACAGCCACTCGACTATTTCTCTTATATCGTCAACAATCAATTGACCGGCTCAAGATGATTTGTCACATTAGCACTCAAGAAAATGAAAAGTCATCTATCCACCTATCTAAATCATTATAAGCTAGGCGGTTAAACTGATATGGCATAGAATCAGCATTTAATGCAAAGTATGCACTTTTAATGCAAAGCTAATGCTTGATGTAGAGGAGGAATAATATATTTTCATCCTTCGCATCTCTTCTTACAACTTAGCAGCTGTCATCTATCTGCCCATGTAGCCATATAAATGTTTAGGCGTTTTTCCCGCCAGTTCCAGCTCATTCTCAATCGTCCATCATCCACTTCAGGTACTATAAATGTCTTCTGCATTGCAACTTTAAAGTGGTTGGAATATACAAGGATCCAGAATACCACACAAAAATCAGGGCTTTTGATATCGTAGGTCCTAAAGATTACATAGTTTTATTAGTCTTAAGTGTTCTTGTTTTCTTATTATTCTTTTGTGATTCCCTGTGGTTGTAGAGAAATATATAGTAAGAGAACTTTACAGTGGACATAAGCAGACTTACCGAGCCACTTCCAATCTTGTGTTATTTACCTTTTAGCTCCATACTTAACCCTTTAGTTTTCACTTTAATCCTAGTGTTAGCAAGTAAACTTTGCGCATTAGTCTAATTTCGAGATTAGCTAAATTTTTCAACATTTTAGCATTAAAAGGAGTGCCACCCTTTAAAGCTCTCACAATTCCACACTTTTCTATTCCGGAAAGACTCGGTCTAACTCCTTATAATGGACAATCTCCTGCCATTCAAAGGTAACAATCCAATGAGCATGAAACCAACGGCAATACTCTTTCCAATGGTGCCCAGCCTAATTCGAGCATCAATGATTGGCATATGGTGATGTTTTAACTGTCAAACATGGGTCAGCTGGCCTGTGAAGTGAATGGCTTGAGGGCGTAGCTGGAGACTTAAGCTAGTGTAAACTTTATTCCACCAGTTCCTCTGATGACTAGCATGGTCGACCACCTACTTGTAGGCCCATGCCTCCTACAATTATGAACTCCTAAACATCTCTAAAGCTTAGGAGAGGGTGGTACCCAAAACTTGCTTATGGACATCCACGTCCATCCCAGAAGGAACATTACACACATACATAGCCGAATTGATCTTGCCCTAGATGTGGTTGCACCTATAAGGCCACGTTATCTTTGTTCCCTTTCAGCAAGACGGCCACTATCCTTTGATCACCTATGAACTTTTTCTTTACCTATCTTAATAGCAGTCCCTTGCCATCGATAGGGAATGCATGGCCCTTTCGAAACACTTTACGTCCTATAAGGGTGTAGCTGGAAATAGACAAAGTGAAGAGATCGTTGTGCATTCAAGATTCCCTATGTGCATGGGGGAAACTCCTGCTCATCATCATATTCTCCATCTTGTCAGTAATCTCTACTCCATCAAGGCGCATGCTGAGCCTTCAGACTGTGGTAGGTCAAAACATCTCACAAAGGGACAAAGCCGGTCTCAAAGAAGAAATGAATATCCTCCGCTAACAGCTCAACAAAATGCAAGCCCATGATACCGGGGATGAGGCATTGTCAAATGACGACAATGGGGAGTCATTCTTCGATAAAGTCCTAGGTGTTTACAACCGTCGGCAATATGCTTTGCTGCCTATTAGGAAGCCTGATGGGAGTGTAGAACCATTTGACCACATCATGACGTTCAACTCCATCATCCATGTTGGCTAACTTTTTGGCTTAGAAAAGTGATTGTTCTTCCCCTCCACGCTATCAGGGCCTGGCTCCCACTGGTTCTTGCATCTGCAATTGGGCAGTATCGGCTCCTGTGCCTAATTATGCATAGAGTTCAAGATGTGTTTCCTCACATCCCATACCCATGTCATGATGGATAGTAAGAGAGGCAATATTAGACATGGTCCTTCTAAAAGCTTGTGTCGTATGTTTGTCTTCTCAATAAAGAATCCTCCCGGTACAAGGGTGCGAACGTGAATAGCTTGGTCATGGCCCTATGTTCAGGGGTCAGATACAAGTCTAGGGCATGTAGAGAGCTCTAGAAGAAGTTGGCTTTATCCCTAAATGACTTCTATTAATCGAAAAATGACACGATGGGATGGAATATGTAGATTTTTTAGATCGTGATAATGAGGAAAGGAATCCTAACCAAGCCAATCCCTACAGCAATAACGATCGCCGAAACAGCAGTCATCAACCCAACCCAGAAGTCGTCCAGAGGCTGGTCCTCAGTAAAACCCAGGTTCAGTCATTTCTCTTATATATAGGAACAATGACACAATCTACTTCGCCATCGAAACCGAGTGCAATTTCAAAGTCTCACCACCATTAGAGACGAAAAGCAGGAAGAACCTCGGTGTAATAACAAGTATTGCGAGTTCCATCCAATCAACGACCACTTTATAGTAGGCTATTGTGTGCTTAAAGATGAATCAAAAGACTCATCTAGGAAGGAATACTCTTGGAGTTTGTTCGACATAAGATAAAAAAAGGAAAAATAGTGAAGAATGACAAAATTAGCCCCTCATCATAATAATGCCAATGTCCATGTCATCACCGAGGTCCTGACCATATGCCATAAACCGCATGTGGCCGGCAGTAGCTGGGGGCCCAGTCCTGGCATCAAAGAGAAGTAGGTACCGCCAGGCAAATTTATTCATTGGAATCTCGGACGTCCAAGGCACCCCAACTAGGATCAGAATAATCAATTAGCTTCACTCACAAAAACGTGGAAGCATTCTCCTACCCATATCGCGACCCCATATTTATTAATCTTGCCTTGGCCAACTCTAATGTGCATTGGGCCTTTATGGATGGGGGCGGCTTGGTCAACATCATGTTCAAGAACTTCTTTGAAGTTTTCAAGCTCCCTGCCTCTAGCCTTACCTTGTGTGCCCTATCCATTGGATTTGTGGGTGTCGGCACTGTTCTGATGGGCATGACCTCTCTTGTAATAACTTTTAGGTCAAAAGCCTTCACTATGAAGATATATGAAAATTTTTGGTAATTGATTGCCCATTTGCTTATAACCTGTTAATAGGATAATCGATGCTTATTGAGTTAGATTCTGTTGTCTCTAACAACCGCCTTGTCATGAAGTTCCCTGTCTAAGATGGAGTCTAAGAAATTAGGGCAATTAGCAAAAGGAAAAGGAAAGTTATGGGATTTCCCTTAAGCAAGCAAAGAAGGGTGTACTCGTGCTGCAACATGAGCATTCAACAATCGGCGGTTGGTTTCTCAACGAATCCAATGGACTAGCCGGTGCCCTAGTTCTTTCCAAGACCCCCTAACACAGAAGCATCAGAGGCGGCTCCTACTCTCTCATAGTCGGTCGCCTCGTCCATAAATTGGGGGTATCACAACCTCTATTCAGACCGACCATTACAAATAAGTTCTTTCCTAAAAACTTTCCCACGTCCTTGCGAGCAGGATGCATATAGCCAGGATCACCATCATGCAACTCACTTACGCTGGAGTATTTGAACTAAGTAATGCACTTTGGTTCAATTCAGTATCAACAGTCGCTTTACGACTAGCAACATGTCATCTAGGAGAACCACACATACCAATGTGCTTGGGTTCGATCCTAAGCTTATCCGCCACTTTCCATTCGACCACTTGCAACCTAATAGAACGCAAAAGCAAACTTGAGTTTCAGTTCATGCTGGTGTAAATCACCACTCTACATCCAGTCGTTTCCTGATCTACATTAACGAATATACCCAGACCACCATATTCTCACATTGATATTTGTCATATCTTAAAAAGGTTATTTTTGCAAAATAAATACAAGAACTCTTGGCTATTCAAAGTGCTCTACCCAACAAGTCATATGTAGATAAATAAGCAGAAGTAGCAGCAAGATTCTCAATTAAAGTTTGCAATAAAAGATCTATTTCAGTCAGTTCAAAAGAATGTAAAGGCATATTGCCCGCTCCACTAGGCTGACATTAATATTCTTACCACTAATTAGTTGAAAAGAAGAAAGAGAGAAGAAGAAGCCCTTCAGCGGAACACTTTAAAAGATCCAGCTTCAAATGTAGAGATGAACTCCCCCGGCACTCTATACAATCAAGAACTCATTGAAAAAAAGGGGATGTGCTACCATCTTCAAAGCTTCCACATCGAATCTTGCGAGAGAGCTTGAAAAGCTCCCAATTGATATAGCCAAGAGGGCGACTTAGACTTTAGTTGTGACATCACAAGCGGAGATGACAGCCACTACTCTTTCCAGTAAGGCGTTGAAGCATCTAAGCCGACTTAGGCTTGGAACCGCCAGAGCAAGATGGAGGGGAAATCCGCCAGCCTTAGCTCATAACAACAATGTTCTATCTTCGTCAGATACCTAGTTAGCAAGCATGTCCCAAACCAAGTGGTAAGGAAAGATCCATCTCAAGAAGGTTCCAGATGGTGGTTTGAACTGCAATCAACATGTGGTGGTTTAGCTTCGAAAGAGCTTTCACCTTTCTCATCATATTGAACAAGTTATAAAAAAGGCACATGTGTAAAGACATCTAGAAAGGAAATAAATGAAGAAGCTAGCTACTTTTTCAGTAAAGAATTACGAAAGATTCATAGACTATGAAGAACTTTCATGGGGAAAAATTTTATGGGCTTGGGGAAGAAGAATAGGGGTTATTCATACCCCACACCTTTAATCATGTGCACTAAATTCAAAAGGAAAAAGAATCATATCCATCTAGAAGATATTGGTATAATGCCAATTCATGCATGTGGAAGACGTAACACATCTTTACCATGTTTGGAAAAATGAACCGTCTCAACTAATAGAACGAAGTCATGTAGAAAGCACATTAATTACTTTATAGAGCTATTAATTGGCAAGATTTTCAAGATTTAGCAAGCATGCACCTGCATGTGGATACAGACTTAGGGGCAAAATTTTGCTCAATATTCTTATAGGTAATTAGCAGGCTAATTTAAGGTGGTTTGGCACAATCAAAGCTAGCCAATTATTCTGCAGTCGGCCCACATAAGCCAACACAAGCCTACGTCGGTCTCAAACCAACCCTTCTACTTATCAAGGCACCAAAATAAGGCTCGTTCGTTTTATCCCTAAGCACCTATCACATTTAGGCAAAATCCAGGCCTAGTCCCTACCAGTCTAGCCAGGCATGGCCCAATGACAACTGACTTTCCTACGTCAATCTATTTCCAGCATAACTCCACGTCAACATGATCACACAGCATCACTCCAATTGGCGGCCCACACTTCTCTAAGCCTACCTCAACAGGAGGCACATCAAGCAAGATTGGCTCCTGCATGGCCCGTCTTTGGACCAGCTTTAGTATATCTATCTCGACCATTCCCAGGCAGCCCTCCCAGTCACCTCACACTTGTCCATGCACTATCTTCCCAATATAGTCCTTAGCATTAAATCATCAACAGCCACCCAACCATTTCTTCCATATTGACGATAGTCAATCGACCTGCTTAGTAAGATTTGTCACATAAGCACTCAAGTAAATAACAAGCTGTCCATCCACCTATTCGAAGCACTATAGCTAGGTAGCTAGACTGATGTGGCACACCATCAGCAATAAATGCACATTTAATGTGAAGCCCATGCTTGGTGCAGAGGAGGAATGAGTATATTTTCATCCATCACATTTTCTTACACCTTAATAGCTGTCGTCATCTGCTCTTAAAACCATACCAACGGTCAGGGTTTTTCCCTCCAGTTCTATAGCTCAATCTCAACCATCCATCATCCACTTCAGCTACTATAAATATCTCATGCATTGCAACTTCAAAGTGGTTGAATATACAAGGATTTTGAATACTACTAATAATTTAGGGCTCTTAATACCACAAGTCCTTAAGATTACATAGCTTTATTAGTCTTAAGTGATTCTATTCTTATCATTATTCTCTTGTAATTGCATGTAGTTACAAGATAAATATATAGTAAGAGGACTTCATAATGGATGTACGCAGCCTTGCCGAACCACTCCATATCTTGTGTTATTTACCTTTCAGCTCCGTACTTAACCCATCATTTTTCACTCTAATCCTAATGTTAACAAGTAACCTTTGTGCATTAGTCCAATTTCGAAGTTGGCTATATCTCTAGTCAATGGGTAGCTTTGGACATGTAGTAGGTTTAGGAAAGAAATAGATTTAAACATGTAATAGCTATGTATGTGCGATAATTTTAAATTTTATTTTGATTGCCCTATTGTATACATCGAATAGCGCATCATGAATTATCATGTTTGGGTTTCCTTAATAAATAAAGATGGGTCTATTGAATTTATAAGCTTGGACATTAAAATTTTAAAAGGTGAGGAAACCCAAAATAATTTTAGTTGTGTGAAGTAAACTGCATGCTCGTTTATATGTGATTTATGTGTAAATGACTATCACGAGAGCATAATAATATTATTAATGGTAAACTTATATGTTCAATTATATGCTTTGATAAGTTGTATTATTACTTATGGAAATTGATGATGTGCTCACTCATTTGTAATCGCTAAATATTATAACATTGGGACTCGGACTTGATAACCATATAGGGTTGTTACATTAATGGGTATGGTCAGGCTAAACTCTTATATGAGTAGAATTTCTTCTAGGAGATTAGAAAGATCAAAAGAAATGATTTGTTCGATGTATAGAAAACCAAATTAAGTTATATGGACCGGTTTTGGGGTAGCGCCTCACATTGCAGCTAATTAAGCCCCTCGACTATCAAGTTTAACAATTCTATTATGAACGGTTTTGCTAACATCAAGGCTATGTTTTTGTGTATTCATTCGAGAATCAAGTTAGGGCACCACAATTATCTTCATTTGTCATCAGGATATCCTGATATCCTTATACAAATGAATGCCATTACTATTTTTCTTCTATCATGGGACTATCTTTGTACTCTTATGAAAATGGTGGTCATTAGATTCATTTACTTCTAGCATGAATTAACCTTATAGGTTTTTAGTTGGCCTTTGAAATTAATAGTTTTATAGTGACTCTGAAAAAACTACATTGATGTATTAACACCTAATGGGATCAGTAGAAGAGGGAATGTGTAAATAAATAGTGGTCTAGTCATCTTGATCCTATGTTGTATGATGCTTATGATATGCTCTAACCATTGTGGTTACCGATGGATGAGGAGAGCATAGTACGTTAGGCATGTCCAATCTTATCCAATGAATGTTATGTTTGACATTTCGATTGATTTAGATACCAGTATGGGGAACCGATTCCGCTCAATGGGTGGTCTCACTATATATCTAATTTGGTTTAGAAAGGAATAATATTTTTCATATCAAATTTTTTGCTTGATCGAAAGTTTTAAATTTCCCTTGAACTCTCGAGTACTCAATTGAGTAAATAAAGAGTAGGGTTTTTGGATTTAGACTAATAAAGCTTTAGGAGATGTTGAAGATGCAAATAAATACTAGTTTTAGTTTATTTCGCTATGTAGTATAACTACTTATGTTTGTATGTAAAGATAGAATTTACAACTATTAGTAGTTATGACTCTAATTAGCCACAGCGCTTTAATAGGAGGAATCCATAGATAGTCTATTTTTGGAAAGTGTCTTAAGTTGAAGAAGCTAGCTTTATTGAAAAAAAATTACCATAAAGTAAACCAATTTCTATGCTTGGAAGAGGCATAGTTAGATGAAGGGATTGGCACTAGTGGTCAGGCTAGAACAAGTGGTGTCATATAGAGTAATGTAGCTATCAAAAAGGACGGAGACAGGAGAAAATAATACTTCTGGAAATATCAAAAGCGTTTATATAGAAATGACTAATTCTATTGGGAACATCTATCTTGCACATAATGTGTCGAGAGATATAAGAAGCTTGACCCCAAAGGAGGCCGATAAAGAGGAGAAGTGCTTCAAAAAGTATTGTTGCTTCAATGCAACTCATGAGCATAATACAAAAGAGTGTAGACATCTCCATGATGCGATTAAGGATCTAATCAAAAAATATAAGTTGCAGCAATATGTTAGGAACCCGTAAGGTGGAAAGAAAGTAAACAACTAGCCATAGAGGCAGCCGCCTTAAGGCAATATTGCTAGGATCAATGGAGAGGGACCAAGATAGCTAAATAGAGGTTTAGTTATTAACATGATATCTAGATGTTTGGATCCAACAGAAAGAAGTTGGAATAAGAGGGAGTGATATGGAAGCTCCTTAAGGCACGCACCTTAGGAGATGTGTTATACCTTAGAGAAAGGATATCCAACTAAATAATAATGGAGGATAGGTAATGACATTATCTTCCATAACAGGGATGCTAATGGGGTCGAGGCATCAATTCTTGATCCAATGGTGATCTCAACCATGATAGGACCAGGTAAGGTGCATCGAGTCCTTTGACAGTGAGAGGTAAGTGAATATCTTGTTCAAGAAGACATTTGATAAGATGCGACTTGATATAAAGGATCTGTAACCTTGTAAATCCAGTATCCACGGATTTACTGGAGAGACCAAAGATCTAACTGGTTACACCAAATTTTCCATGAAGCTAGGAGATGAGATGTATGGTGGTGTGGTTGTATAATTTTGATATGGTGATGGATTCTCCACCCATAATGTATTTTTAGGCCAATTGGACCTTGTCGATTTTAGAGTTGCACACTCTCCATGGTGCTTAATTATTAAGTTTTCAATAGAGAATGGATTTGTGACGACCCAACTTCCATACTCCAGGAAGTTGCATCACTAAGAAGAAAGAAAGGGATAGAAGAAGAAAAGAAAGAGAAAGAAGAACACAAACAACATCAGAATCTCACAGCGGAACGAATCAAATATAATATATCACATAAATACTTTACATAGTATCATATACATCAGAGTTTTACAGCCAATACAACACATACTAGACAGTTATAAACACCTGTCTAGTTATACAACTCTAAACAGTACAAGATACAACTCAGAGAGACGACTCAGAGATACCAACACAGCGGAAAATAGATAACTACAATGCAGAAGCCTCCTGCTCCATTTGCTCCTCCATAACTCGTCAAAGCAATCCTGAATCACTTGACTACTCATACATAATATGAGTACCCAAGAGTTTAATAAAACAGAAAATAAACACTCGGGTCAGACAGGGGTCTGGTGTGAGTAAATAGTTTAAAAGTTGCTTAACTTTTAGAAAAATCCTTTGAAAACAAAAGGTATCACGTAAGACTTCCCACACATAAACATGGAAAAGTTTTTACCTTACGCTAACCAAAACATTTGATAGGAAATCCAGTGATATTATAATAGTGTCTAGGGTTTTCAAGTAAATAAGAAATAGCCGAAATTGTTACATGATTAAATTCCAGCTACTAGCCACAAAAGTGGGTAATACAAACAAAACCGTAGGGTCTCGTAGGGAAAATGGGTTTCCATCAATGGCAGGGCTACTGGGGTACCGCCCGTCACAGTACGTGGCCTAGATCACCGTACCGAGGATTACTCCCTTCATCCCCTGCAACACAAGGCCGGACCCATTCCTTACTGAATAGTTCCGAACAAGATAACCCCGACGGTTGGAGCTCAAAAACCGTCCACACAGCCGAAATATAAAGGGACCTCTAGACAGGGGTAAATCTCGCTCTCCAGTGGGCGCGACCCACGAAGCCTTGCTGCACCTCCCCTGTTTTAGCCATTCCCGGTTGATGAGGCTTGAGGCTGCGATTACCTTTAGAGAACACATCTATCTTAGAATGCTCATCGTCCACCTGACGATGTTCTGAAAGCATTCAATCCATACAAGTTCGTTCCGGGTTCGAACGAAACCGAAGGCATTATCTCGTTACACTCGTTTTGGAATCACCCTCAGAGTTAACGACAATAACCCTTGCACTCTAAATCACCATCTCGAATCTATAAGTACTATTCCGTCAAACTCATTACGGAATCACCCACAGAGTTATACTGACGTATAGCCCTTACACCTCGAGTCTTCACTTGCTCCACTTGGATTAACGACCTATCGTTTAATTGGAATCGATGTGGTTTTCGGATATCCAAATATGGAAACCCGATCCCGGTCTCATCGAAACCAAACGCCATTTTAATGTCCAAGTTATACTTAAGGGTTTTAAACAAATGACACATTTAATTTTTATCTATTACACACAGATAGATAAACTACACATATTCATCATAACAGATAACCCATAATATTATCACAACAGATAATCATCACAACAGTCAAACATCACAACAACAACCATCACAACCAAATAATCCATCATACTTTAACTAAGCATCCATATCCTATAGATACCACTCATCTCATTTCTGAGATCACAACCATCCAAAGGTATATCAATATCATCCATAAGTAATGATATATTATCCATCACTTATAATTAATTTAAAATGAATTAAATTAATTACTTCTATCTCTAATTAATTTAAATAAATTAAATTAATTATCCACCTATAAATCTTGCTTATAAATCCATTGATTAGTCAACCTAGTTAATTAATCTTTCATTAAGTATTCAACTTGATTAAACATCTATGATTAATCATTCACTAATTACAATAAGTAATTAGTCTTAAATTAATTTTATAAAATAAATTAACCTTAATCATAAGTGATTAACTTTTAATTACTTCATTTATTAATTAACTATAATTAATTACATTTATCCTTAATTAATTACAATTAATTAATCACTTAATTAATTAATTAATACTTAATTAAACAATTCTTAATCACATCATTAATTATAATAATTAATGATCTCTAATTAATATTTAAATTAATTACTCAATTAAAAATTAATTACATTTAGTAATTAATCTAATCATAAATCACCTTGATTAATATTTAATCCAGTAATTAACTACTCTTAATTACTCCTTTAATAAATTAATTATCCAATAATCAATTATCTTTATTAATTAATCCTTGATTAATTACAAAAGTAATTATCCAAATTACTAAAATAAATCACCTTTCCTTAATTACATTCCAGTAATTATTCATTTAAAACTTCACTAAGAAATCTTTCTCCATAAATTACATTAAGTAATTATTATCATTAAATTATTCTTAAATTAATTAAACTAAATTAATTAATTTAACAAAACTCATTATCAGAATTAATTACAAAAAGTAATTAATCCCTTAATTACTTTCATAAAGTAATATACTTAACAAATTACAATTGATTTTCTTAAAATAATTAATCTAATTAATCCATAAAAATTACATTAATTAATTATTAATTATCCTTAGATAATTAACTACATTTCATTTAATTCCTTACTTAAGAATAATTACCTTAAATTAATTATTCATTAATCATCTTTAAGTATAAATTAATTCAAGTTATTATTTAAAAATCAAATAAATAAGTAAATCCTTAATTATTTTCAAAATAATTCATTTACTTATTTATAACTTAATTAATATTCAAAATGTATTAAAATAATACATTCCTAAAATTTAATTCAACTTCCAATTTAAAGTTAACATATCATAATTTTATTTAATACTTAAAGAAAGAATTCTTTTAAATTCAAACCTTATTAGAAATCAAATTCATATTTAAATTCTACTTAATAACATTTTTGTTCAATATTCAAAACTTTTCAAACTGATTTGAATTAAAACAGGTTTTAAAGTAAAAACTGAAATCATATTTGAATTTGATTTCAAACCCAATTTTAAATCTTGCATATCATTCAAATGTTTCATTTTGAATTCAAAGTATTCCTGAATCTGATTCAAATTTAAACCTGAATTTGAATTGAATTCCTTTCAAAATTTTAAAAAAAGAAACAAAACTGTTTTTAATTAAAATCTGGATTTAAATCCTGAAAACTACACTTGCACTGTTTCCAGATTTGAATTTAAACTTCAATTTAAATTTAAATTCATCATTTTGAATTTAAAAGCCTACCTGAGTTTAATTCAACCCTAAACTTGAATTTAATCATAGCCTTTAAACATTTTTGGTTTCCAGGTTTTTAAAAAACACAGCACAGATTTACACCCTGAAAACAACTAACCCGAGACAGCCAACAAAGTACTTCGAGTTAAAATCTCGTTCACTTCGAGTTATAACATGAACTGCACGGGGTCGACTTCGAGTCACCTAAAGCCTGCACATCAAAACTTCACCAGAGCCCAAATTTCCACTGTGCAAATGAACCACCACCCCGGCGACTTCCAGCTACCTCCACTATCTTCTCCAGGAAGCAACCCATCCCTTAACTTGTTAACAATCTTTAACAAAACTCTCTGTGGCTTGAAAATAGATTCAAGCAAAAAGACATCAACCTGAAAGCTTCACCACACATATCAAAACCTGAAAACTATGCTTGCCATCACCACTACTTTCTGACCACCTTTCTTCTATTTCCCCTCACTTCCTAGTCAACATTCTATCTTCAGGCAAGAATCCAAGTTTCAAAATCCATTCCATGATCAGATACCCCAAAATCCAATATACTGCACAGACCTTAAATACCTAACCCCTCAGAAGCCTTTTAAAACTGATGCTTGTTTTAATAATCATGTTTTAATATCCATGTTTAAACATGCATTGAAGTTTTGAACCTGTTTTGAAGAATTTTAAGATGTTTGATAAATTTTACTTTTGAACTATTGTCTGTTGTTTTGATTTCAGCAGTAACAGGTTTATATTTTCCTAAATTAAATTTCTAACCTAAATCAATGCTACACAAACACAAATTGTTTACATAAATAATTCCTAATTAAGCTACATACATAAATGAGTGGATTTGTATTTAAAATCCTAATAAAAACCATGGCAAGCTTGTAGAAATTTTTCATCACAACTGTCTGCATAAACAAGAATGTATGCAGGCATATTCACAAAATATTCACATCACACTTTCCTGCATATTCCAGAAAAACACAGAGCATCCATCATAGAACAAACAAGACATACTCAGTTATATCAATACTTATGCAAAGATAAATTTAGTACATCCTATAAAATTTTAAGGTTACTTATTAAAAAAAACAGAACAGTCTTTAGTTATCACTGATTTACAGTTCTTATTTGAAGGCATTTGGAATTAACTTTAGTTTCTGTAAATCTTGATAGCTTGATTTATTTATTTTTTTATTATTAAATGAAGAACTGTTTTTAAACCATAGATTTACTCACCTTTAAAAATGGAAACAGACAGAGAGCAATCCAGATGAATTCATCCCTGCAGCCTGAATTCTTCTTGCATGATTGAATCTGTGCTTGCTTCACTTGAAGATGGTATTAACTTGATGCTTGCAGGCCTAGGAACTGCATTTTGAGATAACATGATGTTTTCAGGCTTTTGAATCTGCATTTGATGTTGATTTGGTCTGCATGCTTCCCCAGATTCTTGCTTGTGTTGATGTTTACAGATTGAAGAAGTTGGTTTGCAGATTAACAGAATTTGGTTGCAGGTTACAGATTTTGCAGGTTTAAAGAAATTTGGTTTGTTTGCAGGTTCAACTGAATTTAGATTGTGGAATTTTTAGAGTGAAAATGATTTTAGTTTTTCTCAGATCTGAACTTTGATTTAGTATAGAAAATAAGATGTTTGAACAAAAGATATGTTTTAAGTTTTATCTAAACTAATAAATTCAAATATTCATTTGTATTGCCACTTGTTAATTGAATGTAAAGATTTATTTACAAGTGTCAAATTTAAAACATGAAACTTAACACATGTAAGATTTTAAAAATAAAAATAAATTTCTTTGTTTTACAATTGTTTTAATTAAAGATAAAATCATTTCTAATTTAATTTAAGATGTTTATATATGTTTATTTACATTTATTCTCTAAATAATTACAAATGAACTATCTTTACATATTTAAATGTTTGCTTGAATATCTTAAAAATTATTTAAAACAAATTTTACAAAAGAAACTTTTTAAAAAGAAAAGAACAATGTTGAATTATATTTTATTCAAGAGTTTTCAAATTAACATATTATACTTAAATATAAATAAACTAAATTTATTTCAAAACAATTTTAAAATAAAACAAAATAAACTTTATTATAAAAATACAATTCTTAACTATATATTTATAACAAAGTATTTACTATAATTTCTTCCAAAAAAATACAAGATAGATTTATAACTTGACTTATACAAAGTTCAATACTATTTTCAATTTAATATAAATCAATCCATAAATTATACACCTATATATATTATAAATTTGAAAAGATCCTTTATTAAATTTAAAATTAAAATTTAAAATCAAAACTCCTATTTACAATGTATACACATATATACATTATAAATAAATATTTTTAAATCAGCTTAGAAAGGAAATTTTATCATAAAAATATTTTTAACATTTTAAAACAATAAGCTTTTCAAATTAAATCATTATTATAAATTTTCAAAATAATATCATTTATTAACAAAATAATTATAAATTTTAAAAAGAAAATTATATTTGAATTGGATTATTAAATCAGTATTTCACATTTTAAAATAAATTATAAATGAAATTATTAAATAAATATTGCCCAAATTTCCGGGACATCACATTCCTCCCCCCTTAAAAGAATTTCGTCCCCGAAATTTAAAAGCAAAGGTAATTTAATAATCTCTTTAAAGATTTTATTTAATACACAAGCATATATCAAACATATGCTAACAATCAAAACAACCAATTCAACCAATCAAACAAATCTAATTATCCTGACAAATTCTGGATAAAATTCTATCGAGTTTCCCCTAGGTATAAATATATACCGGGATACTCGCTCTATAGAATCCAAACAATCAATACTAAGAAACTCCAAAACTCCTATACAACTATATCTATAACACTAGACAAGATATCAGACTACAAACGAGTCTGACTCAACAACCAAAACTCCAGAACTGCTGGTTCCACAACCAGAGATAGATCATACACGTATTCCCTCAGAGATACGTGAAACTCATAGAATCCCAGTTATCCAAACTGGCAATCCAATCCTGTAGATCAATCACTTAACCTTTAAGAGAAAAACAGAAAGGTCCAATCTCTTATCCACAAATCTTTCCTGTCGATCCTGGGCTGCTTCCAATCTTCTAGATCAATCCAATCCATCACACAAACTCTACTACAGATAACAGAAGACTTCAGACAAACTACACTTATTCAGGAAACAAAACAGATTCCCAAGACATCCAAATCTTCAGATTAAAGTGAATTTTCCGTAGAAATCCTCTGATCCAAGACAAAACACAAATCCCAATGAATAGGGTGTTGCTTTAATTCTGAAATAGCTGCCACCATGCTTCCACTGCGCAACTCTGATTCGAGAATGTTGTTATGAACACAAGTACAAACTTGCTCAGCTTACCTCGAAAACATTGTTCATCAAATCCCATAAAATCTCAAAAAAACAAGTCGAAACAGAACTCAATCTCCTGATGCGGATGCAAAACTTAACTCCTTCGAAGACATCCAGAAAATATCAAACCACCTCGATAACTCAAACATCTTCTAGAGATGCTTCGATCCAAACAAAGATTACTCAGAAAACTTCCGGATCATCGCAAGTCACTTTTGCGATTCTACTCAGTTCAGATTGTTCTCTCTTCAACAATCAGAACAGCCAAAGCCTTCAAATCAAAAGGGAAACCAGTGGTCCACCTTCAACCACAAATATCACACCCAACTGAGCTTCCAGAAGAAACGGACAAGCTTCACCATCTGCCCGGCCTACTGACAAAAGAATCACAGAGACTTCAGAACCAATGAAGAAACAGGCCACTCACGGCTGCTACTGCTGCCAAAAACTTTCTTACCAAAAACTCATCGAATCTCAAAGCTACACCTGCCACTTCCACAAAAGAGCCTTCAAAAGACAGATATCCCTCAGGAAACTCGCCTTCAAACCAAGCACAAAATACTCTGCCAAACTGAGTCTCAAACTCAAATACAGACAGATCTCCTTCCTAAGGTTGCCAAAATACCAATGCTGGCTTCAGTACTCCAAACTGATCCAGACTCAAGAAAAATCCTCTCACACGAGTGAAATCAAGCTTAAAAATCCAAAGATACACTCCAATCTTGAAAAGATTCTCCTTCAGAGATCAGAAAAATCCTTCACACCAAACTGCCAAACTACTCAAGATGCCCAATACTGCCCTAGCAGATCTCTTCCAAGCTCAAACACTCGGACTCCAACCATTAGTAGTTGTGTTACACACACCACTACACTATCTACCTTTATTACTTATATTGGAAAACCTGAACAGGTAACCCAACAGATAGGTAGAATTAAATATATTTATATATAAAATTACAAGTACGCTCTCTCAAGAAAGACACCACTACAGAGCCTAGGTATTCACTCAACCTACTGCTCTGATACCACGTGTGACGACCCAACTTCCATACTCCAGGAAGTTGCATCACTAAGAAGAAAGAAAGGGATAGAAGAAGAAAAGAAAGAGAAAGAAGAACACAAACAACATCAGAATCTCACAGCGGAACGAATCAAATATAATATATCACATAAATACTTTACATAGTATCATATACATCAGAGTTTTACAGCCAATACAACACATACTAGACAGTTATAAACACCTGTCTAGTTATACAACTCTAAACAGTACAAGATACAACTCAGAGAGACGACTCAGAGATACCAACACAGCGGAAAATAGATAACTACAATGCAGAAGCCTCCTGCTCCATTTGCTCCTCCATAACTCGTCAAAGCAATCCTGAATCACTTGACTACTCATACATAATATGAGTACCCAAGAGTTTAATAAAACAGAAAATAAACACTCGGGTCAGACAGGGGTCTGGTGTGAGTAAATAGTTTAAAAGTTGCTTAACTTTTAGAAAAATCCTTTGAAAACAAAAGGTATCACGTAAGACTTCCCACACATAAACATGGAAAAGTTTTTACCTTACGCTAACCAAAACATTTGATAGGAAATCCAGTGATATTATAATAGTGTCTAGGGTTTTCAAGTAAATAAGAAATAGCCGAAATTGTTACATGATTAAATTCCAGCTACTAGCCACAAAAGTGGGTAATACAAACAAAACCGTAGGGTCTCGTAGGGAAAATGGGTTTCCATCAATGGCAGGGCTACTGGGGTACCGCCCGTCACAGTACGTGGCCTAGATCACCGTACCGAGGATTACTCCCTTCATCCCCTGCAACACAAGGCCGGACCCATTCCTTACTGAATAGTTCCGAACAAGATAACCCCGACGGTTGGAGCTCAAAAACCGTCCACACAGCCGAAATATAAAGGGACCTCTAGACAGGGGTAAATCTCGCTCTCCAGTGGGCGCGACCCACGAAGCCTTGCTGCACCTCCCCTGTTTTAGCCATTCCCGGTTGATGAGGCTTGAGGCTGCGATTACCTTTAGAGAACACATCTATCTTAGAATGCTCATCGTCCACCTGACGATGTTCTGAAAGCATTCAATCCATACAAGTTCGTTCCGGGTTCGAACGAAACCGAAGGCATTATCTCGTTACACTCGTTTTGGAATCACCCTCAGAGTTAACGACAATAACCCTTGCACTCTAAATCACCATCTCGAATCTATAAGTACTATTCCGTCAAACTCATTACGGAATCACCCACAGAGTTATACTGACGTATAGCCCTTACACCTCGAGTCTTCACTTGCTCCACTTGGATTAACGACCTATCGTTTAATTGGAATCGATGTGGTTTTCGGATATCCAAATATGGAAACCCGATCCCGGTCTCATCGAAACCAAACGCCATTTTAATGTCCAAGTTATACTTAAGGGTTTTAAACAAATGACACATTTAATTTTTATCTATTACACACAGATAGATAAACTACACATATTCATCATAACAGATAACCCATAATATTATCACAACAGATAATCATCACAACAGTCAAACATCACAACAACAACCATCACAACCAAATAATCCATCATACTTTAACTAAGCATCCATATCCTATAGATACCACTCATCTCATTTCTGAGATCACAACCATCCAAAGGTATATCAATATCATCCATAAGTAATGATATATTATCCATCACTTATAATTAATTTAAAATGAATTAAATTAATTACTTCTATCTCTAATTAATTTAAATAAATTAAATTAATTATCCACCTATAAATCTTGCTTATAAATCCATTGATTAGTCAACCTAGTTAATTAATCTTTCATTAAGTATTCAACTTGATTAAACATCTATGATTAATCATTCACTAATTACAATAAGTAATTAGTCTTAAATTAATTTTATAAAATAAATTAACCTTAATCATAAGTGATTAACTTTTAATTACTTCATTTATTAATTAACTATAATTAATTACATTTATCCTTAATTAATTACAATTAATTAATCACTTAATTAATTAATTAATACTTAATTAAACAATTCTTAATCACATCATTAATTATAATAATTAATGATCTCTAATTAATATTTAAATTAATTACTCAATTAAAAATTAATTACATTTAGTAATTAATCTAATCATAAATCACCTTGATTAATATTTAATCCAGTAATTAACTACTCTTAATTACTCCTTTAATAAATTAATTATCCAATAATCAATTATCTTTATTAATTAATCCTTGATTAATTACAAAAGTAATTATCCAAATTACTAAAATAAATCACCTTTCCTTAATTACATTCCAGTAATTATTCATTTAAAACTTCACTAAGAAATCTTTCTCCATAAATTACATTAAGTAATTATTATCATTAAATTATTCTTAAATTAATTAAACTAAATTAATTAATTTAACAAAACTCATTATCAGAATTAATTACAAAAAGTAATTAATCCCTTAATTACTTTCATAAAGTAATATACTTAACAAATTACAATTGATTTTCTTAAAATAATTAATCTAATTAATCCATAAAAATTACATTAATTAATTATTAATTATCCTTAGATAATTAACTACATTTCATTTAATTCCTTACTTAAGAATAATTACCTTAAATTAATTATTCATTAATCATCTTTAAGTATAAATTAATTCAAGTTATTATTTAAAAATCAAATAAATAAGTAAATCCTTAATTATTTTCAAAATAATTCATTTACTTATTTATAACTTAATTAATATTCAAAATGTATTAAAATAATACATTCCTAAAATTTAATTCAACTTCCAATTTAAAGTTAACATATCATAATTTTATTTAATACTTAAAGAAAGAATTCTTTTAAATTCAAACCTTATTAGAAATCAAATTCATATTTAAATTCTACTTAATAACATTTTTGTTCAATATTCAAAACTTTTCAAACTGATTTGAATTAAAACAGGTTTTAAAGTAAAAACTGAAATCATATTTGAATTTGATTTCAAACCCAATTTTAAATCTTGCATATCATTCAAATGTTTCATTTTGAATTCAAAGTATTCCTGAATCTGATTCAAATTTAAACCTGAATTTGAATTGAATTCCTTTCAAAATTTTAAAAAAAGAAACAAAACTGTTTTTAATTAAAATCTGGATTTAAATCCTGAAAACTACACTTGCACTGTTTCCAGATTTGAATTTAAACTTCAATTTAAATTTAAATTCATCATTTTGAATTTAAAAGCCTACCTGAGTTTAATTCAACCCTAAACTTGAATTTAATCATAGCCTTTAAACATTTTTGGTTTCCAGGTTTTTAAAAAACACAGCACAGATTTACACCCTGAAAACAACTAACCCGAGACAGCCAACAAAGTACTTCGAGTTAAAATCTCGTTCACTTCGAGTTATAACATGAACTGCACGGGGTCGACTTCGAGTCACCTAAAGCCTGCACATCAAAACTTCACCAGAGCCCAAATTTCCACTGTGCAAATGAACCACCACCCCGGCGACTTCCAGCTACCTCCACTATCTTCTCCAGGAAGCAACCCATCCCTTAACTTGTTAACAATCTTTAACAAAACTCTCTGTGGCTTGAAAATAGATTCAAGCAAAAAGACATCAACCTGAAAGCTTCACCACACATATCAAAACCTGAAAACTATGCTTGCCATCACCACTACTTTCTGACCACCTTTCTTCTATTTCCCCTCACTTCCTAGTCAACATTCTATCTTCAGGCAAGAATCCAAGTTTCAAAATCCATTCCATGATCAGATACCCCAAAATCCAATATACTGCACAGACCTTAAATACCTAACCCCTCAGAAGCCTTTTAAAACTGATGCTTGTTTTAATAATCATGTTTTAATATCCATGTTTAAACATGCATTGAAGTTTTGAACCTGTTTTGAAGAATTTTAAGATGTTTGATAAATTTTACTTTTGAACTATTGTCTGTTGTTTTGATTTCAGCAGTAACAGGTTTATATTTTCCTAAATTAAATTTCTAACCTAAATCAATGCTACACAAACACAAATTGTTTACATAAATAATTCCTAATTAAGCTACATACATAAATGAGTGGATTTGTATTTAAAATCCTAATAAAAACCATGGCAAGCTTGTAGAAATTTTTCATCACAACTGTCTGCATAAACAAGAATGTATGCAGGCATATTCACAAAATATTCACATCACACTTTCCTGCATATTCCAGAAAAACACAGAGCATCCATCATAGAACAAACAAGACATACTCAGTTATATCAATACTTATGCAAAGATAAATTTAGTACATCCTATAAAATTTTAAGGTTACTTATTAAAAAAAACAGAACAGTCTTTAGTTATCACTGATTTACAGTTCTTATTTGAAGGCATTTGGAATTAACTTTAGTTTCTGTAAATCTTGATAGCTTGATTTATTTATTTTTTTATTATTAAATGAAGAACTGTTTTTAAACCATAGATTTACTCACCTTTAAAAATGGAAACAGACAGAGAGCAATCCAGATGAATTCATCCCTGCAGCCTGAATTCTTCTTGCATGATTGAATCTGTGCTTGCTTCACTTGAAGATGGTATTAACTTGATGCTTGCAGGCCTAGGAACTGCATTTTGAGATAACATGATGTTTTCAGGCTTTTGAATCTGCATTTGATGTTGATTTGGTCTGCATGCTTCCCCAGATTCTTGCTTGTGTTGATGTTTACAGATTGAAGAAGTTGGTTTGCAGATTAACAGAATTTGGTTGCAGGTTACAGATTTTGCAGGTTTAAAGAAATTTGGTTTGTTTGCAGGTTCAACTGAATTTAGATTGTGGAATTTTTAGAGTGAAAATGATTTTAGTTTTTCTCAGATCTGAACTTTGATTTAGTATAGAAAATAAGATGTTTGAACAAAAGATATGTTTTAAGTTTTATCTAAACTAATAAATTCAAATATTCATTTGTATTGCCACTTGTTAATTGAATGTAAAGATTTATTTACAAGTGTCAAATTTAAAACATGAAACTTAACACATGTAAGATTTTAAAAATAAAAATAAATTTCTTTGTTTTACAATTGTTTTAATTAAAGATAAAATCATTTCTAATTTAATTTAAGATGTTTATATATGTTTATTTACATTTATTCTCTAAATAATTACAAATGAACTATCTTTACATATTTAAATGTTTGCTTGAATATCTTAAAAATTATTTAAAACAAATTTTACAAAAGAAACTTTTTAAAAAGAAAAGAACAATGTTGAATTATATTTTATTCAAGAGTTTTCAAATTAACATATTATACTTAAATATAAATAAACTAAATTTATTTCAAAACAATTTTAAAATAAAACAAAATAAACTTTATTATAAAAATACAATTCTTAACTATATATTTATAACAAAGTATTTACTATAATTTCTTCCAAAAAAATACAAGATAGATTTATAACTTGACTTATACAAAGTTCAATACTATTTTCAATTTAATATAAATCAATCCATAAATTATACACCTATATATATTATAAATTTGAAAAGATCCTTTATTAAATTTAAAATTAAAATTTAAAATCAAAACTCCTATTTACAATGTATACACATATATACATTATAAATAAATATTTTTAAATCAGCTTAGAAAGGAAATTTTATCATAAAAATATTTTTAACATTTTAAAACAATAAGCTTTTCAAATTAAATCATTATTATAAATTTTCAAAATAATATCATTTATTAACAAAATAATTATAAATTTTAAAAAGAAAATTATATTTGAATTGGATTATTAAATCAGTATTTCACATTTTAAAATAAATTATAAATGAAATTATTAAATAAATATTGCCCAAATTTCCGGGACATCACAGGATTAGGCTCCATTCAAGGAGATAGAGAACTGGTCGAGAATGCTATGTTGCTAAACTTAGGAAGTGAGACAACGAGAGAAAGAAAAGATGCAAAGAAGCCTCTATGCATCAAATCTTCTAATGCATAGCATTACCACCTAAGCATTGGTTTGGGTCCAATAGCAAATACTATAAAGCTATGGACCGATGAAAAGTGTCATAAGAGGTAAGACCGGAACCATTGTAACTGATGATTGAGGTCCTGATAGACGATAACGATCTTTTAGAGGTTCTTAAAGGGTTTCTTCGATCAAATAAGGACGTGTTTATTTGACACATTTCGATGTTTATGGGATTTCATCTTAAATTTACATGTTACGAATTGAATGTGAATCGAAGCTACTCTCCAAGAAAACAAAAATAGACAATATGGAACTCGAGTGATGCGCTGCGTTGAAAGAAGAAGTGGATTAGTTGAATGAAAACGGCTTCATCTGTGATGCATTTTACATGGAATAACTATCAAATTCGGTGCTAGTCAAAAAGACCAATAGGAAATGATGAAAAAACATTGATTATTCTGTTATAAAGAAAACATGCCCGAAGGACTACTTTCCAACACCGTGAATAGATTGGTCAGTGGATGGAACAACCATACATGAAACTACTGTCCATCATAGATGTGTACTTAGGCTATAATCCGATTGTGATGTATGTCCTATATCAATAGCATCCGAGTATTATTACAAATTTAGGTCTATATTTCTACAGAGTGACATTATTCAGTTTGAAGAAATCTGAGCTACTTACCAGCATTTGGTCAATATGATGTTTAAAGAACAATCCGGACGAACAATGAAGGTCTATGTGGACGATAGCTTGTGAAGCCGTAAAAAATTACAGACCAAATAGGCGATCTCTTTGAAATTTTTGATGTACTCTAGAAGTTTGGAATGAGATTGAATTCACTTAAACGTTCCTTTGGAGTCACTTCAAGCAAGTTTTTAGGTTTCACTGTAAACTCAAGGGGCATGGAAGCTAAGCCAAATCAGACTGAAGCTTTGAAGAGTGTCGCAGCCTATGAACAAGGAGGGAAATAAAAAGCTTGAATGGTAAAGTTGGCATGTTGAGTTGGTTCATTTCAAAGGCGATCGTTAAATATTACGTTCTTTAATGCCCTCAAGAAAGAAAAATGGAAGTTCAATAGACTAGAAAATGTGAAACTGCTTTTCAGAATCTATTGGAGCATATGATAAATCAATGATTTTATCAAATCTTGTAGATATAGAACATTTTTATATCCACCTACCGGTATGGACTTATGCATTGAGCCCAGCATTGTTGTGCAAGGAGTGTAAGATCAAACGACATGTCTATTATATCACCTAGCGATTCATTAGAGCGAAAAACATATACGAAACTATAAAGTTAGCACATTACTTATTGATGGAATCTTCGAATTTGAGACCATATATTCAGGCTCATTTGATAAGGGTGTTGACAGATCAACCTCTAAGGCGGGTATTGCACACCTTGAGACTTTAGGATGACTTATGAAGTGGAACATTGAGATGAGTGAATATGAGATAATTTATCATCCTCGTAAGGCGGTTCATAGAGAGGCTTTGGAGGATTTCATTACTGTATTCACCATCCAGTATGATTAAATAGAAGAAGAGTTGGTTGAGCTTTCTCAATGAAATGTATATGTTGCTCGAGCATCTAATGACCATGACTTCATAGCTTGAGTAGTTTTGATAACCTAAGAGGGTTGGAGGATTTTTTACGCATTGATGATTAAGCTTTTGCGATGAGTAATGAAGTGGAAAATGAAGCAATGATAGTGGGACTTAAGATAGCATAGAAGCCGAGAGTGCAAACATTGCATGTCTACAGTGACTCAATTGGATGTTTGCCAAGTGAAGCAAGAATTTTAAGGTAAGGGAACACAACTTGCCACTTCCCTATCGAAGGTGTTCGTGTTACTAGATGACATCGAGCATAACACGATAAGGCACCTCTTTAGAGAAGAGAATATGAATGCTGATTCGTTAGCCAAATTGGTAAATTCTGGTGATGCACAAATATTGGGAATCCTAGCGGATGTTCATGAAGGAAGCTGTAGTGATCGCACTAAGGGGTGGAATTTGGAAAGTAAGACTCTTTGCTATGTATACTTCTAGCCAATATTAACTGAGTTTCATTTGAATATTCGAGGAAATATGAAATGTGCCAAAGGTTTGCAAAGATTCCGAGAGCCCCATCCAACAAGCTTATGCAGAAGGTTAGCCTATGGCCATTCGTAATTTTGGAAAGTGATATCATCTGAGTGCTACTGATGTCTCATTAAGGAATGAAATATATAATCATTGTTGTGGAGTCATGACCTACTTCACAAAATAGGCAGACGCGGAGCCCCTCACCACTCATTTCGGCAAAATTACTCTAGAATGCGTTCAGGAAGACAAATTCTAGAATCTTCTCGATCAATGGACAAGAAACCTAATCCATCATCAAACTCAGCCCATGGGTTATTTTCCCCCTTTAGAACCTATCCTCATTCATTATGCCAAAATTTGTTGTCATTTAATGAACTATGTAAAGAGGCGATGATGATGAAGGGAGTGTCGGCTTGAATTTGTACATAGATCGATGATGGTCCTAATGGAGAAATCGAGATGATATCAATGATGGTTATAGATAGAAGTGATAAAAACCTTTAAAGAATAGACCTGGATCTAGATCTAGAAGCAAGGCTGTTAACTGGTACTTTAACCAAATGAAAACTAATGTAAGTTATAACATTAAGACGAAGAGGAAATGGCTCAGAAACTTGGAAGCACACTTAGAAGGAGTAGAGAAACAACTTGGGAATTTTCAGAGGGATTGGAGCAATTGGCATAGCAGTGTATTGAGCTACATAGGTCGGTACCAACATATAATTCCCCTTCGGATCACCTCCCAAACTTCATGCTTCTTATATACTACTTCAATAGCTCAAGATCAAGTTGTTTTTCCTAAATTATAGACGACCAATTCCACGGTTGATGAGAAGAACGCCAAGAAAGTAGGGTAACTCAAGTGATAGTGGAAAGATTACTAGAATCAGCCAAAAGTTGATGAAAAGAGCTTGGAACCTATTAGCTAGAAGCTAGAAGAGAAGAGTAAGAGTTGAAGTTGGATTTGTACCAACACTTATTGCTCAGTGCCAAGCTATATAGGACGGAACCGGTCTAATCGAGTCAGGATGCTTTGATTTCTCTTGTATAACATCGGGCCTTTATATAGGCTCTAGGCTTCTGCGCCAGTACCTGTGATTTCGCTATAAATACAAACCATAGTGTAACCAAAAGTGTGTCTTCTCCCACTCATCTTCTTTACTCTAAACGTTGGACTCCATTGCTCTTCATCATTTTCCTCCCTTACAATAATCACCAAGGTATCTACTCTTGGTTTTTCTAAGCCTTAGAACATGTCAATTTCTTGTATTTGTGACTTTAATCCTTTGTAATCTCATATATACTATCTTAGATCCATATTCTGTAAAACTATAAAGTGGACATAGGCCAGAGTTAGCCGAACCACTATGAAAATCATGTATTTCTCTACTTTATTTCTGTTGTTTTACTATTATCTATTAGATCTAGGTCTCATAGGTTCGCTACAACCTATTATTGGATACTGATCCATTTTTGGTGTCAAAATTTTGGTGCTTTCACTAAAAAACTGAACCCAAGTTTAGATTTAGCTTGCTATTATGGATTTGGAAAGATCCAGTGGTCAGATCTAAAAAAATTACTTTAAGAACTTTGAGAATGTTGTTGAAGGCTAATGGCACCTAGAAAAGGAAGATCTGCTTCCGAAAGATCCGATGGAGTGGTGGCTAATGGTGATGAAGGAAACACTCAAAAAACGGAAATTAATAATGGAAATGCAATGTTAGAATTCCTTATTCAACAAGAAGTTGTTACTGGAGAAGAGCATAACCACAAAAAGTTTAAGGGTAGTGTGAAAGCTCTTATGGATAAGATTCTTGCGTTGCTAACCTTGCAGCCACCAATGACAAAAGGAGTTAAAAGACAAACTTCTCCTACAGTTAAAAAAGATAACTCTTTAGTTGACAGCCTAAACAAGAGAGATGGAAAGCAAAAACAGAAGGAAGTAACTATCGTAGTTGCATGGAATGTTGCAGGATAAAGTAGGAGTGCTCCCCCCGTAAGAAACGACTCGGTTATAAGACAAGATAACTCGATACCTACCCAAATCTTGGGTTAACACTCCTCGGAAGGATGGTGCAATGCTTGTTTCTGACTCTGAAGACGACATGCTACTGGATAATGATAGTACTGAGTTGAATGCTGTTGTTGATAGAATATATACCAACGTAGGATTTTAAACAGCCACAATAGAACCGATCATGCATATACAAAAATCTACAGGAGTGGTTCTCCCAGAGAATGAAGAAACTAGACATTAGTCGGAGAGCTAAGATTGTTTGCAGAGTCAAACACTTGGTGCTGCCCCTGATAGTCGACCAAAGACTACCATGCCAATGAGGAGTACGTCACTGACATGGTCAAATGGTTGGTAGAGGAGAGAAGGGGTAGGAAAAATGAGGATTGGGGTTCCGCACCAAGCCGAACTCTATTTATCAAGAATATTCTGAAAGAAGAATACATAAGGAAGTTCACTGTGCTAACCATGCCATCCTATAACGGAACTACCGTTCCCATGCAACATTTACTTAAATAAGAATAGCATATAGATGGAGTTAGAGCCACATATGTTATTTTCTGTAGGTGTTTTCCTATCTTCTTGGAAGAAGTTGCTTCGATATGGTTTACCGGGCTCACATTGAAGTCAATATCAACTTTTGATGAATTGGCTAAGAAGTTTCTAAAGTAGTTTTGGCTCCACACTACATGACCAAAGGACGTAGTATCCCTATTTGGCTTCTTTCAAGGACTTAAGGAGTCACTTAAGGCTTTCCTAAACCATTTAACATCGTTTTCACGGAGGTGAGAAATCTAAAGGAAGAACTTGTCTTCATGGTTTTGGTCCGGGGCATACACTCGAATATGGAATTTGGTAGATGTATAAAAATAAAGCAACCAACTACCATAAAGGAATTCCACCGAAAGGCAAATAAGTTTGTAATACTAGAAGAAGAAAATATGATTGAAGGCAGGCCCACTAATGATCAATTAAAGGAAGTGGTTCAGAGGTACGTAATTATTAAACAAGATGGAAATAGTTTTGGAACTACTGTAAAAAATGCAAGACAAGCTTCAAACTATAAGAACAGGAATCAGAACGCTGGTAGTGGTGACGGGAATAGGAAATGCCTAGGGAATCTAAGACCCATGGACGATACGCCATCGCATGACAGTTTAGAGAACATCTATCTTGCCACTCAAGGAATAGAGTGATATAACAAACTGCCTAGGAGGAATGCGATGGAGCAACAAAAGAGAACGGGGAAGTATTTCCACTGCAATGAAACTCAAAAGCATAATATGAATGAATGTCGTCAGCTAAAGGACTTAATTAATCAATTGATAAGGAATAACAGGCTCTAGCAGTACATCAAGAAACAATAAAACCATGATCAACCTGCTGGACCCCTAGCGTCGAATGCTCAACTAAATCAGCCTGGACACAGTGGAGAAAGGCCCCAGTGAACAGATTAAAAGACTGGTTATAAATACCATTACTGGAGCACCTCATCCAGTGCAGAAGACTTAGGTGGAATGTAACAGTATGCTATTTCTTTGAAACATGCACCACAGGAGAGTTGCTATGCCATCGAAGATGAAACACCTGCTAAACAGCAAAGGATTATTACCAAAAACATTGTGTTCCAGAGTTGGGACATCGAAGGCGTAGAAGCTTTGACCCATAACCTGATGGTGATAGCAATCGGGAGACCCACATTTGTGCATCGAGTACTGATTGATAATTGGAGTTCGATCAATAACCTATTTCAAAAATGTTTGACCAAATAAAGATTATCATGAAGGATGTGGCCGCTTGCAAAATGAAGATACATGGATTTACAGGTGAACTTAAATAGCCGACTAGAACAATCGACCTGCTTGTAGAACTCATAGAAGGAGAACAGAGGGTGGTTCTCATCCAAAACTTCATGATTGTTGATTAATATTCTACTTATAATGTTTCCTTGGGCCGACCAGCCCTAATCGCTTTAGGTCCATGGTGCCTGAAAATGATATTCCTAACATAGAATGGGTTAGGAGTAGTAAGAGGAAACCAAAGCGCTACAAGAGAATGCTATGTTATTGAATTGCGTGAAGCTAAATGCCCTAGAAAGGGGAAGAATGTAGGGAAAAACTCTTTGCATTCTGAAACCACAAGCATAGCAATTATAGAACACCCCTAGCTTGGGGACCATAGTCGCTTCGACAATGCTATGGACCTTAGGAAGAAGAGTTCTGAGGAAATGCAAGCAGCACTAGCGGAGATTATAGTGGATGTCCCTAATGATATGGATGACCCAACTCGAATCTTGAAAATAGGTTCGTAGCTTGGAATCAAGATGCAAAAGGAATAGGTTCATAGCTTGGAATCAAGATGCAAAAGGATTTAATAAACTTTCTTCATTCCAATCTATACGTGCTCGCTTGGACGCAGTCTAAAAAATGCGGATATTGTCGAAGATAGCATGTCACGCACTTAACATCGATCCCAAGTTCAGGCTAATGAGACAAAAGTGGCGCAACCTAGGCCCGTAGCGCTCTGGTGCATTGAAGGAAGAAGTGAAAAAGCAGTTGGCCATTGGATTCATCCGCGATGCAACATATACTAGTGGGTGTCAAACCCCGTATTGTCCAAAAATTGAACTGAAAGTGGCGAACTTGCATTCACTACTCGGATTTGAACAAAGCTTGTTGAAGATAGCTTTTCGTTGCCCAAGATCGACTAGCCCGTTGATGGAACTAGGAGGAATGAACTGATCTTATTTATGGACACTTACTCAGGGTACAATCAGATTATGATACAAGAACTGGATCAGGAGAGCATTAGATTTATCATAAACTTAAGGCTATACTGCTATCGTGTAACGTTAGTCAGTTTGAAGTACACCAGAGCTAGTTAACAAAGAATGATGAACACAATGTTCAAAGGCTAAATTGGACAAATGATGAAAGTGGTGTAGATGATATGCTAGTGAAGTCACAAGTATCTGAAAACCATTTAGATGATCTCTCGGAGATGTTTGAGATCCTTCGAAAGTACGGAATGAAATTGAACCCGCTTAAATGTTCCTTTGGAGTCACTTCTGGAAATTTTTTAGTTTTATTATGAATGCAAGGGGTATTGAGGCCAATCCGGAGCAAATTAGCTCCTTGCAGGATGTCAGAGCCTTGATAATGAAAAAGAACCACAAAGCTTATATGAAAAGATCACGTCATTGAGTTGATTTATCGCTAAAGCAACAGATAAGTGCATACCATTCTTTGATGCATTAAAGAAGAGTAGAAAGAACTTTAAATGGAATTAGGATTGCCATACTACTTTCTAAGAATTACTGTGACATATGGAGACACCACCGGTCTTATCTAAATAGTGAATGGAGAGGACTTATTAATTTACCTAGAAGCGTCTGCATTAAGCAACAGTACTTGTGCATGAGCAAGCTAGGGTTCAATGACCCGTCTACTACATTAGCAAGCAACTAGCCAAAGCTAAATGAATCTACCCGAAGTTGAAAAAGCTAGCATACTGCTTTCTAATAGCATCTAGGAATGTGCGACCATATTTTCAGGCTCACCTGATCAAGGAGTTAACTAATCGACACTTGAAGCTGATACTTTATTGACCCGAGACTTCAGGCCGCCTTCTAAAGTGGAACACCGAATTGAGCCAATATGATGTAACTTACCATCCTCGAAGAGCTATTAACGAACAGGCATTGGCTGACTTCATTGTCGAGTTCACTAATCGAGACGATGAGGAGGTGGACATAACAGTCACGGTATCCTAACGGAAATTTTTCATTGATGGCACGTTAGATGAATTTTGCTTAGGAGCGAGCGTTGTGCTTGAAACTCTCGAAGGATGATGAATTTGCTATGCTCTAAAACTTGAATTTCCCACCACTAACAACGATGTGGAATATGAAGTGCTGATAGGGGGGTTAAAAATTGCAAAGGAAGTGGGAATAAAAAATATGCATATCTACGATGATTTCTAACTAATATTTTGTCAGGTTAAAGGGAAATCAAGCTAAGGGGCAAAACTTGGCCCTTACTTGTCGAAAGCTAAAGAGTTGCTCAATGACATTGAACACTACACTATATCTCTTCCCAGAGAGGAGAGTACAAAGATCGATTCCTTAGCTAAGCTAGCTAGTTCTGGAGAAGCGCAGCTGATGGGATTGGTTCCGGTAGAAGTATTGACTACTCCTGGCATATATCAAATGGACATTGATTAGGTCTGGGGACTGCATAAGAGGAAGACTCATGGATTACACTGATAAAGGATTACTTACCCAGGAGAATACTTCCTCGAGACTGGAATGAATGAAAAATGCTCCTTTAAAAGGCATCACGATTCATGATACAGGATATAGTGCTATAAAGTAGAGTATTCTCCTCCACCTTGCTCAGATGTGTAATCAAAGATGAAGTTAGGAAGATCCTCATGTAAATTCATGAAGGCAGCTGCGACCACACTGCGGTCAAACACTAGCGAAGAAGGCAACCGTTATGGATATTTCTGGCCAACAATAAACCGAGACGCAGCATACTACATTAGATGGTGCGATCGACGCTAGAGATTTTTAAAGATTTCGAGAGCCCCATCTTCAAAACTTACACAGATGGTCAACCCCTTGCCATTTGCAATATGGGGTACTGACATAATCGGTATACTACTAGTAGGCAAAAGGAGGAGTGAAATTTGATATTGATGCAGTTGACTACTTTACAAAATGGGAAAAAGTGGACCGCTTGCAACAATTACTACTATAAAAGTAATTAATTTTATAACAAAGAATACTATTTTCAGGTTTGAAGTGCTATAAAAAATCATTACAGACAGCTGAACTCAGTTCGAGAGCGTTGAGTTTAAGGACTTTTGTAAGCAGTATCGGATCTATGCTTTTCTACGATGGCACATCCATAGGAAAAAGCGCAATTGGAAGCAGTGAACAAAATAATCAAATCCACCATAAAGAAGTGGCTGACTAGAGCAGAAGCAATTGACTTGATGAGCTTCCACTAGCATTATGGGCTTACAGAACAACACACAAATCTACAACTAGGCAGTCACAATTCATCCTGGCATACAGTTCAGAAGCTACGATCCTAGTAGACCCGGAAGTCCTTTCCCATTACAAAAGATGCTTTAAGTAGAGAGAGAATGAACAGATACTTCTTGAGTCCCTCACCCAAATCGATGAAAAGCAGAAAGAAGCCAAACTGAGGGTCATTGCTCACCAAAAAAGAGTGGAGCGCCACTTCAACGCCAAGGTTCGCAACTGCATTTTTGATGTGGGAGATCTCACCCTGGAAAGAATCTTCCTACGTATAGGAGTGCTTGGCCAGAACTAGGAAGGACCCATTGTAATCAATCAGAAGCTTCGAGATGGAACATTCAAGCTAGCCACGGTCGGTAGAAACCCGATTCCCTAAGCTTAAAATAGCGACATACTGCATTATTATTATAATTAGCTTTATCTATTTCGTATTTTTGCGAATATGCCATGTAGGAATACCAAGTGCAGTGTAAATATGCAAGACCTGTAATTTTTGCTTTTTTCAATAAAATTTGTTTCTTAAACCAATCAAACCATGTTCTCATAAGCCAAACTACCGAGTCAATAGGGAAAATTGACTCAAACCTGCGGTCGAGGAGGAAATAGATCCCTACCTTTTGAGAACCAACGTTGCTCCAACACCGTCGAAAAGGCACCAAACCCTCGAGTTGAAGGGGAAAATTGAGTCAAACCATCAGATCGATATGGAAAATCGATCCTTACCTTCTGAGAACCGATGTTGCTCCAGCAATCTTGGGAATGCACAAAACCGCCGAGTCGATGGGGAAAATGAAATCAAATCGCTGGATCAACAGGGAAAATTAACCCTTGCATTCTAAAAATCGGCATTAACCCAGCAACATCGGAAAGGCCCAAAACTACCGAGTCAACAGGGAAAATCGAATCAAACGCCAGATTGATAGGAAAAATTGATTTTAACCTTTTGAGAACGAATGTTGCTCTAGCAACGTAAGGAAGGTTCAAAGCCGTAGAATTGATGGGAAAAATCGATTTAAACTGTTGAATCAACAGTGAAAATCAATCCCTGCTTTTTAAGTACAGATTTTGCCTCAGCAATGCCAGGAAACTTCGAGCTATCGAGTCAACAGAAAAATTAACTCAAACCTCTTGAGGCATGAGGTTGGCTAGAGATAGGCGATATTAGAAGGAATTAACCAGAGCTTTAAGATAGGCAATGTCAAAGAAAAATCTAAGGAGTTAAGCCATTCGTGTATACGTTTTCGAAGATAGAAACCGGTGCACGACCGGACCTCAACGATGAACTTGGAAGAATTTTTTATGACGACGATGCATCTTTATGATACATATATCCAGAATGACATTGGTCGATGATATCGGCTTGGAAGAATTCGAATGTAGCCAAGAAATTGGTGATATCAAAGATATAATACATGGAACCAAGCAGTAAAGTCAGTAGTTCCTAGAGATAGGAATTGTCATACTGATCAGAATAGGGGCAATCAAATGAATTGTTCTAGATATCCAATCTTTCGTTGATGCTCTAATTTTAGCATTCAGCAATGTGGACAGGGGCACATACGCCAACACCTGGTTGAAACAAACTCTACCAACATCGAACAGAAATAATAGTATATAATATAGAAAACTACAGTACAGTTAATCTTCTTAAATACATAAGTAGTCACGTATAAACAGGTGCATTATGTATTACCACTGTTATTAACCTCGAAGATATGCGACATGAGACATGAATATGACACCACCTTTTAAGACGGAAGTAATGTTGTACATTTTCAACATCATTCAATACAATATATGATCAATATTGCATGTTGCGACCGCTTCTCCTTGATGTCCCCTCCCATCTATACTATGTCTCATTGATGTTATGTTTTATCAATGTCGCCTTTCAGTTGTGAAAATAAGATGAACAACACAACTCATCAATATTGCACCATGACGATGTCGCTCATCATTGATACTACCTGCAACCAAAGCTGTAAAGTGACGATGTTGCGTCTCTTTAGTGCTACTACTATTTAAATACCATAGCTCTTAAATGTTGTCTTTCAAATAGTATCAAGCTAATCAATGTTGCCTATCATTGATGTCGCCAAAAGTCAATGTCGCGTCTTGCTAACAGTGCATTTCATCAACACTTAGGGGATGCCGCATTATACGTGTAATGTTACATCGATAGCCACCGGTATCCATATAAGTTACCAAGGCCAATGTTATAGTAATCCATGCCGCTCCATAATGATGCTGACACAAATCATTATCGTGCAATGTCGAACACCACTTCAATTCGATACTATTATCAACCAATGAATATGTTGATTATCACAACAGAAGCCAATCAATGTCGAGAGTCATGATGCTGCGCACCTTCACTTATGAGATGATTCTGAAGCCCTGTCCTACACCTATGAATCATAAAGGATATTGTCAAGCAAAGTTAGCATCATGTAGCATTGAATCTATCTAGACCGAGCATGTCGAAGCCATGCGCCATGCCGTAATTTTCTCCCATATAATATGGACCTAGGGGCGCAATGGCGGAGGCGAATCATTCTTGTCTCTCTTCTTACAATTTAAATTTTGTAACCCTGATCTAATTTGGGGATTCATAGCCGATTGTAGCACTTGATCTGTTGGATTTTGTACCTTTGACTTTGTATTGAATAAAAACAAGATTTCTCAAGTTATGCTTACTTCCGAGTTCCAAAAGCATATATAATTTGTTAATCAAGGATTGCTTCGAATTTCAATAGTACTCATTCTTGATTTCTATATTTACGTACAATTGACTATACGAATTTACTTCATAAGCATGTAAACCTACATGACTTTTCATATGACTTCACATTGGACTTAAGCTTGTTCGTTCGCTCCTCTTAAGCCTTGAGTCAACCAAGTGTCGCCTTGTCTTAACATTCATTGAAGTTAAATTTAGGTTCTTCAATTTCCATCATTTGTCAAGGTTCACTCCCTTGCACTTTTTGAGTTTGACGAAGAAATTTGTTAACATTATATAAAATTAAAAGAAAATATACAAGAAATGTTACAAAAGTAAAGCTACTCTTTCATTACTACTAAAATCTTTTATGTACAGCACAAACAGCAGAGGCCTTGCTTATATAGTATCAGCTTGTTTTAGACGCAAAAAACAAAATACAGACTCAGTCGACATAATAACACAAAAGACCAAATGATTTGGCTATCATACCCTACCAGGCATTCTACTTCTTGTCGCCTCGGCTGCCGTTGCACAGTTTGGGGTTGATGAAGAAATTTGTTAACATTTTGGTGCTAAAAGGAGGGCTCAAACCTCCATCTCCAATAAAACCCTAAGTGGAACTACCTTGACTTACATATTTAGGGCTTAAAGGACTTTCCCAACCAAGCATATCTCATTCCAAGCTAATATACCTTTGATTCTTATCACCAATTAATCACATTAACTAAGTATTGCTTAGTCATGCTAATTAATCATGATAAGGTCTTCTAGCAAGGATCCTTCAAGCCTCAAATGACAAGGTCGACTTACCAAATTACTAATGATCCCCGAATTAATGAAGAAAAAGTGCTAAGACTTGTAGCATTACAAGGTATGGAAGAGAAGAAAAGATAAGTGGCTCCATATGATCCCAAATTTTTTATTTTGAATCCCTTTCATATGGAGCCAACACCGATCTTTGTCCTGGCTAGCCAATACAAAAAGGATTGCATCTTCTTGAAAATAAGGAAAGAGATTCAAGTCAAAGCCAAGGCAAACATTTTCGTAAAGGAAGTAGAAAGGGAATTTGACCGGTTCATTAGAAAATGAAGGGGTGTGCTTGATTGATCCTATAAAAACAGTGCAGCATAAGGCTCCCTAGAAAGGAAACTAATCATCGAATATGAGGAATCTGTCTCAAGCAATAAAGAAATTAAATACCAATCAAAAGAGCCACCCTCCAAATGGTCACGACTTTCCAAGAACTACAACCTTACTGCTTCCTACAAGAATATCCACTTTCTGACTAAAGACAAGCTCAACTACCAGCCTTCGCAAAAGAAGGGACCAAAGAGTTAAAGGAATCTCGGAAGGTTATATTGTCATTCCCATCACTCTAACGGTCATGACACCAATCACTTCTAAAACTTGGAGGGAATAATCAGCAATATCTTAGGGCAAGGAAAGCTTAACTAATTTATACAAATATATTAAGCAAGTTAATAACAAAGAAAGAGTTTCTTAACAAAATAAGTGTACTTACATGGTTAAGGAGTGAAACTCTCCTAAAATAATGGAAAGCCTAAACCACCACATAAGATGGAAGTAAGGGGCTAAAGCCTTTGTTCCCGCTAAGATGGCCTGTCAAAACACCTCCTAGAGGGAGGTTAGAGTACGCATTTGGTTCTGTCTAAAAAGGCCTAACTAGAGTATTTGCAAGCCTTCAACCTTTGCCTACACGACCTGGTTGAAGCGCCTCCTAGAGGGAGGACGGGTAAGCCTTTGTCCTGTCCAAATCGCTGAACCAGCCTTCTGTACCATCATTAAGGACCTCACTAAAGCACCCTCCAGAGGAAGGACTGGTAAGCCTTTGGTTTATTCAAAGCATTGGATAAGCCTTTAGTACCGTCTCCATGGTCTTACTGAAGTGCCTCCTAGAGGGAGGTTAGGTAAGTCTATGGCTCAGCTAAAAGAAAGCTAGTCAAACGCACCGAACAACAAACCTAAATCATCACCTAAGACGGTTATAAGGGGTTCGATCCAAGTTGAGATCCTTACCTACAATGGTATAAAAAGCAATCGAGTCAACTACATTCTATCCAAAAGAATGGACCGAAAACAATCTCCTAGAGGAAGATCCAACAAAATACGGGTCGTTAAAAGTTAGGAACTATTGCTAGACAAGTGGTCTAGCCTTCCATTACTATTGTTGGATAGGTGTTTTGGTCTTCCATTATTATTGCCGGACAGGTGTTCTGGTTTTCTATTACTATTGCTAGATAGGTGTTTTAATCTTTTATTACTATTGCCTGATAGGATTTCAGGTCTTCTATTGTTAAAACCAGATGGATTTTCTGGTTTTCCTTATTAATTACAAATGGGTTTTCTGGTCTTCTCTTCACTCTATAACCAGAATGATTCTTTTAACTTCTATTCAAATTATTATCAAAAAGACTTTTTGACAATGGAACTTCGCTAAATCAACTCTAAATTCAGATTTGAATTCATTTAATGGGAATCTTCGTTATTAAACAAGCTGGTGAAAAATTATTAATCAAAAGGAAAAAATTTATATCAATTTCTAAAAGCTCAATTAGCAAGGTTCTTAATTTTCTTATTGAGCAGATTATCCATTAAAAGCTCAAAATATTAGAAAGCAAGATACTGATCGTTAAGTGATTTTAAATAAGAATAAATATTCGATTTATGACTACATACCTTACATCCGAGGTAACTTTCATTCAAATACAAATTCATTTACGATCTACTACATTATGTACAAAGTTAAAGGTTCATAAATTAGGTAAAAGAAGAATATGTGTAATGAAAATATTTGCCAAACCTTGGATCTCCATGCCATATTGTCCAAATCCTTGGCAATTAAAGAATCGGTAATATGTAGAAGGACCACATCCAAAAGCTCTTTGAATTTATTTTCCTACCTTCAAATAATATTTATAATATCAACTAAATCAATTTGAGTTTTCGAAGCATGCTAGAGAACCTTGTTGGCTCCTCTCAAAATTTGAACCATGCTTTATAACACTTCAATCTCTAAAATAAGAGCATATTTCTTGTGCTCAAGCTTTTGTACTTGCTTTCATATTCATTGAGACATTGAGATTATTTTTTGTTCCACTTATTACTGAAAAATTGCATACATTTGAATTTAAATTATCTGCTTTATTAGAGATTACATCATCACTTAGACCCGAAGGTGGATTCAATATAGTAGGAAATTCTTGACTAACAAAAGATTGAGATCTCGTTATCCTTCTAGGAGTAGAAGTAGGAGTAGGAGTAGGAAGACTGGAATCGCCTTCACTGATGATGAGTTCCAAGGATTGGCAAGATACTTAACTCTTCATTAACTCTACTTCGAAATCATTGATCCGTTAATGTAAGTTAGCCATTTCGACATCAACCTTAACTGAAGGCCTAGATTCTAAAGTTGGAACTATCCGCCTCTTCAATTCTAGAATTCCTTTATCTTTCTCTTTAATTTCTTCTTTTAAGATAGAGATTTGTTCCCTTAGTCCTTTAGGCCTTTAAACGTCGATTTTAGTTGAAAGCATTTCCTATGCCAATCTTACACCTTAAGATTATCTGGAAATTATAAAGCTGAAGTGTCTTGGGAAGACCACCTCTTTTCAATATTAGCTTGTAATCTATCTTTAATCTCGACCACTCGTAAGAAAACATCTAAAGGATCAGATGCATGCACTAATTGGGTTCCCTATTAAAAATAAGTAAAATAGGAATTAATACATGAAAAATAATTTCTTTTATCAGTAATAACAAAGGTTTATCAATGATGAAGAAAATTGAATTATATCATGGTGTTATTTTCTAAATTAACTCTTAAAGTTTTGAAACAACGATTTTGGCCTTTTAAATAACCCAACGGATAGGGTAAGAATAGAGTCAAAAGAAGCTTTAATTCCTTCTAAGGTATTAACGGGAGGGAATTAATGATAGTAGAAAGAAGCATGATACCATATCAGCTTGGCGTGATAAGTTCGAATTTCACTCAGTAATTTAACAACTTCATCACCTAAGAAATTGAAGCGAAAGTAGGGAAGCCACATGTAGACTTCTTATAGGTCTCTAAGAAAGCTGCATCTCGCTCACTGCGATGTCTTGAGAATTAGGGATTTTTCATTAAAATCCTTATTTGCTTTGACATATTTACTCAAGAGTTCCATAAGAACAGGACTGCTTGAGATTTCTTTAATCTATATGATATTTTAAAATTAGACTAATAATAATAAAATAAAATGGTAAAGTTCATAAGCTACTTAGGTTACATATTTCAGTTATACAATCATTCGGGTTCATATAAGATTGATTTCTTATACAGTTCAGAAATAAATCTCTTCCTATTATGCTTGAGTTTTTCTGAGGAAATTGAGCGACAAGAAAGAGGCATAAAGACCACTCTCGGGAGATTCCAACATGCTTCGGGATGAGGATCAGACCCATGTTCATTCAAGTATCTATGATGAAAACGTCTGAGCAAACACCCGCAATTATTTCCTAAATAGGAAAAATCGACAAATATACCCCTAGACGAGACTTTATAGATAAGCTCTTTCAAAGTGCTCCTATCATCAATCAACATCCCAAAAAGAGCCATTAGATCCACGTTCTCCACCAAGAGTTTCTCTCGATGAATGCATGCCATCTTCATCCGTGGAGCAATTTGCCTCTCTTTCCAAAATCTTAATTTTGATGCACTAGTGGTGAGATTCTTGTGCTTCTCAAACAACTCATTATACTCTTTCCATTGTCTATCCAATTCCCTATTCAACCAATCTATTTCCTTTTGTTTCTTTTCGAGCATAACTTCGTATTGATATTTTGATTTCTTCCTTAACTAAAATAGTTAGCATATTAACTAGAACTACTTGATGATTTGAGATGACTAAATAGAGTAATCCATACATGAGAAAGGGAAATTCAAGATGAAGAAATCTTCTCCCTTCCTTTAGATTTGTGACATTGGGGAGCACTGTCCTTCTAAGGAGAATCCTTCCTTGAAGGATCAGGGATATTAGCAACCCATGTGTCTTGGACTATTGAGTCCAGGTTAGCATCTCTTGATCCGTCTTTATCATCTAACGGTCCACGAAAGCCCTTCTCACCATCACCATCATCGTTATCATCATCACCATCATCATGGACATCATTATCTTTGCTCTCATCATCATCATCTTCCTCGTCATTAGATTATGTATCTTCGTCCACTGGAGGGTTGTCGAAGGATAGCAGCTTCTTAGCATCAATCTCTTCCTCCTACTTGGAAGGTTCCCCTCCAGATGCTTGGTTTTTATCTAGAATAGCTTCAAATTTCTTCATAAATTTCTCATTCCAAGCTAGAGGGAGAGAAGGGAAGTCCGAACCTGGGCATTTATGGGTATTGTTGGCATATTCTATAAAAAGTGCTTTCTTAAAGGAGCTATTAATAATGGTAACAAGAGTCATCCTAAGTAAATGAGACACTTTCTACTTTGCGTTGTTGATTACTTTAGATTATTTTGTTCAAAAGTTTTTTATTCTTTCATAACTTTTTCTTGAGGAATTCATTCTCCACTGTGAGTTTGGCCTCCTTCATGCTAGCCTCCTCAAGATCTGTCTCTAAATTTTTCACTCTATCATCTAAAATGTGTCTGGCATTTTTCTCTAGTAAGAGATGCTTCTGCTTCCATGGATAGGGTAGATAGTTTTTCTTTCTTGTTACAGCTTCATCTCTTACTATTGAAATGTCAATTATATGATTATTGAGCAATGAAACTTGCTCCTTAAATTTATACATTTTATTAAAGGTCCATACAACATCCTATTGTAGAAGAAATATATGTTTAACTGCCTGAAATGAATAACATGCATGAATCAGAATATTACACAAAAGGTTAATAGCCTGAAATGGTTAAAACATGGAATAAATATACCAAAAGAATTCCCTAAGGTTAGTAAAGCAATGATCTTGAGAATAAGAGGAGAGTTGCGGTAGCTTAAGAGTAGCAAAGGATGGAGACTGGATGACCAACTGGAGAAGGTCATCGAAACCACTAACAGGGTTGGTGATTGAGACTTGGAAGGAAGCGAATCTTTTGGAGAAATACCCAGTCCAAGCTCCTTACAAAGATGATTTAGAGCCTCAGGAGAACCTATAAAAGCAATACAAAGAAGTGGATTCTGAGACTACCCCGCTTCATTCAGTTATTGAGCTTTTTCCCCAAAAGTGTTAAGGTTTAAGACCCCAAGGCTTGAGCCAATATCCATAAATGGTTCTTCTTCAACAATAATAGGGGTATGCATCCCTATGACTTTAGGCTTCTTGCTAGGAACTATGATGATAGTGGAGCCGTCGCTTAGTTTCCTTTTTATGGATTCGAATGAGCTAGTGACGACGTCCTTAAAAGATTGAGACTCGAGAGTTTGGTTCAAGGCAGAAGTACTATCTTTGCTCTCCTTTCCTTAGGGAGCGTCACTTGATATCTCCTTCTTTTTGGAAGTGATGGCTAATGTAGATGAGCCTGAATCAAAAAGAAAAGCTTATAAGAGGATGTCATAAGAGGTTTCATATAAAATGCAATGGTACCTTACCAAACATCTCGAGCTGAACTGGAGAATTAGAAGTAAAGGATTTTGATTTGCCTATGACTAAAGATCATTTTCCTTATGCATTATATATGACCATTGGAGGCTCTCCCAAAATTTATGATGATCCAAAATAGTGGAATATGGAAGGTGTTTTGCTGGAGTTAAAAGTGTAAGCATGTTCGCTAAAGTATCTGATGCTCGATTCATGACTACACAATCTCTTGATCATAAGAACCTAGCTTTTTAGGAACAGAATATGAAAAAAAATATTAATAAAGAATAACAAATAGTTGGAGGTAGTAAGAGACAAGAAACTTACTGATGGTAGAGAATGTTATGATGACGCTAGAGAATCACTTAACGAAAAAAAAATTGTGTCTTCCATCCTCTCGTCATGTTAACACTCTCCAAAATCATACCTTTTGGGTAAGGACTGATTGAGTATAGTTGATGATCTTTTTGTTCATCAATCTGGGTAGGATAATCCATTAAATGAATAATTTCATCATTAAGGGAAGGGGATTCAGCCTCCTAAGCCAAGACTTCCAAGCAAGTTAGATATGTTTAAGAATTTGGCGAGGACTGAATTGGTGCAATATCAAGAAGTTCGAGGTATCACAGAAGAAAGTCGGGAAAAGGATGGTAGCCTATGTGCCAAATATTTCTTGGTGTAAAAGCAAAATATCCTTTCAGTGGATTACAAATATTATATGTAGGACCAGCAGGAATGGCTGTAATCTCGTAATCCCAAATTTTTCTAGAGTAGAATCTACCTCGACTTGGGTTATGATTTATAATGGATTCAAAAGGTTATCTCCCTTCTTACTAGTGGAGAATGAAGCCTTAAGGCATGCACTAGTTTTCTTAACGGGCGTCTTGCTTGGCTTTGAGATTTCCATCTATCTGCCATGTGATATTATTCCAAAATTAAAGAAATTATAATGTTCATATTATATAGAAGAATTAGGAGATGCTAAGTAATTTTTTTTATCTAAATGACTTATCTACTGCCTAAATGATGGCATCAAGACCATAAAGTATATGTTAGTCACAAGTCAATAACTCTTAAATGACACATATCGAGTTTATTGAAAGACTTAAACTCTAACTTTAATAAAGGAATTTCATGGAAAACTATATAAAGATTGAATAAGAATGGATATGCGAAGTTAATAAGTCCATATCGAAAGGTATGCCAATATTAAATGTGGCATAGCTTATATTATAAAGCTTTAGTAAACAACGCAACTAAAACTAATGCTGAAGTGATGAGGTTATCGACATTAGTGAGCAACGATGACATGAGTTGATAATGTGCTAATTAGTTAAACGGCTTGTACTATGTTGAACCAGCAACGTCATACGTAATGATATCGAATGAAGCTTGCTTTACAATACAAAAAGTGGCTATAAAACGATGGCAACTAACAGTAAGACTATCAGTATCAAATTATAATTTCAAAAATCGAAGATGAAAGGAAACGACGTCATTCATAATCAAATGATGTCGCATCTAACTTGTATACACTTTCTCGTAACAATAAGAGGTTGTTGCATCTCATCTTAGTCGTTAACAATATAAGAGTTCTTTGTTATCAGGAAATAGGTCAATTAAAAGTTTATTAATGTCAAATGTCATTAATATCGAATATCATATCAATATCGCAAAAACTTTGTCAAGACGTAATGTAGGGAAAGATGAGTCGATGTTGAATATTATAACGATGTCCTGAAATATCAGTGTCGACATAGAATGAATCCTTATTGGATATTGGGTCTAATAAACTATCTATTTCATCTTTAAACAAACAACACCTAGGTTCTCATCACCAACAACCTCAAATTTCATTCAGGAAACGTAAAAATTCAATGTTAATCTAATCTATAAAAACAAATGATAGTTGATTACATTGATACCCTGAACATTAACATCAAAACTATCTAATTAAACCCCAAAAGTCAATTCAGAATTGATAAAGTCGTAAAGGTGATTCCATGGAAATTCCTTAATTCAAAATAAATAAATAAAAATTAGAATTACATATCATACCTTAATGATGAATCAAACAATCAAGTGTTGGAATTTTTTGGTTTCTTTTGAAAATTTGATTCTTGCTTGAGTTCCCAATTGGAACTAAAAGTGGAATGAAAGAAAATCTCGTCTATTTATAGAAGATGGCTAGATTTGCATGGAATACACATAGGCGGTAAATTTGATGTTGACATTATTGACTTAAAAAGTCAATGACTCCTCTACACTAGAGGGAAAATGTTATCATCATTATTAACCTCGAAGATATGTAACATAAGATAAGAATACGATACCGCCTTTCAAGATGGAAGTAATGCCATACTTTACCAACACCTTTCAATATTGTATATGATCAATAACGCATGTTGCCAATGCCGCTTCTCCTTGATGCCACCTCCCATCTACATTATATCTCATTGATGTCGCGCCTTATCAATTATGCCTTTCACTTGTGAGAACAAGCTGAACATCAGCATTGAAACTTCCAAGACAACACCGAAGCCCTGCCCTACACTTACGAATGACAAAGAATGTTGTCAGACTAAGTTAGCATCATGCAGCATTGAAACTACCGAGACTAGGCGCGCCAAAGCCATACACTATGCTGCATTTTTCTCCCCTATAAATATGGTCCTAAGGGTGCAATAGAGGGGGCAAATCATTCTTGTCTCTCTTTTTACAATCTAAACTTTGTAACCCTAAACTGATTTGGGGATTCATAGCCGATTGTAGCACTTCAACTATTGGACTTCGTACTTTTGACGTTATATTGAATAAAAACAGATTTCTCGAATTAGGGCTTACTTTCAAGTTCCAAGTCATATATGATTTGTTAATTAAGGATTGCCTCAAATTTCAAAAGTGCTTGTATTCTTGATTTCCATCTTTGCATATAGTTGACTATACGAATTTACTTCATAAGCATATGATCCTACATGACTTTGCATATGAGTTCACAATGGAATTAAGCTTGCTCGATCACTTCTCTTAAACCTTGACTCAACTAAGTGTCGCCTTATGCCAACACCCATTGAAGTTGAATTTAGGCTCTCCAATTTCTATCATTTGCCAAGATTCATTCCCTTGCACTTTTTTGGGTTGAAGAAGAAATTCGTTAACGTTATATAAAATGCAAAAAAAGTATACAAGAGATGTTACAAAGGTAAAGCTAATCTTTCATTACTACTAAAATATTTTATGTACAGGACAAACAATAGGAGCCGTGCTCATATAGATAAGCCTATTTTAGACACAAAAATAAAATACAGACTTAACCGACATAATAACACAAAAGACCGAATGACTCGACTATCATATCCTACTAGGGCTTCTACTTCTTGTCGCCTCGGCTGCCCTTACCAGTCTTAACCGTAAGGGTTTTGAGTTTCTTCCTCCATTTTGGCTCCCTTCCAAGTGGAGTGCTACCGTCTAAATGAGTGGAATCTTCACTAACAGTAGAAGCGGGCTACCCGGATTTGACAGCGAGGTCATCAGTGTGCTTTGATGGTCTGATTTTAAAGTACGAACGTTTCGATGGAAGCTCGTTGGTTTTGAAGATGCGGCTTGGTAGTTTCAGGCTGCTTCTTCACTTGTCTTTTCTCTGTGTCCTTAACCTCCTTGATCATTATTTCATGCTCGGCCGGGTCAAAAGCACCTACAAGAAAAATATCCTCTTCTTGAGAGACGAAATGTCCTCCAAGCTCTCTAAAGTGCCGATCTTCTCAGAATCAGTACCCGGGCCGGAACTGGAAACAGGAACGGATGTAAAAAAACCATACGAAGACGATGGTTGATGCAGTAAAGATTGCTTCAGTCCCTGAACCATGCGAAGCTAGAGGCAGAGGAGGCAATTGAGGTTGATCTACAAGTAGGCAAACAAAGTGTTAAAGTTTAATGATGGATTCTCACGAGAACTGAAGCTTCTCGTAGACTGGAGAAACAAAAGATATACATGTAGTAGGATCCGGCTAGGATACGATGAATTCACCTTCTTTAGTCCTAAATCCCCCAGGCTGGACCACAATAGGAGGAACATATTGCTCGTGGGGGGGGTACCCGTTAATGATACTGGAGGAACACAAGTAGTTGCGGAGCTAACTCTCGAAGAAGCAGGAACGATTGCTGCCGACTCTTGAGATTTTAAAGCGGATGTTTCACCTTGACCCAAAAAGCTCGAGCCAGCAATAGCATTGGAAGCCTCAGAAGCAACATCATCAGCGGCATCGCTAGGATAGCCTTTTCAATGGAAAGAGACTCTATGTCTTCCGCTTCAAGATATTCATCCATCAACTCCTCTTTAGAGCGATTGTCTCCTGCCTCCACATATCTATGCAGCACTTCCTACCAAGAGCCAACAAGCATCTCGAGATAGTCATTCTTCATCCATCTTAGATTCTTGAAAGGACCACATTGGTATAAAATTATAGCATGTTGGCATCCAGCTCAACCACTATCCTTTTCTTCACCTCTAGAAGCTCTTTGAGCTCTTGCTTGGAAATAGCAAGTTTAAGTCCGATGGCATCTTTGTCAGTGGATAAATGTTCCTTCTCTTGGGTGAGTTTTTGAACCTCCTCGCAAAGCATGGCAAGTTCACCAGCTTACTAGGATATAGTCTGGTCCATAGCTTTAGTAACCTCATATTTCTAAGCAATTTCCTAGACTCTGTCGTCAACTTGCTTTTTGAATTTAGCACTATTAGCAAGAGAAACTTTTGGCTCATTTATTATCATGATTTCGATGTATCCATGAGCAAGTTTTAATTCGTCCATCAAGTTATCGGTCCTGGCATTTTTCTTTAGAGCCAGGTATCTCTCTCCCTTGTGATTTTAACTAAGTCATTCTCCTTCTCTTTTATCATTCGTTCGAGATCAGCTTTCTCAGAATCGAAGAATTGGTTGTTGGTGTAACTGATTCGGTTCGCATCAACAAGGGCCTTGCACAAGAGTTTTCATTCATACTCGGCTTCCATGTCTTCTTGAACTTCCTGGATTCTATTCAGGCAACTTCCTTCAGAGTGTCCTTGATATCTCAGTTAAACATAATTCCTTGTAGAAATGACGTGGGAATACAGCCTTCTAGCATAGAGGACCAGGTGAAAGAGTAAATGAAGAAGTGGAAATCCCCTTAGAAGCTGGTGGGACTATAGGAATTAAAGCATCAAAAGAGGGACTTGCTATTGAGGAGTTGTCTGTGCCTCATAGCTTAGAGGAATCAAGCCAGAAGAAGTCCCATGATGCTCGAAGGAATCTCAGTGGCGTTTGGAGGGATCACATGTCAACTCACCTACAGCATCTCTTTTCTTTCTCCCCCTTTCTCCCGCCCTATCCTACCCTTGATCAACCCTACAAGCTTCGTCATACTCGCGGTCGTTTCTTCTTTACCTTTCCTCATCAAATTCATGGTGGCAAAGCAGATAGGATCGGGAGTTTGGCCTTTAAGTGCACTGGCAATATAGAAGAACATCTCATAATAATTGCGGATTATGGAACTTGAAACAAGGAAGAAAACAGTAAAAGTATTGGAATTTTGAAATGAGATGTAATGCAAGAATTAATGTCCATGATCCTAGTCAAACGTGTGGTATTGATGCCCCCTTAAGTACTCCACTAACCATATTGGCAAGGAATTAAAGTATAGGTATCTCCACCTTGGCTCATAAAGCCCGCTGGAAAAAGGGTAGGATTTGAAACAACATCCCCCAAAATGTTGCTAGCGGTGAAGTTGATTTCACCGATATCACTTAAGCCAACGAAAACGTCATAGAGAGGACAAGATCAAGCTGTATCCTCTCCTGAATGCATTGCAACTTGATCCCTAGCTGCCTTAGAAGTTTCAATGATCATATGTTTTGGAAGGAGCGAGCTGAAGATAATAGGAATTAAGTTGGGCGATTCACCAAATGATTCATCCCCTTCTTTGCTAGCATTGTATTTTCTATCATCAGCATCAGTGCCCTCTCCTCCCTCCTCCTCTGTCATTGGATCTTTGCCTTCTCTCCTTGTTATCGGTTCATCTTCCTCCTAAATCAAGGGCATTCTAGCTGCTTTGCCTCCATCTCTTGGGATATCTTCTCCTCTAAACTCTTCATTTACTCTTTTTGGGGCCTCCTCTGCATATGCCATACTAGAGGGACCCTCTGCTCCCCCTTGAGCATTCTCGTTGGAGCTACGAGCAGGGGAAAAGGAACGGGTGTTAGCCCTAGAGCTGCATTGCATTAGAGACTCGGCAATAGCATATCTATCCTGGTGAAGCAGACCAAAATGCCATAGATTTTCGTTTGTAAGAAGGAATGCAATGGTGCACCGATTAGGTCTACTTGCCTTCAAAGCATTGAGTGTTATCTCATGTTCATCGTCCTGGTCTCAGGGCACGATGCCTATGAGGAAACACATATTAACTTAGAAACATAGAAATTTCAACGTAGAAGAGACTAGAGGAAAAGAATATACAACTAGATAGCCAGAGCCGGTTAAATTCGAATGGGCGCCGCATGAGGAAATACTTGTTCTTGAAATAAGAAGGCTTGTTATGGAGCTTCTCAATCACTTTACTTCCTATCTAGGCTTCGATTATCAGATATGATGGGGAATCCCTCCTTTTATTTAATCGAAGAAGATACATAAGCTCGATAAATCTTGAGTTCCAATTAAATCTACTCATAAATAGGACATACAATAAGCTAAGAAGAGAATAGCTATTTGGATGAACGTGGAACAGATCCAATTCAAGTTCTTGCAGCACCATTAGAAGGAAAGGATTGAATGGGGAGACAATACCTCCTAAGCTATGTATCGATTGCATGTTGTGAAGCCCCACAGTGGAGTTTTAGCGAATTTAACCCTGTTAACAAGTGGACACCATCCTTGGGAATGCCATGTTGGAGACATGTTTCGGAGCGACCTAGCAGCTAGGATTTAAGGCACTTGCTCCAACGGGTTGTTTAAGATTCTCGATCCCAGATGTAGCCGACCAATATCAGCTCAACTGGAACTATTTGGCTTTGGGATTCGAAAGTTTTAGGATGACCTGGCCAGACAAGAATAGTTGGCGAAGCAGGGGCTGTAGAAGATCCGGCTTTAGGTAGAGTGGACGTTCCTTCGCCAGACTTAAGACAAGGTGACCGACGAGTCATTTTGAACAATAAAACTTAGTCTTCAACATCGTCAGGGTATATTATACTTTGATTAATAAACCCATGAGGCCAATGCCCGAAACCCAAAGGATGTCGATGTGTGTTGACTAATCAGATTCTGAGCATTGATCGAGGCAAATGCAGCGTGAGTCCAGTGTCTCGTTCATCATGAACGGAGCATTTTGTGTAGATAGCTCGCTTGTGCAAGAAAAATGAGGCACATTGTACTTTAGGATTTTATTTTTAGGACTTACCTATTATCGATGAGTAATTGATAATGGAGCCACAGTTTAGAGAAAGTTGAAAAGTTTATTCTTTTCGGGATCACTAGAAGTGCAGGAATGAGAAAAATGATGCAATGGGGTCATCCACTATATCCGATTTGGAATTAAACCATCGTATTAGAATTCAATCAACGATCGAGACTTGGCCAAATTTCAATCAGAAAACTCGGTGCAAAGTTAAAATGAAAGTGAACTTGAATTTTTTTTCTAAATATTGAACTTATAGGTGGAAGGTATATAGCGCGGTATTAAGATAAGGAACTAGGTGCCGTGTTGTTTTGTCTCCCCCTACATTGTTCAAAAGGCATGACATAGAATGGCTAAACTGACCCAAAACATGAAGTGATCTCTGGAGTCCATGTTCTAAATGCAAAGGAAAAAATTCCAACTTTAACTAAACTGAACAGTTAAAGCAAAATCAACCAAGTGATAGCCACATATTGGGATGGCATTTGAAAAATCAAATGCTTTGTTTTTCAACGAACATACTGTGGGAGCAAGTGTTAACCAGGTTTTTAACCAAGTAGAAGTCAACGGAAGTTATAACATTAAGACGAAGACGAAATGACTTGGAAACTTGGAATCACACTTAGAAGGAGTAGAGAAACAGCCCGAGGAAGTTTCAAAGTGAGTAAAGCAAGTGGCATTGCTTGGTACCGAGCTACATAGGTCAATGCCGACCTATAATTCCTCTATAGATCACCTCCTAAACTCCATGCTTCTTATGTACTACTCCAATAGCTTATGATCAAGTTGTCTTTCTAGAGTATAGATGGATAATTTTGCGGTTAATGAAAAAAAGCGAAGAAAGCAGGACAACCCATTTGATAATGGTAAGTTTACTTGAATTAACCAAAACTCGATGAAAAGAGATTGGAACATATCAACTAGAAGATAGAAGAGCAAAGCAAGAGTTGAAGTTGTATTTGTACCAACACTTATAGCTCGGTATCGATCTATCTTATTGGGTCGTGGTGCTTTGATTTCTCTTGTACAAATTTGGGCCTTCATCTCGACTCCAGTACAAGTAGCCTTCATGTAACGAATGCGGTTTTTGCCCGCTCGAAAATCGACATCCATACTTCAAATCGTATTCGAATGCCGTAGATTCGACCGTTCAAATTCGATTCGCCGGAGCTTATAACAACATTAAGTAAGTAACACAGCGGAATAAAAGAATAATACATTGATATACAACACTGATACAACAGAGAGATACAATGAATATCAATATACATCAGAGATACAAGAAAATAGCAGCGGAACAGAAAATGATGACACTAGCAGCGGAACAAATAACTCTAAGATAGTCTTCAACGAAGAACTCCAAATCTGAACTCCATCTCCAAGAACTAATCCAGCAATAGCTCGAGCTCCCCATAACAATGCACCAAGCTAAGCAAGACTGGTGCGAACCAAAGACTGAACTAACTCCAGATATATCCACTGGACCTAACTATCTGAAAAACCCAACTCTAGACTGCTCGTGTAGAAAATTAGTGAGCACCCAGAGTTTAGGAAAGGAACAATAAACTCCAGGATCAGTCATGTGACTGGTGTGAGCAACGAAAATAGTTTATCTTTTAAAACAATCAACAAGAGAATTTTAAAATAAATTCACAATGCTTTTTGAAAAAGAAACTACCATAAGACCTCCCACCACACACACAATGCAAACGCAGACTTGGAGGAGATTTCTTCTTATGATAGCCAAACATGCTTAATACGCAGAAAATTTCTTTGATATTATTATTATAAGTGCACGGTGCAGAAAAACATTTCGAAAGTAGAATATAAATCTTAGCCAACATACGACCATTATCGTATGCCTACTATAGCTACTATGTTCAATAGCAGGTTACCGCCACATTCCATAGCAGGTTATACAACTAAAACCGTACAAGGATCGTATTGTTTCTTTGGATTTCCAACAAATGGTCAGGCCAAGGAACTTCCCATTGCCACATGGAAACGCCTCTGGAAGGACGTCCCGAGAACCTAACCGGATCTCTGCCAACACAAGGCCGGGTTATCCCTAACTGGGTAACTACTGACACGAGTATGCCATCCCCCGGTCCTTTAGGACCTTTATCCGAGCGCTCGATAACCAACATCATACTGTAGTAAATAGAGTGTTTTCCATATGAGTAAGTATCTGGGCTCCATACCATGATACCACCCCTTTCCAGAAGGAAATGAACATACCCTAAAGGGGCGCTAACCCCTAATAACCTTGCCGCATCTTTCCTGTTTTGACCATTCCGGGGTGTGAGGCTCGACGAAGTCTCGTCCACAAAGCTACGCTTTTTTTTAAAAAAAGCCACGCTTTGGGTCAACAAATGATCAAAGTAATGATCACAAAGATAAATGATCAAACAAATGATCCTATCACAAATGATCAACACAATGATCATTTCACAGCAACACTTAGCATGTCACATTACCAAATTGGGAATATATCGCTGATAACCTTCAACTACATAACCTCTGAGCTCGTACGTCTCAGAGAAGGGTGTTAAGCTAAAAGAATAAATTCTCCGCCACCAACAGAAATGTATTTGAAAGAAATCTGCTTTATATCTCAAAATGTAATGTCAGACACACAATCCATACAAGTCTATTCTAGGTTTGAACAGAACCGAAGGCACTTCTTACGAAGCCCTTGTAATCCGGGTATTCACAATCCCGATCGGACTTCCCATCACTTAGAAAATCTCTATACCGGCGCGACTCAGTGCAGAGACAATCGACGAGTTATCCTTTCGTTTTTGTGAATATCTGGTCTTCATCACCGGTCTTCAAATGCTATCCATAACGACGAATCACATATTCGGAATGGGATATATGACACAAAGGTCCTCTCCCGGCTAAACCGAATAGTGAGCGAAATAGTTCAAAAACATATGGATATTGGGATTTCAATTAAGTCACAACTTAAAACCCAAAATTTTCTTTAACTGGTTAAACAAATTACCATTTCAAATCTTTAAACAAAAAGATTTATTTCACAAAGATCAATTCATAGATTTCCAAAACAATTTCATTTCTATAGGATCAACCCATTAAATCTTTAAAATTAAAGATTTAACTTATAGCTTTCAAATCGTTTTCATAACTTGGAAATTATCTGTTAACGAAAAAATTTAAACGCTAACACCCTGGTGTATAAGATGTGATTGTGAAAGCACCACCCGTTTGTACGGGAAACAGAAATAAGCAGAAAGTATGTAGAAAAACGGTAAGAGACACAGTATTTATAGTGGTTCGGCTTATAATCCAGCCTACGTCCACTTTAATCTTTTTATCACTAGTTTGATTACAATTCTTTACAAGATCTTTCAATTACAACACACTTCAAGTGATAGGGTATGTGAAACAAGTAGCTCAAGCTTTGATGTTGACAATCATCTTCAAATCCATGGTGAATGTGGATGATTCCTTCATGGAGTTCCTTTAGAAGTTTGTTGGATCTAAAAAGCTTTGAAGTCGTCTGGAATTCGGCAGAGTAATGGCGCTTGAAGAGAATGAGCCCAAAGGTCCTTTGCATGTTGGAGATGGTTTCATATTTATAGAGAGTTCTGGGCGGAAAAAAATGCTAAGTCCTAACTCGTGGCCGACTTAAGATAAGTCGTGTTCGACTTAAGGTAAGTCGTCCCCGGGTCACTGAGCCGAGTCTATGGCAGTTCCCCTTTTTTGAACCCATCCCTAAGTTCTAAGTCGTGTGCGAGTTATCTGGCTGCAATTGCTAATTTCCCTTCTTAAGTCGCATACGACTCTTTTTATGTCGTAAGTCGTAGTCGACTTAACCAATTGCAACTGGTTTAAAGCAAGTCTTAACTCGTAGACGAGTTAAGAGGTGTGTCTTTAGGTCGTATCCTCCTTAAGTCGTATAACTTCTTTAAGTCGTAAGGGTCTTAAGTCGTACAAACTGCAGTTATCATTAAGTCGTAGGCCATCAATTTCCTTAAGTCGTAAAGACCTTAAGTCGTTAGCTTTTCTTAACTCGTATGCCTGCTAACTCGTAGAAGATCTTAACTCGCAGAGGATTAACTCGTAGAGGCTTAACTTGTGGAAGATCTTAACTCGTACACTTGCTAATTTGTAGATATGCTGACTCGTAAAGGCTTATCTCGCAAGTAGCCTAACTCGGGTACTCCTTAACTCGTAGGCTGCTTATCTCGTAAGCTTGCTAACTCGTAGAGGTCTTTAAGTTGTAGGAAGTTACTGACTCATGTATCCTTTAACTCGTACATGCCTTGAGTCGTACATGCCTTGAGTCGTACATGCCTTGAGTCGTACATGCCTTGAGTCGTACATGCCTTAACTCGTGGACCTGTTAACTTGTGAACGAGTTAGGGTTAACATTATCTTCATTTCAAATTAGAGATCATTTTAACTCAAATTGGAAGTTCATTTCTTATGTGAAAGCTTTTATTAATTGAAAACAAACAGTTTTCGTTTCAGAAAAATCCAATTATATTTGTTCGAGTTAAAGCCCTCTAATTCTCAAAATCAATATATTAAAATGGTTTTAACTCATATTTAACTGGTATAACATCTTTAATTTCTAATTTCAAATCATAGAATTCAATTTCAAATCTTGAATTTAAATTTAAATCAAATTATTTCAATTCCAAAATTTAATCAAGTTATTCAAAAATAAATTTCATCTTTGAAATTCCATTTCAAAAGCTTTTCACTTTTATTCCAATTCCATTTCCAAAACATTTGAATTTAAAAATTCAAATTTAAAACTATTTCAAAAATCTGCGACTTAACCGATTTCCACGTGAAATCCATAATTGTGTGTGCATAGGTGTGGTCCAAGGGTTTAACACAATAGTGCACATCATCATCATCACAGATTAAAACACAGAAATATAGTCGATAAGCGATATAACTATAACGCTTATAGCTCATTCATAGATTTACAGATAATATACAGATGTATCATCAATAAATGAATAAATATACAGCTCAATTCACAAAACGAAATGTCACAGATCAGGTAAGATAATTAGTTCAAGGCAAATCATTCAATATAATCATTCATAAGTACAGTCAAGCATTCAATAATCTTTTATAAACAGGATTAATTAATCGTTTTACTCCTAACCAATTCAATTTATTTCCAAATAAATTAATTACTTATGAATTTATTATCAAATTAATTAATTACAAATTATTTGATATAAATTGATTTATCAACCACCTTAATTAATCATATTAATTTATTAATCATATTAATGAAATTTATTTTTAAAACCAATTACATAATTAATTAACCAATTAAGTAATTATTTTAAGAAATTAAACCTCAATTTATAAAGTTAAACTTACGATTACTAATTAAATTGATACAAAACATTAAGTATCCATTCTAATTAATTTAATAATTAATGTATTGCAAATCATCTAATCCTTATTAAATTTAAAGTGAACTCATTCTTAGTAGTGATTTAAATATCATTTGCAAAGAGGTTTGAAACCTTTTTATTTCAAACTTACTTTCTTTCTTTCTTTTTTTTTACTTAGGTCCAGGTTGCAAAATCTGTTTTAACTTGTTTTCTTATAATTCTAAATACCAATTTTTTTTATACAAATTCTCCTAAATATATTTCACTTTTAAAATACCTCTAAATTATTTAAACACTTTGACAACAATAAAAGAAAACTTCATTCCTTTTAAAATACCACAAAACAACTTGTTTTCTTACCCCAGCCCATCAACACAACCGGCCCACAAAACAAAGTCAGGCCCAAACTTTCTTCCCACCTTTCCCCTTTTCTTCATCTTACTCCATCACGTTCCAGGAAACACAACCGTGCACGCGAATGCACGTATACGTGCACGACCATCATAGCCAACTCCGGTCCCCTTCCGATCATCGGCGCAAGTCGACAACCCTCCCCACGTCAAACTCCGACCATCGAAAACTTCGAACCACCCTGGAAATCGAATTTGAACATTTGGACCCAAACCTGGAACACTTTAACCCATTCGACCTCCAACCTGTCAACGGCCTCCTCGCACCACTTCGACCACCTGCGCACTTGCACCTCCGGCTACATCATCGACTACCCTTCCACTTCCATCACCCAAAAATTGGCAGCGTCCGATCCCCTTTAGAGCCCGCGAGAGATCGAATAGCATGGCCCCTTAAAACTAGGGTTGTGAACGAAAAACCCAAACCGCGACCACCTCGATTACTTCTATCGCCATTGGCCATTTTTCGTGGCTCCTCTGATCACTCACCTACCTCTCGATCGAACCCCAAACTCTCCGATCAAGTGAATTGGCCGAGACAACCCAATCTACCCAAAATGATCAACACAGCAATACACATCCTACCCATTACAAAAAAATATGAATTGAGCTTTAAAAATCCTATTTTTGATTTAGCAAACAGTTTGTAAACTCGAAACAATAATTAGTGATGATCGAAATTATTACTTATGCTAACTTTGTACTGTTCTTATGTTTTTCCCAGAGCAATTCAATTTTTATTAGCATGAATTAAATTTTACCATCTACTTTATACTTGCCTAAACATGTTTTGTTTATATACTTTGCTCTAACAATCAATGGTTTGAGAAATTATGATTTTTGAAGTAGCTCAATCTCTTAAAATTTTTAAATAGAGCAAATATCCAGATAAAAGAAAATGGCCAGGCTTCATCTTATCATAATTAAATGAAATGCATATATTTCATACAACAATATACCAGATACTCATCATACACTAGATTTAACTTTGATTACTTAAATTAGGAAGTTACTCACAGATTCACGGCATTGAATTCAAGAACTATTTTTAAACTTAAAGTTGCTCACCTTGTTTCCAGAGAAATAGAAGAACAGAGTTTGATGATGTTGAACCAGGCTTGAAACTTGCAAGCTGAAGCTCTTTTTGATCTCTGGTTTGCATTTGACTTGAATTGTTTGTTTTAAGTTTTGAACTAAAGCTCATCTCAGATCTTCTCAGTTTTAAAATGATCGAAAATGAGGTAAGAAGAATTGATAGATGTATATGAAGTTGCAGGGTAATATTTTGTGTTTTGTACAACATCAGATTTTTTTTCTTGGCTGATGAGATTGTGTGGTGGCTGCATTAATTGCTTAGTACAAGTGTATCTTACTTTGCATAATATTTATTAACTTTGGCTGATATGATTTTGCATACTTGTACTTGCTTTACAAGCTTTGGCTTTGGTTTTCAAGTCTGGTTTCATACTTTGAGATATGCATGTCTGAAAATGCTTTTATTTTTATCCTTTTCAAGCTTGTTCAGCAATACTTGGATTTCTTTTTCTTTGTTTATTTCTCTTGCTTATTTCCTTACTCCTTGTACTCGGCTGTTATGATTTCCTGGTGGCTGAATCTTGCTTTGTACTTTTCTTTTTATATTATACATTTGAGTACATAGATATTCTCCTTTATTTGTTGCTTGAGTTAATTATATGTTTTGTTTATGTTCTTGCCTACTTTTCTTTAGCTCGGCTGATGGTGGGTTTGTTTGTATATGTTTGCTTTATTTTTTTATTTTTGTACAAATTTAATTTGTCTTGCATACTTTATAATATAAATGAATTCTATTCTTTATATGTTGTTATATTTTTAGCTAAGGTATTACTTCGTACTCATTTTATAGTTTAATTCATTTTATATTTAACTTATACTTTGGAATATGAATAAATTTCTATTGTTAACTCAAAATATTATTTTACTTGTCTTTATTACTTTGAAATAATATGAAGTTCTACTTTTGTTATGTTGTTATAGTTTATTCTTTTATGTATTTACTTCCTATTTTACACTAATGTGTTACTATATATGTTATTTCTTTTGTTTATTAATATTATTTGTTTCTAACTTAAATAGTTAATTTAACTTACATGTTATTTTTTTTCAACTTAATTTATCAAATATTAAATTACTTTTTTTTATTTCTATTTATTTTTAAAACCATTTATTTGAGATTTTATTTCAAATCCAATATATATATATACATATATATTCATCTATATACAAATTTTCAATTTCATACGACTTAATATTTTTTTTTCTATTTGAATCGGAGAAACTCGCTGCCATTTATAATCAATTTTACAAATTTAATTCAAAAATTCATTTAAATTATAAATTTAAATTCATTAAAAATCTGGGGTCGATACAAACTTCCCCCTTAAAAGAATTTCGTCCTCGAAATTCGCCAGAGAGAGATAACGAAGATAGATGAAAGATAGAGAAATATCTGTTTAGATCAAACTGGATATCAATTCTGCATTTGGCTTACCAAATCAGAATATTAGCAATAGATACAAAAAATTATAATAAAATTTCAAATTAGGGTTTAAATGATATCGTTTTATTTATACAATTCAATTTTGCTCAATATTCCATTAATCGATTTAACACAATTTAAATTTTCCAATTTATTCAAAATTTCCAATTCATTTATTAGAGTTTAAATCGAAAAGCCGATAAGAACCCGATGAAATACGAAGTAAGGATTTTCTACAACGATTCGTAGAGCCATCATCACGCCGAAACTTCTTCTGGAGCTGTTACGAAGCAATCAAAAGAATTTGGAAACGAACCAAAGGAAATTGAGAAGAAAAAGACTGTTTCCACTATTGCAGGGCATTGACCATTTATAGTCGTATTTCCCTATCCCCTATCTCGTCTTCTTCTCGCGCTCATACTCACTATCAGCGGATAGTAAGAGAATTTACTGAGGCGTTTAAACGGATATCTTAGGGATATACTCATTCTAGGGATACTTCACCCTATCTCTAATGAGCTACTTAACGTGTTATGCTCCTGAGCTAAAGTTTCACCTTAGCTCTGATACCAAAATGTAATGAATGCGGTTTTTGCCCGCTCGAAAATCGACATCCATACTTCAAATCGTATTCGAATGCCGTAGATTCGACCGTTCAAATTCGATTCGCCGGAGCTTATAACAACATTAAGTAAGTAACACAGCGGAATAAAAGAATAATACATTGATATACAACACTGATACAACAGAGAGATACAATGAATATCAATATACATCAGAGATACAAGAAAATAGCAGCGGAACAGAAAATGATGACACTAGCAGCGGAACAAATAACTCTAAGATAGTCTTCAACGAAGAACTCCAAATCTGAACTCCATCTCCAAGAACTAATCCAGCAATAGCTCGAGCTCCCCATAACAATGCACCAATCTAAGCAAGACTGGTTCGAACCAAAGACTGAACTAACTCCAGATATATCCACTGGACCTAACTATCTGAAAAACCCAACTCTAGACTGCTCGTGTAGAAAATTAGTGAGCACCCAGAGTTTAGGAAAGGAACAACAAACTCCAGGATCAGTCATGTGACTGGTGTGAGCAACGAAAACAGTTTATCTTTTAAAACAATCAACAAGAGAATTTTAAAATAAATTCGCAATGCTTTTTGAAAAAGAAACTACCATAAGACCTCCCACCACACACACAATGCAAACGCAGACTTGGAGGAGATTTCTTCTTATGATAGCCAAACATGTTTAATACGCAGAATTTTTTTTTGATATTATTATTATAAGTGCACGGTGCAGAAAAACATTTCGAAAGTAGAATATAAATCTTAGCCAACATACGACCATTATAGTATGCCTACTATAGCTACTATGTTCAATAGCAGGTTACCGCCACATTCCATAGCAGGTTATACAACTAAAACCGTACAAGGATCGTATTGTTTCTTTGGATTTCCAACAAATGGTCAGGCCAAGGAACTTCCCATTGCCACATGGAAACGCCTCTAGAAGGACGTCCCGAGAACCTAACCGGATCTCTGCCAACACAAGGCCGGGTTACCCCTAACTGGGTAACTACTGACACGAGTATGCCATCCCCCGGTCCTTTAGGACCTTTATCCGAGCGCTCGATAACCAACATCATACTGTAGTAAACAGAGTGTTTTCCACATGAGTAAGTATCTGGGCTCCATACCATGATACCACCCCTTTCCAGAAGGAAATGAACATACCCTAAAGGGGCGCTACCCCCTAATAACCTTGCCGCATCTTTCCTGTTTTGACCATTCCGGGGTGTGAGGCTCGACGAAGTCTCGTCCACAAAGCTACGCTTTTTTAAAAAAAAGCCACGCTTTGGGTCAACAAATGATCAAAGTAATGATCACAAAGATAAATGATCAAACAAATGATCCTATCACAAATGATCAACACAATGATCATTTCACAGCAACACTTAGCATGTCACATTACCAAATTGGGAATATATCGCTGATAACCTTCAACTACATAACCTCTGAGCTCGTACGTCTCAGAGAAGGGTGTTAAGCTAAAAGAATAAATTCTCCGCCACCAACAGAAATGTATTTGAAAGAAATCTGCTTTATATCTCAAAATGTAATGTCAGACACACAATCCATACAAGTCTATTCTGGGTTTGAACAGAACAGAAGGCACTTCTTACGAAGCCCTTGCAATCCGGGTATTCACAATCCCGATCGGACTTCCCATCACTTAGGAAATCTCTATACCGGCGCGACTCAGTGCAGAGACAATCGACGAGTTATCCTTTCTTTTTTGTGAATATCCGGTCATCATCACCGGTCTTCAAATGCTATCCATAACGACGAATCACATATTCGGAATGGGATATATGACACAAAGGTCCTCTCCCGGCTAAACCGAATAGTGAGCGAAATAGTTCAAAAACATATGGATATTGGGATTTCAATTAAGTCACAACTTAAAACCCAAAATTTTCTTTAACTGGTTAAACAAATTACCATTTCAAATCTTTAAACAAAAAGATTTATTTCACAAAGATCAATTCATAGATTTCCAAAACAATTTCATTTCTATAGGATCAACCCATTAAATCTTTAAAATTAAAGATTTAACTTATAGCTTTCAAATCGTTTTCATAACTTGGAAATTATCTTCATTTCAAATTAGAGATCATTTTAACTCAAATTGGAAGTTCATTTCTTATGTGAAAACTTTTATTAATTGAAAACAAACAGTTTTCGTTTCAGAAAAATCCAATTATATTTGTTCGAGTTAAAGCCCTCTAATTCTCAAAATCAATATATTAAAATGGTTTTAACTCATATATAACTGGTATAACATCTTTAATTTCTAATTTAAAATCATAGAATTCAATTTCAAATCTTGAATTTAAATTTAAATCAAATTATTTAAATTCCAAAATTTAATCAAGTTATTCAAAAATAAATTTCATCTTTGAAATTCCATTTCAAAAGCTTTTCACTTTTATTCCAATTCCATTTCCAAAACATTTGAATTTAAAAATTCAAATTTAAAACTATTTCAAAAATCTGCGACTTAACCGATTTCCACGTGAAATCCATAATTGTGTGTGCATAGGTGTGGTCCAAGGGTTTAACACAATAGTGCACATCATCATCATCACAGATTAAAACACAGAAATATAGTCGATAAGCGATATAACTATAACGCTTATCGCTCATTCATAGATTTACAGATAATATATAGATGTATCATCAATAAATGAATAAATATACATCTCAATTCACAAAACGAAATGTCACAGATCAGGTAAGATAATTAGTTCAAGGCAAATCATTCAATATAATCATTCATAAGTACGGTCAAGCATTCAATAATCATTTATAAACAGGATTAAGTAATCGTTTTACTCCTAATCAATTCAATTTATTTCCAAATAAATTAATTACTTATGAATTTATTATCAAATTAATTAATTACAAATTATTTGATATAAATTGATTTATCAACCACCTTAATTAATCATATTAATTTATTAATCATATTAATGAAATTTATTTTTAAAACCAATTACATAATTAATTAACCAATTAAGTAATTATTTTAAGAAATTAAACCTCAATTTATAAAGTTAAACTTACGGTTACTAATTAAATTGATACAAAACATTAAGTATCCATTCTAATTAATTTAATAATTAATGTATTGCAAATCATCTAATCTTTATTAAATTTAAAGTGAACTCATTCTTAGTAGTGATTTAAATATCATTTGCAAAGAGGTTTGAAACCTTTTTATTTCAAACTTACTTTCTTTCTTTCTTTCTTTTTTTACTTAGGTCCGGGTTGCAAAATCTGTTTTAACTTGTTTTCTTATAATTCTAAATACCAATTTTTTTTTATACAAATTCTCCTAAATATATTTCACTTTTAAAATACCTCTAAATTATTTAAACACTTTGACAACAATAAAAGAAAACTTCATTCCTTTTAAAATACCACAAAACAACTTGTTTTCTTACCCCAGCCCATCAACACAACCGGCCCACAAAACAAAGTCAGGCCCAAACTTTCTTCCCACCTTTCCCCTTTTCTTCATATTACTCCATCACGTTCCAGGCAACACAACCGTGCACGCGAATGCACGTATACGTGCACGACCATCATAGCCAACTCCGGTCCCCTTTCGATCATCGGCGCAAGTCGACAACCCTCCCCACGTCAAACTCCGACCATCGAAAACTTCGAACCACCCTGGAAATCGAATTTGAACATTCGGACCCAAACCTGGAACACTTTAACCCATTCGACCTCCAACCTGTCAACGGCCTCCTCGCACCACTTCGACCACCTGCGCACTTGCGCCTCCGGCTACATCATCGACTACCCTTCCACTTCCATCACCCAAAAATTGGCAGCGTCCGATCCCCTTTAGAGCCCGCGAGAGATCGAATAGCATGGCCCCTTAAAACTAGGGTTGTGAACGAAAAACCCAAACCGCGACCACCTCGATTACTTCTATCGCCATTGGCCATTTTTCGTGGCTCCTCTGATCACTCACCTACCTCTCGATCGAACCCCAAACTCTCCGATCAAGTGAATTGGCCGAGACAACCCAATCTACCCAAAATGATCAACACAGCAATACACATCCTACCCATTACAAAAAAATATGAATTGAGCTTTAAAAATCCTATTTTTGATTTAGCAAACAGTTTGTAAACTCGAAACAATAATTCGTGATGATCGAAATTATTACTTATGCTAATTTTGTACTGTTCTTATGTTTTTCCCAGAGCAATTCAATTTTTATTAGCATGAATTAAATTTTACCATCTACTTTATACTTGCCTAAACATGTTTTGTTTATATACTTTGCTCTAACAATCAATGGTTTGAGAAATTATGATTTTTGAAGTAGCTCAGTCTCTTAAAATTTTTAAACAGAGCAAATATCCAGATAAAAGAAAATGGCCAGGCTTCATCTTATCAAAATTAAATGAAATGCATATATTTCATACAACAATATACCAGATATTCATCATACACTAGATTTAACTTTGATTACTTAAATTAGGAAGTTACTCATAGATTCACGGCATTGAATTCAAGAACTAGTTTTAAAACTTAAAGTTGCTCATCTTGTTTCCAGAGAAATAGAAGAACAGAGTTTGATGATGTTGAACCAGGCTTGAAACTTGCAAGCTGAAGCTCTTTTTGATCTCTGGTTTGCATTTGACTTGAATTGTTTGTTTTAAGTTTTGAACTAAAGCTCATCTCAGATCTTCTCAGTTTTAAAATGATCGAAAATGAGGTGAGAAGAATTGATAGATGTATATGAAGTTGCAGGGTAATATTTTGTGTTTTGTACAACATCAGATTTTTTTTCTTGGCTGATGAGATTGTGTGGTGGCTGCATTAATTGCTTAGTACAAGTGTATCTTACTTTGCATAATATTTATTAACTTTGGCTGATATGATTTTGCATACTTGTACTTGCTTTACAAGCTTTGGCTTTGGTTTTCAAGTCTGGTTTCATACTTTGAGATATGCATGTCTGAAAATGCTTTTATTTTTATCCTTTTCAAGCTTGTACAGCAATACTTGGATTTCTTTTTCTTTGTTTATTTCTCTTGCTTATTTCCTTACTCCTTGTACTCGGCTGCTATGATTTCCTGGTGGCTGAATCTTGCTTTGTACTTTTCTTTTTATATTATACATTTGAGTACATAGATATTCTCCTTTATTTGTTGCTTGAGTTAATTATATGTTTTGTTTATGTTCTTGCCTACTTTTCTTTAGCTCGGCTGATGGTGGGTTTGTTTGTATATGTTTACTTTATTTTTTTATTTTTGTACAAATTTAATTTGTCTTGCATACTTTATAATATAAATGAATTCTATTCTTTATATGTTGTTATATTTTTAGCTAAGGTGTTACTTCGTACTCATTTTATAGTTTAATTCATTTTATATTTAACTTATACTTTGGAATATGAATAAATTTCTATTGTTAACTCAAAATATTATTTTACTTGTCTTTATTACTTTGAAATAAAATGAAGTTCTACTTTTGTTATGTTGTTATAGTTTATTCTTTTATGTATTTACTTCCTATTTTACACTAATGTGTCACTATATATGTTATTTCTTTTGTTTATTAATATTATTTGTTTCTAACTTAAATAGTTAATTTAACTTACATGTTATTTTTTTTCAACTTAATTTATCAAATATTAAATTACTTTTTTTTATTTCTATTTATTTTTAAAACCATTTATTTGAGATTTTATTTCAAATCCAATATATATATATATACATATATATTCACCTATATACAAATTTTCAATTTCATACGACTTAAATTTTTTTTTTCCTATTTGAATCGCAGAAACTCGCTGCCATTTATAATCAATTTTACAAATTTAATTCAAAAATTCATTTAAATTATAAATTTAAATTCATAAAAAATCTGGGGTCGTTACACTTCTGGCCCAGTAACTTTGTTTCCCTGCAAATATAAACCATAGTGCAACCAAAAGTGGATCTTCACCCCGTTCTATCTTCTTCATTCTGGACCTTAGACTCCATTGCTCTTCATCATCTTCCACCCTTACAATGGTCACCGGTGTAGCTACTCATGGCAATTTTAGGCCTTAGAACTTGTCAATTTCTTGTACTTTTGACTACAATCTTTGTAAACTCATATAAACTATCTCGGATCCATAACTAATAAAATTGTAATATGGACGTAGGCCAGAGATTGCCGAATTACTAATAAAATCTTATATCTCTCTACTTTGTTTCTGTTATTTTTACCACTATTCGCTAGATCTAGGTCTCATAGGCTCCCAACAACCTATTCTTGGATGTTGATCCATTTTTGGTGCCAACAAAGGCGACGACCACAAGATTGAAAGAAAGCTCAAAGTCGAAGATTATGTTCTTATGGATCGCTTGTCTGCGGCGAGTCGAGATTTAGTGACGGAGTGACGGCGATTAAATACTTGAAGCAACGTTAAGATTTGAAGTTGCATGTGCCAAAAGTTAAGGGGCGCAAAGTAGATAAAGACTTAAATTGAAGTGAAGTTGGAAAAATTTTCAAGTTCCCAATGTATTTAAATACAAGCAAATCATTCAGTATACAATGCTACCATTGGGTACCAACTGCTATTGTTAGGTACTAAACACTTTTGTTTAGTACCAACCAATATGAGCTCACTCGTGTAAAGAAAGGGAAAAGCAAATACAGATTTACCTAACCAAAGAATGGAATAGATTTCAAAGATTCTCAATGATGACGAAGGCTTCAGATAGAAGACTTCACCATTTATATATGTTGAAAAGATGTTGTCAACAACTATTTGGAATGATGTGCTAATATTCTCAAAGAAGATGCTACATATCACAAAAACTGTTCAGATGATTGAAACGGCTCTGTAGATCTGGATTCGGTCGCTTGTCTTGATTCAAAATATAATTTTTTTTTAACAGAAGTAAATTTTGAGGGCCAGGTGTTGTCCGATATTAGAATCAACAAACATTTGATGGATCTAGACTATGAAATGATAAAGATATAGATCAAGAAACTCAGAGGATGTCAAGACTGAAGGACTTGAAGTTTTGGCTAAGTATGAGATATTCCATATCAGTCGGTACCAACCTATATGGATCGGTACCGAACTATCTAAAGTATGTTGTATGGTTTACTCTAGCCTTGTTTAGCTCATTATTCAACGTTGTAAAAAAATACAAGAATAGTGACATGACATCGGTCAGTACGATCGATCCTTTTTGACTATTTCAAACATGAATTTCCAAAAGCTTGAAGATTTATACTATTATGAAGAATGAAACAAGAAATGTCAACAACATCGGTCAGTACTGATCCATATGGATTGGTACCGAATGATTATGATTATTCGAAAACATGAGTTTTGACATGTTTTTCTTACTAAAAAGTTAAATCTATGTTATTTGCTTGTTCAAACTAGATCCAACGATTCTCGTGCTCGAATTCGGCCACAAATAGACATCCTATAATAACTAGAGACGCACTTTTGATTCTTATGTAAGGAAATGCCATCAAATTCGAAACTCATCAGTTAGATTCCAATAACTATTCAATTTGATTGTTTCTGCAAATGTAGAACAACAACGATATCGATTAGTGGATGTAGGCACTTGATTTTGGATGAACCACTTTAAAAATCTTGTCTTTTCTTTCTTGCTTTAAGTTTATTACATGTTTAATTACATTTTTGATCTAAGTGTTTGCCCATTTTACATGTAAACAAATACCATTCATTGTAATTTTTTTGATCAATAAACCATATTGTCATTATTATAAATAATACTATTCATTATTGTTATTCATTATTAATACTATATGAAATATATTTTTATTAATACCATTCATTGTTAACTTTGATCAATAATATTATTCAGTATTATTTTTATTCTCGAATTTTTATTGATTTTTTATAAATGATACCATACATTATTATCATTTTATTATCAATACCATACAAAATATTGTTACTTCTTTTATTACTACCACGCATTATTAAATTTACTTAATAATATCTTTCATTATTACTTTTATTATCAATAACGAACTGTTAAAAAAATTATTATCAATACCATATTGATATTAATGAATTTCACAGATAATTTCATAATAATGGATTTTACAAATAATTTCAAACTTATACTTGGGGGTTTTTACTTCTTTTATAAATGGCTAGTTATTCTACTTCCCATTATAAACATAATGATATTTACATTTTGTAAATTATTTCAAATCGAACGATTAACAAAATTCAGTAGCACTTCCTCTTATTTTGAGCTTCATATGCAAAAAAGAATGCACGAAGACCAAAAGGAAATGCTGCCAAAATTTTATTTTACTAAGAAAATGAGTGATCATCTTTCTGGGAAAGCATTCGTGTAGTTTTATTTAAGCTTAAAAAAGGAGCAACCAACAAAATTGCAATGTAGCTCTACCCCATAAACCTATATAAACGTAAATGTAAAATAAACCCTGACCCCCAAAACCTAATAACTAGATTCCATAAAATAAAAATACACAAGATGAATATAATATAACCTAAGTAAGCTCAATATGGAAGTTAAGATACCAGGGAGATAATACTAAAGAGATAATGAAACCAGCATTAGCAATTCCCTAACTAACACAACCATCATCGAAGCAATAGATTTTGTAGAAACTAGGTAGGTCAACGGTAGGTGAAATATGTGGATTTTAAATTTCTTTCCTATTTTGGATTAAAGTGGACCTACGAAGACTAGTGGTTATACTAGATCAAATCTATACTAATTACATAAAATCATATTTTATTTAATATTTAATTAATTTATTTTAATTAATTAATGATTGAATAAATTAGAGTATATCAATATGTACTCATTTATGTGCAATATGCATGTGAAACATAACAGTTTGTGCACAATTAATATATACGTATACAATATTGAGAATTATATCTACAGCATACAAAATTGTTATTTATATATGCATTGATTGTCTCAGAACATTGTTTAATATGTGTATAATACACACAAACAAATATATATATATAATGTGTGTGTATCACAGTTTTTTCTATGTGTACACAATTATAATATATATATATATATATTTGTGTGCGTGTGTTTATGAATGTATATATGTATATGCATACAAGTAAATTTTGAAGATCATTTATATATTAAAAAAATAAAATATAAACTAATTTAACTTTGACCGTGTTATTAATTTTTAAAATTAGTTCCAAATTTCAAATATATTATAGAGAATTAGTAATTATTTTCAAAGTTAAAAATCAAATCACGATAATTACTATTTAAAATAAATCTAGCAAAAATAAGTTTATACATATAATTAATCATTTAGCGAAAATATGCGTATATATCTATGTGTGCGTGTGTATTTTTATCTAAAATATATATATTATTATGAAATGAATTTAAAAATCGTATATATATACATATACAAATATATATATAACAAGACCTTTCGAAACATAAATTTTTCTAAAAATAATTTTAAATCAGTTTATACATTTATGTTTATTATTTAAATAATACCATTGTTTTGAAATAATTAAATATGTATGCATGTGTAAAATATGTTTTGGATTAAAAAAGTAGCTTTTAAAAATCATTTTAAATTAGTTTATACATACACACGTAGAGATACATATGTATATATTATTAAAATAATAACAATGTCTTAAAATGAATATATATATATATATATTATGAAACCCTTAATTTTTGATAACATTATTCATGAGATTTAATTAGATAAATTAAATAGAATAACGCAAATGTAAGTGATAAGAGGATTGAGACTTGAATTAATTAAATAAGGGTCGTGCCTAACGAACTAACAAATGAGCTTAAAATGGGTTTTGGTTAATTAATTCACATAAGGGTATTATTGGAATTTGTCGCCTAATGGCCCTTGCCAATATATTTTTTCATTCCTACCATTTCTTCCCGTTCACATCATTTTAAACAAAAATATAGAGGAATGGCCGGCAATTAAGAGAAGAAGAAAATTTCAAATTAAAGCTAGAAAATCAAGCTTTGGGGAATCAATTCAATCCAATCTCCTTATCTAGAACAAGGTGAATGATAATTCCATCCCTATTTCTTGTTGAATCATATATTCTCGGACTTAAGGGTAAATTCATTCCTATGATATATTTGATGATGATATGCTTGATTTGTGATGTATTTGATTTAAACAAGGTTGTTTAAAAGTGTTTTAGCATAGTTTTAGGTCAAAACCGAAATCTAATAATGTTTAAATGCCATGGGAAAATTTTGTGTTGTGAGAAAATGATTTTGGAGTTGGGTTTCAATTTTGAGAATTTTCCAAGCTATGGAAAGATCATTATGAATTTTCAAAGGAAAATATAGTTATTTGGGTTTATAAATTTATTTTGGAAAATATATTGAGAATTTGGTTTTGGAATTTTAATATGTTAGATAACATGATTAAAGTGAATTTCTACAGTTTTTGGGGATTTTTCCAAAGTGATTTGCTACGCAAAATAAATTGTTTTAGAAGAGGGACTTCTTTGCAAAATTGGTTTTGTCTAAAGGAAGGGCTTAATTAGTTAACTTAACAATGGTTCAGATCTAATTAGCAACGGTTAACTTTTGAAAAGAATTTGGAAAAGTTAAGGCAACCAATCTGGTGTTGACATGTGGTAGGTTAGTTAGAGAAAAGTTTACTTTATAAAGAACTAAACCATGTTTACATTAGAAAATAGGTTCCACTTACATAGGAAAGCACCTTTCGACACAGATGCCTCCGCCGTTATCTTATTCGAAACCCGCCCTACCGAAACCAATACACAAGGTATCACAATGTCGGTACGTAGTGGATTGGAGAAAGGCGAAAAGTAAGGTGTCAAAAGCATGGCTTCCGAAGGAGTCGAAACCTTGGTTTGTTTTTAAAGAAAAGCGCCTGCCTTTGTTTTATTTTAGCCTTCGACAGAGTCGAAGTAGATGGTTTCGAAAGAGCTTTTATAAGGGTTTTGAAAGGGTTGTCGTTAACTTCTAAATGCTTTCGACCGGGTTCCTTACTTATGAAATAATATTTTAAAAGAAGGGGTTCCGACCTAGTCGATACCCTGCTGTTGTTCCTTAAACTTTCGATGGTGTTGACGATATCAATGTTGTCAAAAGGTGCTTTATTTTATAAGATAGAACCACTTCCTATAGCTTTCGAAAGGGGTTTGGGGTTTCGAGGGTGATGATTCTGAAAGGGGTTTCGACACCAACCTTCTAATGTTTTTACCCAGATGTTAAATTCTTTTGAAAGAGATGGTGGCGACACCGTAGAGTTTTCCCCAAATGTTTTATATGATAAAGGATGGTTTCAAAACATATGCTTTCATCTGTATTCACCTTGACTCAAATTATTTTTCAAGTATAAACCCAAAGCTTTAGAAAGAGGTACTTTTAATGTTTTCGGAAGGGTTACTTCCATTAGTGTCGAAAGGGGTACTTTCAAAAAGTTTCAAAGATAAGCTTCTAAAGTTAAATGCCAATACTTTAATGTATTCGAAAGGTTTTGAAAGGTTGATTTTAAGTATTATAAGGTAGGAGCCCAATGTTTTTAAGAGCTTTCAAAGGAGGTTATCCTACAAAGTCGAAAGCTAGGTTCTGAAGGTATCGAAAGGTTTTATGACCCAAACTCTATTTTTAAAGGAAAAACCCATGACTATATTTTAAAGGAGGTTTTTATAATGGTTTTAAGAAGAAGCTATCTTTGATAAATTTAAACCCACAGGAGTGGTATTGCTATGTTGTTATGTTTCTTCTTCAAATATGAATATATTCACTTTAAATGGATCTATAACTGCATTTTGGGGATAAAGGTTAGAAGAACTAGTTAGGTTAACCCAATAGTGAATATAAATTGATAAAACTCCTGAATGGGTAGAATTGCATCCAGGAGGTCAGAAAGACCAGAACAAAGGATGTTAAAATATAAAAGAAAAATATTGGCAAGAGCCAATAGGTTCTCAGTAAGCCCATGAAAACTAAGTAAAGGGAAAGATATTGGTAGGGGCCAATAGGTTCATAGTTAGCCCATGAAAACTATGTATAAAGGAAGATGTCAGATAGACAGATTCATAGTTAGCCCATGAAAACTATATGTAAAGGAAGATGTTAGATAGGCAGGTTCATAGTAAGCCCATGAAAACTATGACTGGATACTGGCAGGACCAGTAGATTTGTAGTTAGCCCATGAAAACAATATCCGAATGAAATATTGACATATCTCAATAGGTTCATAGTCAACCCATGAAAACTAGGTTAAGAAGAAAGGACATTGGGTTGCCAATAGGTTCCTAGTCAACCCATGAAAACTAGAGTAAGATATCGGAGATACCAATAGGTTCATAGTGATCCCATGAAATCTATGTAATTGGGTAGGGAGTCCTTAAATGTTTAACCAGTTATAAGTTAGCCCATGAAAACTAATAGGTTAATATTAATCCTAGAAACTATAACGGAAACAGATAGTCTAAAATGAATGGGACGGGCAATCTAGAATTGATTCATTTGTTTTTGCATATCATCGTATTATACTATTTTGAATCATTTTAACCATTGCGGATGTAGGAGCACAATATACGATTTTATAAAAGGCTTTGAGATACTAGTGAGGGGAAACTCGTTCCGCTAAACTGCGTGGCCTCACTAGGTATCTAAATAATTTGAGATGGTAGCTTATTATTCATACCATGCTTTACGTCTAACTCGAAGTTTATGTTTTCCCCTTAAACTCTCGGGTACTCAATTAATTTTTAGTAATTTAGGAGTTGAGGTTTTCAGGTACCTCTTAAGATGAATAAGCTTCCGGAGACGTGCAAGTGGCATGATATCTAATTTAGAGTTCTCCTTCCATTATGTTGTTTGTAATGGCAAATTTGTTATATTACATGTATATACTCTGATCATCCAAGGAGGCATCTTCATATTTCGCTCTTGGGCGTATGTTATAATAAACATATTTTCTCTGAACATGATTTCTAAATTTGGGATTATATAATAAATTGGAAACGTTTTGAGATGAAATGTGATTTTGTTTGAAGCTTAATTTTTTTTTCATATTCATGTGTTTTTGTGTATCAATAAATCTAACGTCGCCGCATTTGGTCGTCGAGGATTAATAACTATGGATGACTACAACATCCATAGTCTTTAGTTTTGGGCTTCCAAGTAGGGGGATGTTATATATAGACACACACACATACATACATACACACATATACATACATATATGTGTGTGTGTACGTATGTATTACAAAAATAAGTTTCGGCCAAAAACTTATTTACTACCAGAATGATTTAATACATATAAAGATACATATATATAATGATATATATATATATATAATATGCATCAATGAAATCATGATTTAAATATGAATAATTGTTTAAAAAACATTAACTAATTATAATACTCAAAAATGATATATTTATATAAATCTAAGTATACGTGAAAGAAAGAAATCTTATTTTTAATATATGAATTCTAAACAAGGTATTAATAAATTATATAATATATTGAAATTTTCGATGTAGCCCAAATTATTTATATATTATGTGATATAATTCATGCACATATATAAAATGTGATAGACACACGTTGCTAACTATCCTATGATTAAATTGAAAATAAGATATACCTTTTGAAAATAAGGCCGGTGAATGTGCGTTGGTTGAGGATAACTCCTAGATTCACCTTAAATTAATCTTAGAGCCTTGCAATGATTATGAGCACCACAATTTGTATTCAATTGATGTATAAATAGGGTACGATATTTTTGGCTATTGGTGTACGAGAGGATGGGTTGATTTATATAGAGGAGGAGGTGGAGACAAATTCCCATCATTTTACGGTTTCCCCTATTACTCACTTGGAATTCAAATCATAAAGTATCTCCTCCTACGGATGGCAATGGGGTGGCTCTAGAGCCAAAACTCGGTAGACCCACCCAGACCCATCAAGACGCGCCTATTGGATCCTCGTGGTGGGTAGACCCATGACCCATTCTTGGGAGCTCCTGGTCTAAGGTCTAGTCGAGACTCGGCCGACCTACCCTAATCATGACCCTAATTACTCAGATCTTATAAAATTTGTTTATTACTACGACGATGATTTTTTGATCTTTTTAGACATAAATGATTATAATATGGAAAGTATAATGTGCCATTGAATAAGTTACAGGATTTTTATACTCTTAAGTTGCGTCATTACTTATTATACAATAACATATGCATATTTTTTTGAATTGTAATACCTCATTTTTATTATCTTTTCTTATCATTGTAAATACGTTGTTATTTATACTAATATATCTTTTAGTGATATTCCTTCCTACAAATAAAAAATACATATATGTACATTAGTACACAATTTTGAATGAATATATGGACCAATGTCGGGACTTAGGGCGGGGCAGGACAACTCTATCCTGTACGTGTTCCGAGTTAGAGGCAAAAAATTATACTTGTATTAAGTCTATGGGTTGGTTTGGGCGAGGTTTAAAAGTCGTAGGGAGGGTCCAGGGCATAAATAGCCTGCCCTATTGCCATTCCAATCTCCTCCCCTTTGAATTGTCATTGTTGGCCAAAAAATAAGGCTATTTGGGCCTTTGACCAGCTAATACATGTTTAATAATTGTTATCCGGATTTTTAACCCATCAAAATCCAAAAGAAGTTGTTTCATCGAGTTAGAATAGCTCAAAATCTAACCGAAGGGACTAAAATAACGAGCCAAATGAAGTCGGGAAAAAAAGAAAGAAAAATACTCTAGGGGCATGGATCGCTAGCGATCCATGGTATTAACTTGTGAGTTCATCGACCTTCTTAAATCATGATTCAATCTATATTCTTGGAACAATGGCTAAGTTTTATGAGATTCCAAGCTAGTAAAATCAAGGGACAAGCGTTCGTGTGGTCCAATCAACAGCCAAATATAACTAGTAAGAAAACTATCATCAAAACAAGGCAAAGTGCTATGAGATTACATGAATAACATCAACACAAGATGACAAAGGCTATCCAGAAGGCAAAGCCTAAAATAGGCTAAGTATGTGGATCACTAGTGATCCATACGTCATCATCGGATTGCCGCGATTCTTGTGGAATAGAGCAAAGGGAAGTACTAAGGCATTGGGTCGCCTTCGAGCTTGATCTATGGATCGCTAGTGATCTATCATTTTGGCTTAAATCGCGATGTCATCTTAAGCGCGTTTTCCTATGAGTATCAACAATTATTTGGCACATGGGCTTGGCCTAGTAGCACTCCAACCTCTATAAGTACTCACCTATCTATAACATAAAGAGGATCCTCCGGACTGTTTCTTGAAACATTGTAGAAAGTTTTCTTCACTCTTTTCCTTCCTCATAACAGTCATCCAGAGGGTTCGCTGTGATTCTCCAGCAAATTCTAACATTAGGGACTTAATCTAACTGAGGATACTCAAGAACTTTATAATCAAATTAACTTTGTAACAACAATCAGACAATGATAAAATAAGGTGGACGTAGGCTTCATTAACAGTCGAATAACTATAAAAATCTTCTTGTCTTCTTTCTGTTTCTGCTCTTTTTAGATTTCTTCTCTATATTATTGCTCACTCAAATCAGGGGTGTTGATCCATTTTTTGGATTAACATTTTAGTGCTTGCACTGAGAACCCAACTCAGGGTTCGGATCTAGCTATCTACTTTGGATCAAATAGGTCGTGAAGTTAGATCCATAATCTTTACTTGAAAAATCAGCTGCTTGGAATCAATGGCTTCGGGAAGGAAGAGAACTGCCTTTGGAAGGTCCATAGGGGCAGTAATAGCAGGAGAAGATATGAAACATCAGCAAACTAAAGTTGAACTGAGCCAATATGATACTACTTACCATACGAGAAAGGCCATCAATGGGCAAGCGCTGGTAGGTTTCAACACCGAGTTTACCATATGGGATGACGAAGAAGAAACACCATTGGAAGTGGAGATGCAATGGAAACTCTTTGTTGATGGCATTTCAAACAAGCTTTGTTCGGAGGCAAGGATAGTGCTTGAAAGCCCCGAAGAACGAGGCATTTACTACACCTTACGCTTGGAATTCCCTGAACAAATAACAAAACAGAATACGAAGCATTAATAGCAGGGCTAAAAGTTGTGAAAGAACTTAGAATAAAGTCCGTTCACATCTACAACGACTCCTAGCCAGTTGTTTACCAAGTAAAAGGCGAGTATCAAGCTCGAGGAGCAAACCTTGCTGTATATCTATCTAAAGTATGAGAGTTTCTCAGCGACATCGAACATTATACCATAACTCACATTCCACGCGAGAAAACACCAAGGCAGACTACTTAGCTAAACTAGCAAGCTCCAGAGAACCTATCATTGCAACTAGTTACGGTTGAGACCCTGATTACCCTAAATATAGACAAAATGGATGTTGATTTGATTCTCGAGACTACCTCCCGGAAACATGGATGATGCCGTTCAAGGACTACTTACTTACAGGGACCCTTTCAAATGACAGGAATCAATGGAAAAAGCTTCTTTGAAAGGCACCGTGGTTCGTAATACAGGATGGAATACTCTACTGAAGAGGATTCCCTACCCTCCTTCTTCGATGTATACTCGATGACGATGCTCGACAGATCTTGAAGGAAGTTCATGAAGGCAAATGCGGAGACCATACTAGGGGGCAAACCTTACAAAGAATGTCCTCCGACATGGGTATTTCTGGCCAACAATAAACTACGATGTAGCAGACTACGCCAGACGGTGTGATCATTGCTAAAGATTTAGCAAAATTGAAAGAACTTTTTTAACAGAGCTAATGCAGATAATCAGCCCATGGTCTTTTGCAATATAGGGAATTGACTTGATTGGCGTATTTCCAATAGCTAAATGAGGGGCCAAATACGTATAGTTGTTGTTGACTATTTCACGAAATGGGCTGAGGCAGAACCACTGGCCACCATTACCATAAAGAAAGTCATTAATTTTGTCACTTAAAACATTATTTGCAAGTTTGTTGTGCCATAGAAAATCATCACTAATAATGGAGCCTAATTTGAAAGTGTTGAGTTCAAAGAATTCTACAAACGCTTTCGAATTGAGAAGAGCTTTTCTGCAATCGCTCATCAGCGAGAAAATGGGTAGGTGGAAGCAATAAACAAGATCATCATGTCCACTATCAAAAAACGAGTAGCTAAAGCAAAAGGGAACTAGGCTGATGAACTTCCACTCACACTATGGGCTTACAGAACAACCCATAGAGCGGCAACCGATCACACTCCGTTCGCCTTGGCATATAACTCAGAAGCATTGATTCCCATCGAACTAGAAGTCCCTTTTATCAAAGGAATTTTTTTAATTAGAAGCAAAATGAGCAGCTCCTACTCAAATCACTGGATATAATTGATGAAAGGAGGGAAGAAGCCGAGTTGAGGACTGCTGCCCACCAAAAAAGAGTCATACAATACTTTAACTCCATAGTTCACAACCAAACCTTCGAAGTGGGAGACCTCATCCTCAAATGAGTCTATCTCGTGCTGAGAGCCTGCGGAGCAAACTGGGAAGGGCCATATGTGATCGATCAAAAGCTAAGGGATAAAACTTTCAAACTGACAACCGTCGACGGAATACAAATTCGCAAAGCATGGAACAGCGAATCGCTATGTCATTACTTCATCTGAAAATTACTTTATATACTTTCTATTTTTCAGCAAATAAGCCGTCCCAGGATGCCGCGGGCACTATAAATAGGCAAAAGCTTGCCTAACTTTTCTTGATAAAATTAATTCGCTTTTTGAACCAACAGTGTTCATAATAGTAACCTGCTAAGTCAACGGGGTCAAATCAGCTCATAACCATTCAATTGCTACTTGAGAAAGCGAAATCAAGCTCAAGTACACCCCACATACCCACCTGGTCGAGGGAAGCAAATCGAATCAAACTGTTGGATCGGTGGAACCCAATCCCTGCCTTCTAATAACTGGTGTTGCCCCAGCAACATCGGGAAGGCTCAAATAAAAAAGCCACGCATACTTTTAAAAATCCACGCAATAACTTTTCAAGCCGTAAAATCATGCTCTTAAAAATGAACTCCTCGCATTGCCCGAAGATGGGCAACATTGATAAGTATCAAAAGCCACACATCCCATAAGCCGTACACTAACTTTTCGAGCCATAAAATCATGCTCTTAAAGCATAAACTTCCCACATTTCCTGAAGATATGAACCATTGAGAAGCATCCCATAAAGCCGCGCATCCCATAAAGCCGCACACGCTTTTAAGTACCAGAATTGCCCCGGTATCCCATAAAGCCGCACACGCTTTTAAGTACAGGAATTACCCCGGCAATACCTGGAAACTTATCCATCACAGGAATAACGAGGATCAACCCACTCCCATTATCAGGAGTAATAGACACGAGTCCAACAAAATCGAAGTGCTATAAACTGGTAGAAAACTCCAATTGCTGGCACCCAATGATTAACTATAACATTTAATGTGGATAACACTTAACTATCTACAGTTAACTCATACAATGTGCATGATCTAAGCAATGAAGCGCATGTTTGAAGATTGCAAAATTACTAAGAAATAATGTTCATAAAATTTACCAACGTTCTTGAGAAGTGACAAGTGGTTTAACTTCCAAAAATTTACAAAGATTATTCATTTTACATGAAGAGTGTTTTTGAACTCTTTAATAGTTAATCTTATAACTATATATTCTATACTTAGTTTACATTTTTATGCACATTTCTAACATACATATGTTGCACACTTTCCCAAATTGCATAAAAATGTAAACTATATACTAATGTTGTAAAACTTACAAAAAAAATCAAATTGTAACTTAATTTTATTCCAAGTTTTGGTATGCCGACTATTTAAACCATAAGTTATCGGTCGTTTGTCAAGTGTTTGAAGTAAATAGCCCTGTGAACTAGGGGCCATGCACCGGTACTCAAATAGAAATGCTCAAAAGCAAAAACACTTCACAAGTTCTGTTACTACAAACAATTTTTTTTTAGCAGTATCATAGGACTAGAAAAAAATAGAAGTAAGCAAAGTAGACATAAGTGCACCGAACACAGATAAGCAGATAAGTGAAGTTACAGTCAAAATTTCAGCAATGTATAATTTATAACTCTTTTCTGTACATGGTGAAAATGTGAGGGATGTACCCACACAATATCAGCCAACAAAAGAAAACGTATAGACAATACAACAAAAGCAGTAAGTGCAGACTCGCACAGGAACAAAATAATATAAAATGACTCAGAATTAAATTAAGCACCATCCAAACATCTCAACGCCTTTATCTGCCACTCCCTTTCCCGCCTTTCATCTGAAGTTTTTGCTTCACCACGGGAGTAGTGTCGCTGCTAGTGATGTCAACTTTTTCCTCAGCATGGATGTCTTCTTCCTACTCTTTAACTTTTTTGGAAGTCTCCCCTTTCGTCTAGCGCTTTCTAGATCTATGAGAGCTCTTCTAGGACTTTATCGCTTCAACTTTCTCCTTCTTAATAGCAGCCAGTTGTTTGCTGAGATTTTCATGGGTGCTTTATCTAAATCTCCTGCTCCTAAACTTCGGCTGCCATGAATTCACGCTCCAAAGATATAAAAAGGTCGTCCAAGCCATATAATGCCACGATTTTCTCAGATTCTAGCCCTGGTTATGAGCCGGACACAGATACGACAATTGAAGCAGCTAAGAGACGAGTATGGATGCAGTTGAAATAGCGACAGGTCCAGGCACCGAGGAAACTAGCGGATCAGAAGATAAGGAAGGACTTATAAGATCAAAAATGAAAGCGTTAAGTTTTTCCTACTCTTGCGGCCTGATTTGAAATTTCTCGAAATCAGGGGAAACAAGAAGATTACCAGCACCAGAGGAGTGACCGAGAATGTCAACCTCATATTCACTACCTTCACCCTTCTTGGACGGTTCCATAACCTATGGAGAAGCTTCAAGCCCAGGAATCGCATAGCTGCCTCTACGATTTTCCGGGGCCGGATATAAAAGGCTCCGGCAATGCTTTGGTAGTCGCTGCAATGGTAGCATCAGTAGCTTCCTTCTCCCTTTCAATTTGCAAAACCTCCTGGCCTTCTAGCAATGCTTTCTTTGGTACTTCATTGAGACAATGTTCTTTGGCTCTCGCTCGGTATAAATATCCCCGCTATCATGGAAACGGGTCCGGATTTCCTCCTAAATCATGGCGAGAGTGCATGGAAATTTAGGGCCCAAGTAACCGAGACTCCTCTAGTGCAGCAGGAAGTTGACATAAAAGTTTATACGGTCTCATTCATCTTCTCCATCTTTCTCTTGAAGGTGTTCCGAAGCTATAAGTAATCCATCATAATAGCAGCCTTTTCAACTTCGACACGAGTTTTATCGGCGCCAAGCTACGCAACTCGATCTTGGAGCATGGTGATCGTCTCAGCCTGGTCGGAGATGATTTTATTGCGCGACTTCACGACTTCTTCATATTCTATGATCATTTTACTATGTCCCTCTGTGAGCTCATCGTGGTCGAAAATGGCCTTCCTTTGGGTTCGATGATCGTATCATGGGCTTCAAGTTCCACTTGCAACTTAACTTCTTCTACATGCACTTTCTTACTTTCATCTCTCAGGACAATCTCAATCTTCACATGCGCCTCTTTTAGCTCTTTCAGCAAGCTGGCATTGTTCTTGCTTTCTCAAAGCACCACGTCCCTTTCTTCTTCCAATTGTTTGACTCTGGCATTGCGTTCCACCAATGCTTTTTTAAAGTCGTCCTTCTTCGATTCAAAGGAGTGGATTTCTTGATAATTATTATGGTTCATGTCCACCAGTTGTTTGCATAATTTTTCCCACCCCTTGGCTTGCTCTAAATCATTCTAGATTGCCTGAAGGTGGGGCACGTATGTATCTATGCGAACTGGATGAAGATCGCAATTAAATTTAAATCCCCTTAAAAACCACCCGTGGAATATTGTTTTAAGCCTGGAAGGATTAGACGAAAACATAGGCAGATCTCTAGTGCAGGCGTGAAGAACTGAGGGCAAGTACCACATGAGATGATGGAACTTGAGATGAAGATGGAACAAATGCAGAAGAAATCAGAATTTCAAGACCGATTGAAGCAGGTGCCAAAGCGAAGGCTCATTGCTCCAAAGAATGAGAACCGCGATCAACTTTTGACTTTTTGGATGGCTCATCTCGCTCATCTAAAGTATTTCTTTTCTCGTATCCACCTTTGTACAATCAGCCTCGTTCCCTCTCAACTCAGCGATGAGCTTCAGCCTCTAATTCCTTTCTTCTTCTCCATTCCTCCTCTGTTTTGTAAGGTTGCTGACTGTTGGAGGACAGTTTTGACCAGCGTTGAGATTTAGTAAATTCCTCAAGATCGTTGTAGAGACCGCGTCCTTTCATGGTACCTGATATGAAGAATAGATAAAGAGCCTTAGTAACGGAGAAATAGCATGAAAAATATGCGCATAAATGAGTGTAACCCTAGTGAAACGTGTAGTATGTTAGGGAGAGAGCCTAAAACGATGTAAAAAACCAGATCGAGCAGCCATCGTGGAATGAATCAGACTGATTTCGAGCGCAACATGTCCCAGACGAGGAGACATCTCTTTAAATTTGAAGTCTTCTCCTATGAGTTCGTAAAAATCGACGCAGACATTGCTCAAAGCTTCGAAGTGTACACTAGCATCTTTGATCAGGGAATCTCGATGTCATCTGACTTCTGAAGCATCATATTTGTCATTCATCTCTGGGGGAGGAGAGCTCAGGACAAAATGGGACTCATCCCTATAGTCTCGTTGCATGATTTAGAATCCTCATTATCGGAATCTGCATGGAAATAATAATCATCACTGAAGGAGGACTCATCACTACTGCTCTCAAATTAACCCTCCTCCTTTCCTGTTGCTATCGCAGCCTTGCCTTCTCTCAGTTTAAACTCCTCTTCCCTTCTTATGGAATCGGGGGCATTCTCACTGGGAAACCGACTTCGGTTGCGGCATCTTTTCCTTCGTGAGTCTCTTCAGCCGATTCATCGGACAAGCCTTCCCTTTCTTGAAAACCACCCTCTTCACAACTGTGGGACGAGGAAGTGGATTGTGTACGTATCTTAGAGCAAGAAGGGGATGGGACTGCAGGTCTCCTTGGATGCAGTAGTCCATACCGAAGTAAGTTTTCGTCTATTAATAAGGATTTTTACTAATCTTTCCCCAGCATCAACAGCTTTCAGGTTCAAAAAGTTTCATCAAGAGACATGTCCTTGTTCGTCCTCAGAATAACTGTAGAAAGTATTCGACTTGTTAGAAATCTCGTAGAACCATATCAAAACTCAATAAGTAAGGAAGAGAACTTACCACCCCCCCCCCCCCCCCCCCGTTATCTAAAGACGATTGAATCCCTCAGACATCTAACAAAGAAGTATTGAGTCTGGAATTGAGATAAATTGCTATGCAGTTGCAACATAATTTCACGGTTTCTCTAGGCCTCAATCACAACCAAGGATGCACAATCATTTCTTCTCTTGAATGAGAGAAAATATCTCTCGTCGAAGCTCAGGGCATGGTTAAGAGTCTGCATTAAAAGGACGTTCAGGCAGGTTTGAATAGCAAATCCGTTAGGGTGAATCTGGAATGGACAGATTCCAAAGCTTGAGAGGGATTCTCTCAAAAAGTCGTTGAAGGGTGGCACTGCTCCGTTCAGGCACAAATACCATCGACAAGCAGCATATCCCGGAGGCGAGACATGAGCAAATTCATCCTTCTCTAGTAGGTGAATGTCTTCTTCGGAAATGCCATGCTGCAAGCAGATGTTTTGCAAGATTTTAGCAGAAATCACAGAGGAAGCTCTCTTCGATGGATTGAGAAGAACTCTAAAGTTAAGAGGAGTTCAATCCAAGACCAGAGCGGTTGGAACTAGCTAGCCATATTCAGCCTGTGAAGCAAAAGAAGAAGAAGGGGCGACAGACGACGACCCGACCTTTGAAAGTGCAGGACTTCCCCACTAGACTTACAGCAAGAAGAAGGGTATTTCATTCTAAATAACAGGACATTCGTCCTAAATGATGCGGTAATTCTACTCTAAACTGAGAATTCTGCCTACTACACTTGAATTCCGAAGAAATATTGATTCATGCTGACATGTCGGATTTCAAGTATGTACTGGGATAAGTGCGATGTATCGTCTATGGTAGGTGAGCTTAGTGTCCTGAATATTACAAATGCTCTATCCCGTGTAGATGGTACACTTGTAAGGGAAAAGGAAAAGGACTTCCCATATCGTTTTCTTTTTGGAATTACTTCTTCTACACTTACTCGTTACTGATCAATGATCAACAATGGATCCATTATCCAAACCGACGCAGAAAGTTCTTCTCAGTAAAGGTACACGAGTGTGTGAAGAAAACAAAATTAATCTAAGTCCTCCGGATGGACTAGGGCCAATTCGTGATGCTTCAAACTATATCAGCGATGTAACTCTATACAAGTCAATTTTGATTCTATGGATAAAGACAGCAAAACGTGTAAAGCATCGGGGCAAGGCCCGAATGTTGTTCCATGAAAAACTCAAGACTCAATTTTCTATCTTCCTCCATAAAATTGCAATCAACTTGGACTTTCCATGAATGTCACTGTGAATACAACTCCATCTCCAGAGCGATAAACGAATGTCACAATCAGCAAGATCACCATGAATCAATGATCAAAACACGGAGATGGTCAAAGTTGTCAATCAGTGATCCAAACACAAAGACGGTCAAAGCTTTCAAATCAGCGAACTAAGTACGTTGGATCGGCGGTGATCCAAGGAGGAAAACATTGGAACTATGGTTTGGTGCGACAGAAATCGAGGTGGTGGAAAAGTTCTGGAGTCAGCGGCAAAGCGAAATCGGCAGGTTGATGGAATCACGATGGAAGCTTGGTCGAGGTTGGACCGAGTCGCTGGAGGTGGTGGATCAAATCGTTGAAGGTAGCTCGAATCACAGGAGGTTAGAGGATCGGGTCGCGAGAAGCAAGTATGAACTAAGGTAGGTAAGCTCGAAGGGTTTAAATAAGAGCGAATGAGATGCCAGAGAATCCCAAGCCATTGTATCGTTAGTGATCCCTAGAGTTGCCTGCATTTGTTCTCAAATTTGCCTAGCAAAATCTATACACTACTTCAAGGCATTCCATAAAGCTATAAAGAAAATACGGTCTTTTATGATAAGCAATGGCAGTCCGGGGAAAAACTTAGCAAGCGACAGTTTAGTCTTGTTCAAGTTCGTATGGCCCAAACATGACTACTCGAAATTCAATAAGCAGAAATCGAAAAGCGATTACTTTGAAAGCACTCCTTGTTTTTAATGAAGACATACTCTGGGTGTAAATTTTATCCGGGTATTTAACCCAGCAGAATCTAGAAGAAGCCGGAACAACTTCATTGGGTCAGAATAGCTCAAAAGCCAACCGAAGGGACTAGAACAAGGAGCCAAAGGAAGTCAGGGAAAAAATAAAGAAAAATACTCTAAGGGCATGGATCGCTAGCGATCAACGGCCGATGGATCGCTAGCGATCCATGGTATTAACAGCTGAGTTCATCGGCCTTTTTGAATCGTGATTCAATCTATATTCTAGGAGCTTGGCTAAGTTTGATGAGATTTCGAGCTAGTAAAATCAAGGGACAAGCATTCGTCCAGTCCAATCAGCAGCTAAATATAATTAGTAAGCAAACCGTCATCAAAACAAGGCAACGTGCTACGAGACTACATGAACAACGTCGATATAGGACGACCAAGGCCGTCTAGAAGGAAAGTCCCCAAAATAGGCTAAGTATAAGGATCGCTAGCGATCCATATACTATGGATCGCCAGTGATCCATATGTCATCATTGGATCGCTGCGACTCTTGTGGAACAAAGCAAAGGGAAGTACTAAGGCATTGGGTAACCTTTGAGCTTGATCTATGGATCACTAGTGATCCATCATTTTGGCTTGGATCATGATGCCATCTTCAGTGCGCCTTCCTATGAGTATCAGAAGGCATTTAGCAAACAGGCTTGGCCCAGTAGCACTCCAACCTCTATAAATACTCACTTATCTGCAACATAAAGAGGATCCTCCAGACTGGTTGCTGAAACTGTGCAGAAAGCTTTCTTCACACTTTTCCTTCCTCACAATGGTCATCCAAAGAGTTCACTATGATTCTCTAGTGAATTCTAACATTGGGGACGTAATCTAACTAAGGATACTCAAGAACTTTGTAATAGAAATCAGTCAATAATACAAACTATAAAGTGGACGTAGGTTTCATTAATAGCCGAACCATTATAAAAATCTTCTTGCCTTCTTTCTATTTCTACTCTTTTTACATTTATTCTTTATATTGTTGCTCTATAAAAACTGGGTTGTTGCTTTCACACTTAGTCCAGGGTGTTGGTCCATTTTTTGGGTTAACAATAATTAATGACATTTAAATGCATACCGATGTCATATATCGATATGTACATATATAACTTTTATATACATATCCAGTTAGTTACTAATGGCATCCAAACTACTAATAGAACCTAATACGTTAAATACATAAATAATTAATACTTCATAAACATTAATTAATTTAATTAACTAATAATTATTATAAATTAATTGAATCGTGTGGTATTTCAGAGAATATGTAACTTGTAGGTTAAAATTTTAGTTAGTGATTAATGTTGAACAAATCGATTATTAGAGTTCATATGTCACTTAAACTATTGGTATGATAGTTTGGCCGAATTCAACACTGATAAACCTTCATCATTAAAATCTATCTTTTAGGAACGATTGTTTACACTAATTATGTTCATCAATACTGTATCACTTTAGGATTCATAGAATTTGGTCAAAATTCCAATATCATCCACATTCAACAGTAGTCCTTAAGCAAAGTTTTTGGTTCAATAATAACATTTATTGTTAACCGTAGTACTCTAGTTATGGTTTTTCACTTTGAGTTGACTATAGCTGATCGTGATACTAACCTCATATAATTGAGGAGTGTTTTACTTCCAATGCTTCAACTCAGACCTAACTATAGTCGCTTGATGGTCGCCATGTTATGATATAACCATAATCAAAGTGGAGTATCCACATTGAAGCTTAATAGTATTCTCAACTTGAGAGAACATGGTAACATCATCACTCAAAGGTTTCCTATTTACCCTAGTTGTTATTAACCAATAGGAACTTTCAAGTGTGTCATTCTATAGTAATCCAATAACTATCAGTATGTAAACCCTTGATGCCTCTAGAAGCTATGAGAGTACACAACCCAACGTTTAGAGAGCATCTCAATGGATGTTTTAATACCGTTTCTCGAAACATGTTGACTAGGGATATTTAAAATAATATCTTATTTATAAATTTTCTCATAAATAAAACTCCTTGTAATTATTATCACATAACATATTGTTCAAAGATTTTCTGTATAATATACTTTATTTTAATTATCTAATTGATTATATCAATATATGATGAAGTATATAATAGAAATCAAATACCTTTATTACAAGCAAGGTTCATTATAGATTAGATATGTGTAACAAATTACATAATTGCCTTAGACATACCCATGACTCTCTCGATCTTCCATTGCACTTGAGGTCAATTATGGAATCTGAATCCCAACCCAAAACAAATCGAGCTAATCCGTTAGTGAACGAATATGCTATATAGTCTTAATTATCTTCTCCATATCAACTCTCTCAGACCCTGATAGACTGTCTATATTATGTGGAACTTTTCAAAGTGTGTTTATTAACTTTTAGTGAGCTCTAGGTTCTTCTGTGATCTACATTATGACAAGGTTATCATATAACACTATCATAAGATTCTCAACATTTGGAATCACCCTTAGCTTGATCATACATTTATACGCGCACATACACTATATATATATATATATATATATATATATATATATATATATATGCACACATTGGTTTTGTTGTTGTATTCAAGGCAGTGGGCATAGCCTATTGATTAAATTATCCATAACCGATGTTTGGAACATTTCCAACTTAAAGCTCCTTAACTAAGGTTGAATATGAATTTAGGATTGACATGTTATGCTCGAATTGTGAAGTTTTGATATGAATATTCCCTAAAAAGGAGTTTGTTGTCTCTATAAACAATTCTCTAATATTTCATTAATGCTCGAGAAAATTCTAAACTATCATTTAGTGATCTTAACATAGATTAAATGCTTGCTCTATGTATTAAATACATAAACGAAATATGGTACTGTAGACAATATAACATATGTGATAATTTCTTATTGCTAATGCATAAATAGTCCAACTTACGTGCACTATATTAAATATTTTAATATTGTGTCTGTGTATATCGTTTGGAACATTCCCAATACCCTTTTATACTAATCCTAAAAATGTGTTTCAAATCCTATATCACGAATAAAATGACCAAACTAGAACTAATTTTGACACAGGTACACTATTAACAATCAGCAATATGTTGTTTACATATACTATAGAAATATCTTAGTACCACTAATGTTCTTTCTAATAGACACTTGTTTCCTCGGTGATTTAATTTTAAACCAAACTGTTTGATTTCTCTATCAAAATATTTCCTCAATTCTGATGGTTGTGGAATGATACTTTCGTATCAATTCTTGGATTTTATCCATAATTCACAAATTCAGTAAATGCTCCAACTGACTTCATGACATTTTGGTTGTTATGTGTAAATAATATATTATAAATCATCACTTAAAATTCAAGTTCCAACAAAAAAGTCCAAAAACTCAAAATCGTAGTGATATAATAAAATCCAAATTAAATTTAGCACATTGAACGATGAGTCTGTTATGTTAATTTCAATGACTAAAAATAACGATGTTATTCTTATCAATGTTGCTTAATATATTCCAATTCTATTGGTCTTCTTCTCGAAGAAATATTCGTGGAAAATGGATCATATTTGTCCGGATATAATTATCAAAATCATATTTTAATAATGTACTTGGAATCCATTTTGAATTTTTGCATCATGTTATATGGTATAACTAATACTCATAATAGTTTATCGACAGCTGAGGAAATTCTTTTCTTAACGTTGATATCAAACTTATAGTTTATTTTCAATGTGCGAGGGTTTTATTAGACTTCTAATAAGTCATGTCTATTTTGGCTTTGTTAACTTCATTCCATCTTACGTAATCAATTTAACCTTCGGATCGTATCCAAATCCATTTACTACCAATAATTCCTAAAAGAAATTCCTTCATCATGAAGTCCGCTTTTCTTGAATCAATAGTTGTTTCTTAGTACAACGAAAGAAATATTCATAAATATTGTAAACTACCTTTATATATGTATAAAAATGATTCAGATTTAAGTTCACGAAAATTTATTTTCATAACATAAATCAGTCAACCAACGTTGATCGATCTCAAGCTCCTTTAGGGTGGTCTACACAAGATCCCTCATGAATGAATATTACATGCAGCCTCTCAACTCGTACAACTTGTCAACTCCTTGACCTTGGATACATATGTGTTTATTATCAACTGTTATCTTGTATGATTACACAAACAATGCTTTAGACGAAATTAAATTTAACATATGTACTTACTTTTAGGTATACATACATTCTATAGAAAGAATTTAACTCAGTTTAACTCAACATTAATCGTTCTCTGTCTAACAAAGTCCAATTACTCCTTATATATCACAGTGTATCATAGGGAGGAATGACTTTTGAGATCAAATCTTATTTGTTTTTAGGTAATTTTGGAACCATTTTCAATACACTCGTCTATTCGATCAAATCAAATTTCTTTATTTCCATTGCAAGTTATTTTTCTATTTATGTTTTATATTCTACGAACATATCACAGACACACTACTTGTTTATCAAATACACATGTTTATTTTGATGATAATTCGTCGGTGAATTTAACAAAGTTAGTGGATCTGTTTTAGTATCATTAGACCTTTGATTGATACGTTTATATGTATCAATCCAAAGAGTTCATTAACTCCATTTACACTCTCACCGAATGGGTGTGTTGCCCTTAGTCGTTTGAGATACAATTCATTAGTACCATATGATTTGTAATCATATAATTAAAGAATTATTTCTCAAAAGACATGGCTTAGTCTATAAATTACAAAAAAATTGTAAAAAAATTGGTGCTTTTATATTTTCTAAAGCATCACTTTTTTGTGAAAACAAATACCATTATTATGGACTTATCTTATAACGAATATTCGTAATATTCATAAAAATAAAATTATATATTTTTATTCAGTATTGAAAAAAGATATTATTGCATAAATAATATTTGGTACATATACAAAAACAATTTTTTGCATCCTGATGCATCAATTGATAAATGTTATATGGTATGCTTTCACTATTTCCATCAATGTTATAATGATGTATGCAATACGAAGCTCCGTTCAAGCACTTAATACAGGTTATTTATTTCATTTACCGCAACTAATTTATAGTCAAGAGTTTTAGATTACATATCTTGAACTCAAACATATAGTTCTCATAGAAAACAATTTTCTACATAAAAATACATTTGAAGTAAAAAATCACATTTTGTATTCCATACTAAGTATTTACTAGTATTTTATACAATTCTCATTTCTGATGTCTCTTCATTAAGTAGAGGTGAGTATTCAATCTCTTCATCCTAATTATGCCTATTTTACATTTACTCTCGAGCATCTGTTTTCATTTCAAGTGGTAAAACCATCTAAAGGAAACTCTTAATACATGACGGCAATGAATTTTTTACAAAAACGCATCCGTTCATCCTTAACATTCAGAATATCAAATAAGTTGCACTTTACATAGAATGATCATACTGACATTTCGTCGGTGAATGAATTCATAGGTTCATCTTGTAGCTCTTAATATAGTGTTATATCTAACATAATAAGATCTTTATTACAATCAATCATGTTGAATACATGATCTCATGCTATGGTTTACTTCCTCGTTTTGAATGAACTGATTTATCGAGACTTCATGTCTTATGAATGTGACTGTTCATCATGCAACCTTTTTACGAGATCAAATAAGGATCAAATATCCACATTATACTATTACTACAGATTTCAAAACTCATAGAAGATAATACGCAATCTCAAACAAAAAACACTAAGTCACCAAGTTACAAATGTATTTAGTAGTTGTATAATTAAGTGCTTGCATAGGTCTTAAAGCGACAAGGTGCTAAAGGATTTATCGATAAATATATAGTCTATATTTAAATTTCAATCTTAATTTGGCCTATTTAAATATTTTAATCAGTAAACATTTTATCAATTATAATAGTTACATAAATTATCGAAGTAGATTATTCAACTTTATTTGGTATATGTTCTTATAATATTAGAAAGGTTGAACGTTATTATTTCATTTTTCTAATAAGGCTTCCACGGGATTTTTATGCTTTTCAAAATCCTAAGAGAAATATATAAACATTATGATCCCTCTAATGGGTGTTATGACTCGCCTACCTTGGGATTCTGCCTTAAGTTGCTCAATAAATCATAAGCCCATAGGAAATGGGTAGCTTTCTATCAGTTGAATCACATACAACTCCTAACCATGGTCCTTTCTCTACTCTTGACCTTTAGTTTGCTAAACAAATCAAGAGGGATTATTCACTCTTACCTACCATTTTGCGATGGTCTAAGTATAATGCACGTACCTTGAATATTCTCAACAAATATTTCCATGCATCTTACTTCGTCTAGGCAATCTATTAATTATACTACACATTATAGCCTTATTTTGAGTTTTCTCAACAACTAATAAGTAATCTATTAACATATAAATGATAGAGGGCCAATCTATATATTAAGGATTCATACTCTTTAATACATACTCTTTGAGTGATATCAATTTAAGAAATAATGTGTTTCTAATGAAACACCTCAAGATTCAAGTGTCAGACGCATCTGAAATCACAGTACGCATACTTTACATATGTACCTATTCCATAAATCTGTTTTGGGTTTTTTAGTTCCACTTAAATTATTATATATTTATAGTTATATGATTTTAATTTGTTTATAATGGTCAAATTTTAATGAACTTATATAATGTGTGTGTATGTATGTGTATTCTACTAATTAAATAATATTTAATTTGCCATTGGGTTCGACCCTTTTGCTACGTCTAGCTTGGATGGATCTAGTTCCATAGAGTCAGCTCGTGATCATGAAACTTTTTACGGTCCTGGGTCTTTATTAACTAAATCATATTTAATACAGCTTAAGTTTACTTCTAATTCTATTAATTAAATAATTTTTAATGAAATTAATTTAAATAAAAAGTTTGAAATTTTATATCACTCTTAGACTTTCTAAGATAAGTAGTCAACTACACCATATAAGTATATGTATTTATATTAGTTAACCAACTTTAAATTAATATTATTTAATAAACTAATTTATGTAATTAAACAATTCAATTAAATATTTAAATTAATTCGAAAATTTAATATAGAATTCTTGTTGATCAAAAAAATGAAATATGTATTTCACCTTAAATAAATTTAAGATAAATATATAACTATAACAATTACTGTTACACATACACACACATATATAGTTATAATCACACATACACACACATATATATGTTAAGTTAATTATTTAAATTAATTTCATAAATTAAACTAGTTATATATAATTATAATTCAAAATTGATTATTTCACAGTTAAAAACATTTTTGAAAAAATTAAATTTATTTTATAACCTTTACTAAAAAATTATTTATATTTGAAATTTAGCATTTAAATCAAAAATATATGTTTAAATTTCCAAACCAAATTTTGAAACTGTGACAACCTGCACCTTCCGACATGCCAATCCAAAGCATGGTATGACTTTCGAACTCGTGACATGCCGGGAAATGCAAATCAATGGATTTAAACATTTCACATCATAGAGACTAATACAAACAATTAATCTAATATTTACTACACTTTCGAATCTCGTAGCGGAAGGAATTTAAATATAAATAATGAGAAAATAGTCGTTTTAGAAAACAGTCTTCAAAATACTTCTTTTACCATATACACGTTTTCAAAGTACAATATATGTTTCATTCAAATTATATAAAACAGGCAAACAATAATAATAGTAAATAGATGGACAATAAATGAATATGAGGACACCAACTTGAAGCTCCTTTCTCCATGTACTATGCCCAATCAATCACTAACCTATCGTCCTGTGGTGGGGGAAAATGGAAATGAGGGAGTGGGTCAAACACAAATTGGGTAAATGAGTACAAATTTAATATATGATGACCATATGCAGTTACTTTGATACTACTCTAGATGATATATGGTGTGATACAAATATCAATGAATTCCAAAGGTTAACACTTAGGGCCATTAGGTCAACTATCCCTGCAATCTAGTCCACCCGTCTACTACTTCAAATGCAAGCAATCAATCTAGCCCTTTGACTCTCGTCTTTCCAGATCGCAAATCACTCGATAAACACCGTGTTGGGTCGACCTCCCATGCCCTTGGCTAGACCGCTATCAGTCGATTACCTTTCATATAGCACATTCCACTTTGTATGCCACATTGCCATTCCTTAATGACACAACTAATTTCTACAAATGTATAACTCTTGAGCTCGTACATCTCAAGAAAGGGTGTTAAGCTAAGTAGAAGTGATCATTCACTTTCTTCATCCCAAACGTCCCAAAGTTAAATCCACTCTCGCACATTCACTTTTCATTTCAAAATGGTCAAACAATTCAAAAGAAATTCTTACTATAATTTGACATTGAACTGTTTGCAATAGTGAATTTGGTTATCCTATGTGACGACCCCGCCGCTATGGCCAGTTTAGCAAAGAATATCACAAGTAATGTCGTCTGCTAATCCAAAGAATACGGTTGGTTAAGGGCGATCGAATGTGAAGATATCTTTATACTAACAATGACACCTCTTATTTACCTTTTTGAGGATCTGAACTAAAAATTAGACATGTTCAGTATTAATACAAAGTAATAAACACATCAATAAACTATTCAAAAAGCAAAGATTTAATATATATTAGGAATCTGTTTGAAAAGAAATGATTTTCTTTATATTAGCAAATTATGAATTTTTATCTATTTATAAACAGTAAAAAGAGATTTGTACTAAATTCAAAGATTTTGATTGAATTATTAATAATACATTTATTTATATAGTCCGAAAGAGATTTTCTTATTATTTTAAAATTTGAAATCTAAATGAATTTAAAAAAAATTCTTTTTTTTAAATAAAATTTTGATTTATAGTTCTATACGAATTTTAAATGGGAAAATTGAATGATTTCTATTTCTATTGGATTTCATGCTTTTTTATGAAACAAAGAATTTTAATAAAAGATTGAACTGTCGGATTGGTATGAGACTTTTTGTATAATTCTTTCGGTTATTACTATAATTTGTTAAACAAAGTTTAAAAAGGAAATTACTATCTTTTAGTAAAAACCTGAATTTACTATCTGGTATGGGACAGTTAATTAAATTCTTGTGATTATTGGAGTACCCGTGATTAACACTTAGAGATATATTATCTTAATGTGTTCAGATTTTAGACCGATAAATCCCCGAGAGAAGGTAACTCATCTTTCATCGATCTGAGAATCGATACATTTTTAGATTTGGGTAGACAGATCTCTTTCGAAAAATCTATCATGGTGTAAATACGGCTGTCTCTTTTGGAAGGTAGATTTTACATGCATCGTAGTCTACAGATACAACAACCTATCAGTTTATTTTGTTTTATACAGTCTGTAATGACCCGCTATTTTGGACCATTCAAATCGACAATATAACCATACATGTCCGACTTGAATAATTCAAAATACCATATTGTTAATTAAAATTTGGAAAAACTTAAAATATACAGTAAATAAATCAATCACAGATCACAGAGTAATATAATGCAGCGGAATAGATAAAGAATAGTAGTTTATGAAGCTACTATATACCTCAGAGTTAGAAATAAAATACAACCGAATGGTTCAAATGCAGTGAAGTCTCCAATGCAACAGATGACTTCTCTGAACCAATCAACTGGATGAATGAAGGAATAGATAGCTGGATCTTCAAGCAAAGCTCCAACTTCAAAGTTGAGTCTCAAATGCCGTATCACTCAGTCTGACCCGAGCGTAAAGCAAAACACAAAACACTCGAGTCAGGATTAACATTCTTATATCAATAAATCCAACTCAAATGAAATATCAACTGAAATACAAGTAACTTAAAGGATGTTTGGGATAACCATCCTCTAAGGGTCCATGGAACTATCTACAAGGTAGAAATATACACCATACACCGTGGTCATTTCAGCTTAATTTATACTTCAAAACCAAATATCATTTCACTTCAAATATCTCTATATTTCCCAAAATAGTATTTACATATATTAAATAATTTATACAGTAAAGTATTTTCAATTTTAATTCAACTCAATTCCAAAAATAACCACTTCAATTTTATCGATCTCAAATTCGGATTTGTAATCACAAAATACCCCTTTATATTTCAATATATTTCAAGACTTTAAGTATTCAACGTTTCAAACTAAATTTTTATTCAATTTAGTTTTCTAAATAATAAATTCAAATTTAGTTCAACCTAAATTTTCATTTTAATTCAATTTAGTTTCTAAATAACAAATTCAACTATATTGATTTCAAATACAGATCCGAATCTCAAAATAAACCATTTAAATTCCAATATAGTTCAAAGCTTTAGTATTTAAATGTTCAATTTAACAGTTTCCTATAGATCTCGATTTAACCTCATTATTATTTAGTCTTGAAATACTCCCTCGTTAGATACAATATCATTTAAGTAACCTTAAATTACATTTTACTCGATATTTTCTTTAATTTATTTAAACGTGAAATATTCATTAAATCACATAAATCAAAAATCCAGTTATAAAATCATACCTTTAAATTTTCCATTCAAAAATTTCAAATTGATTTAATTAAATAAATCCTCATTTAAATACTATTTTTAATAAACCAAAATTTATCTCTCAATCTTAATTATTCAATTTATTACAAGAAAATCTATTTGAAATATAGATTTACATAAATACTCAACCATATTATCCGTATTAAATTAATCTAATTTAAATCAAATATCACGACTAAATCTATATATAAAATTTCCATTTATATAATATCTTAAGAATCAATATTATTTAAACCATATAATTTTTTCCAAAATTATAAAAATTATTTTCAGAATATTTATATGGACCAACGGTGTCTGTATATATTTCCTATCATATAGTCTAGTGCTACGGATATTTATCATTTCAATCCGTACACTAAATATATACGGGCGGATATCATTTCAACCCGTAATCCCAAATTCAATTAAATGAAAATCGCTTGGGTTTATCATTTCAACCCATAACGATTTTCTCCTATTCTAAAGTCCATTCGGGTATGTATCATTTCAACCCATAGTGATTTCTAAACTACAGGGAACTTGCAGAGTGATAACAGATAATGCAATAAAATAACAGGCATATATCATCAATAACAATATAATATAAACAACAGGATATGGTGTCATATCCCACAGGTGAACAGTTACAGATAATAGCATATATAACAAATTTAAATAACTACAGCAGCATATTTCAATTGTCGTTTCAATTGAAATCAAATTTAATGAATAAAAGAATGTTAATCGTGAGTGATTGCTCACCTTTCGAGGCTAGATAGATTGGACAAAGAATTGAGCTACGCTGAATCACGATCTAGACATCGAACAAATCCAAACAAAACTTTCAAAGCGAAGCAAAATTGGCACGAATATGATGGACAACTGATAAATAGAGATCGATGAAAATAGATCAGAAACTGCTTTATGTAGACCGAAATGAAATACAAATATTATTCTATTATACTACTCTCTTAACCAATATTAGTTTTGAAACGCATTAAAATTACATATACATACATACGTTTTCAAACAAACGCAAATAATAGAAAACTGCAAAACTATGTTTAAAACCAATATTAACATAAATTTTTTATAATCATATTTAAATCAACATTTAAGTCAACATTCCACATTATTATTGTTAAGACCAATATCGACTTTTCTTAATTTGTTGAAACACTACACACCTTATACTTGATATAAATTTACCTTTTGCAAAATATTTATAAGAAAGAGAAGGGCAAGAGCACAGCTCCAACTTAATTTAACAATTTAAATTTCAGTACTTTCTTTAATATTAAAACAGGCTTCAGGCATTTCTTACATGTTAACACTTACATTAAACTTTCTTTATCATCTTAAAAATATCAATGTCAAATTTTAACTCATATAATCACTAGTATAAACTTACATTTTAAAACAACAAATCTTAGATCTTATAAAACTGTGTTTGTATAATAATTCATCTCTGGACAGACACACAAACTAACTTAAAATATATTATACTATATATTCTCCCCAAAATTTTATAACTCTACAACTATATTTTAAACAACAGAAGGAAATTTAAACCCATGCAAACTCTACCTATATATCAAACTTATGTTTTATAACTTACTGTATATTAATATGTTTATAAATGTATACTGTCCCACAATATATATATTATAAAATTAACACCTTTTTATAAACAATACAATATAAAATTAACACCTTTCTTTTTTTTTATAAAAATCTTACATGTTGTAACATATATGCAGACTGCTAAACATCTTATATTATATATAAACAGTATGAAATAACCCAATGTATATTCAAAAGTCATACTAAACAAATTTCAATAAATACTCATATAAAACTAACCATAGAACAAATGCAAATGTTTATAACTTTATATTTAATGTATACTTGCGATGCACTATATAAACATACTTATAATGTAAAATATATACTTGAAGCATGTTATGCTTAAAATAAAGGAAAAGCAAAAGCAATATAAACAATAAGAAAACAAAATAAAAGGAGGAAAAAGAAGAAAAAAAAGAAAAGAAATAAGAAGGAAAAAAAATTAGTGCAGCCAAATACCTACAGAAGAAGCTTCACACGCAAGAGAGGAGATGAAGATCTATTGATATGGAGTAGGGTATGTACGAGTGATTTGTATTTATAAGAGAAGCCTCAGATTGATAGAGTGGAAAGAAATTTTGTTTAAAGTGGCAAGAAATAAAGATAGTAATGGCTAGAGGAAATTTAGGAATTTATTCCTATAATTTAAGGAGAAAAAAAAAGAAAGAGGAAATAAATTAAAACAAATATATAAAGATTAAATGATGGTGAACAGAGAAAATAAAATGAAACAAATATGTATATAAACATTGAATGCTGGTGAAAAGAGAAAATAAATTAAAACAAATATGTATAAAGATTGAATGCACATGAATAGAGAAAATGAATTAAAACAAATATGTATAAAGATTGAGTGTTGGTGAAAAGAGGAAATAAATTAAAACAAATAAGAAGAGAATGGATTGATTTAAAGGAAAGGCAATGGATGGTTTAGAAATAAATAAATGTAAAACGTATACGTTTTACATTTCAAAAAGGAAAGAAATAAATACGGGAATGGCAACAGATCTTGCAAGCAGGGAAATAACGTAAAAAGAGGAAGAGAAAGAGGCGTATAAATGAATGGTAAATAAATTTAGATTTCAAATGAAATAAATGGAACAGCAGAGATTAAAGTATGGATGTAAATCCAGGAATAATAAAAAGCAACGGTTATATGTCGATTAAGAAAAATAATAAAAGAATTAATGGCTTAAATGGGGCAGCATGTTTCAAATTTTTGAAATGCAAAAGAAACGTACACTATAAATATAAAGTTTTCAAAAGCAAAAGAAACGTAAAGCTGTCCATTGATTCATCAAAACGTTATTAAGTAATAAATTGAAATGAATATAAAAATAAAAGTAATTGTAATGGTCAATAGTTGATTTAGCTATACACTTAAAGCAATAAATTTTTGTTTGTTTGTACAACACAAAATGAGTTTTGAAAGTCAAGGATATAAAAATGGATAAAAGGAAAGAAATCAGGAAATTTTGTGAACAATAGCTTTCTAAGGAAAGGTAGGCTTACATTATATATACATGCTGAGATGATTAGGCACGTTCAAAAATTTTGAAGCAAATGAAGGAATTGGAAATAAATATAAAACGAAAGAAATTTAAAAAAACCGTAGCTATGATTTAGCCAAAATTTATTAAAGCCATTTACTAGGAAGGTTGGAACCGAAATAATAGGGAGAGGAAGGCACATTAAATTTGATGACAAAGTTGTGTTCAGATCTATAAGCAAGTTATTTATATATTATAGGCCTTATGAAAGCGAGGGAAGGAACGGATGCTACTAGCTTGATGATTTGAGATTCTTTCGAGCGTTAAAAACAAAAATAAAGGGAGAGCAGAATAAACGCACTACCATAAATATAAATATACGCTTCAATTGCAAAAGAAACGTATAGAGAAAATTATGCGTAGTGGGAAAAGTAAAGTCAGTGCACGAAACTACAAGGAATAATAAAAGCAAGGTCGATGATCTCAAATTTATTAATGGTTACGAATGGAAAAGTCTACCTGAATTGGAAAAGTATTAAGCAATAGAAATCTTTAACGGTAGTAAAAAGAAACCGTTACGCACTGATTCAGAAATCAATTAAAGCAATTAATAGCTTGAATTGGACAGCACGTTTTCTCAATTAAATAAACTTCCATAAAAAATTTTGAAAATTTACAATCTGCTATATTTAAATATACGTATTCTAAATATATAAACATTTTATTTAAAAATTCAATTATTATAAGATTTCACAAATATTCAATTAAATACGTTATAGAATCAATTAAAAATTGTTAAAATTTTCCGGGTCGTTACACTCTCCCCCACTCAAAACTTTTCGTCCCCGAAAAGGAAGGAGGTAGGAGAATAAAACAACCAGAAAAAAATAGATTGAAAGCCAAGATAAACAATAAATTTTAAAACTCTATAAATTTTATTTAAAATATTTATTTGAAAACTTCATTTGAAATTAAATTTTCTTTAATATTTAATACTTCTCAAACTCCTTTGCAAACAATTATTTACATTATTACTTCTATTTACAAAGACTATTGAAAATATTAAATCCAAAATTTATGAAATTTTTAATTTATCTCAAGATACCTTTCAAATATTATCAATAAATTAATAATCATTTTCTTTAAAGATGTTTTATTTAATTTATAACTTCAAAAATATTTATAACACTAAAATTTTATATAAAACAATGTAGTATACAAATAAGCAATATTTAAAAGATTTATTCAAAAAGGAAAGGAAGGTAGATTCCGAAAACGGAATATAGGTGAAAAATAAAGCTGAGCAGATGAGGTAGATTCAAAAGAATAGAATCGGGCACGAATAATTTATTTCAAACCATAAGAATTTAAATTTCAAATACTAATACAAAATTTCTTTGTTGAAAATACTTTTATAATAAAATACCTTTATAAATAAAATACTTTTATATCGAAACCAATTTTTCTTTCGAAAATACTTTTATAACTCGATGTTTTAACAAGTTTATCCTCGTTCTTGCAGACTCTGGCCATGCGTTGATCAGGCGCAAAGCTAGAGTTCTTCAAGTACTTATTAGTCCTGTTTCAACACCCAGTGAAAATATTTGAAAAACCTTTTAAAAACAGATATGGAAAGTACAATCCAAACAAATCAACCAAACCAAAACCTTTGTCCGATCATGGTTCGCAGATACACAATGGTTACGCCTGGGTCCCCCAGGAAACAATCCATATCCGTAAGCTTTCTCAGCCCTGCGAGTTACGCCATGATGACTAGTAGAGTGCAGGATACACAATGGTTACGCCTGGATCCCCCAGGAAACAATCCGTACCCCTAGGCAAGACTCAGCCAGGCACTTGCGCTACTATTCGCGACCTACACAGATTGCAGGATACACAATGGTTACGCCTGGATCCCCCAGGAAACAATCCGTACCCCTAGGCAAGACTCAGCCAGGCAATTGCGCTATGCATTCACGAGAGAAAAAAAAACCATGGGTTATGCCACGGTGGGAACACTCGAGTATTACATCCGGAAAACCAAAAATCAGAGAGAATAATATCGATAGAATAAATCCACGATGTGGCCACAAAGCGGATATCAAGCAGAAGGCACTTTCCATATCTTTACTTCGAAAATATATATCATATAGTACCTTTTCAAATCACTTTCAAATATCGTACTTATATAAAGTCCATATATATAGGATTTCATTTTTCCCAAATCGAATACTTTCCAAATCAATAGTAGATCAAATCATACTTATATAGACTTCGATTATATAAAATCTCTTTCCAAATTGAGTACCTTTCAAATCAATAGATTTCAAATCAACTTCATACTTATACAATCCATTTTATATAGGTTCGACCACTCCCAAATCAAGTGCTTAATAATATAAGGTTCTCAAATTTCAAATCATTTCAATGTCAGTTTCAAAATCATATATGATTTCACCAAATTTTCTTCCAAATTAAATATCTCAATTTCAAAGTTCCTATAATAATAGGTTTAGAAAATAATCCCAGTTTCCAAATTAAAATAATTCAAGTCAAACAAATTCATTTCCAAAATCACCATATAAGTACTAGTTTTAATTTCAATTAAATTTCAAAACCAAATATTTTCTCAAAATCAATTATACTAAAAATAGTTTCCAAATTTATAAGTATCCCTTTAAAACTTTTAAACTATCTATTTCTATTTGAAATATCCAATTTACCTTTCTGAAAACCATTATTCAAAACCATATTTTTTTTCAAAACATTTCAAAACTAAATTTATATTCTTTATCAAACATTTTATACTCCTCGAAATTTCTTAGCTTTGAAAATTTAATCTCGATTTAGAAGTGTTCGAACATTCAAAATAGTTAGGGAAATCAAATTTTCAATTCAACAGTTGAAAATCAACAATAAATCAATAAACCAATTATTAAATCCGAAACTCGAGGACTGAACACCAGTCTCATTTTAAATTGTTTCAAATATTTACTTATATCTTTCTAAAATATCAAATTATACTTCGGAATTTGAAATCAAAAACGGTTTTACAAAATCACTTGCATAGCGAAGCTATTAAAGTGGCCACTCCCCCACTCTGAAACTCGAAAATCAATGTTGATGATGCGTGCACTCATCACCGAAATTATTTTCCAGCGACATAAGTGAGTTCTGGATTTCTATTTTCTAGAAAACTTCTTTGAAATTTCTTCAAAATTATTGGAATTCATTTGAACTCATTTGAAACATTTCTTATTCGGAAAAATACTTTTAAATCATATTATTTTTATATATTTTCCAAAATCTTAAAACCAATTTCAAAATACCGGAATTCAATTCTCGAATTTCAAATTTAACCCTTCAGTTATAAATCATTTTTATATGAATCACTTTCTTATAAATTTTCGAAATTTCCAATCCTTTCAAAACTTTTATATATAGAATAACATTTCTTATTCATTTTATATATAGGTATATAATCCTTATCGAAAACATTTTCACTTTTTATATAGAATAAAATCATAATTATCAAAATAATAATTTCGATATATACAACAATTTCAAAAATGCAAATATACTCGATTTTCAAAGAATAATTTTAAGAATGGATTTCAAAACAAAGATAGAGATTTGAATTAGAGGAACTCCAATCAATAGAATTCTGATTCGAAGATAGACTCGATCAAAGATGAGATAATTAAATTACAAAATAGAAGATGGATATACTTCTATAAATCGCGGGCGACCTTAACCGGGTCAACCGTGACTTCAGGGATATGATCGATGCGGAATTCTAAAACAAATCGACATTCGATTGCTAGAGATGGAATTCGGCATATCAAGATATAGCAGCATCGTAAACCGAGGATACAAAAATCTTCGGTGAATCGATTCCAATTGTAAAGGTGTTTTCACCCCCTTTACAAAACATTCGGTGGAGTTATGGGATACTCCAGAATCAAACGAATATAAATAGGAAGAGACAAGAATGAATTTCGGAACCGAGGGACATTCCAAAACTCAAAGGAAATTGAGTCAAAAAGGAAGAGATTCAACTCGAACGAAAGTGATTCTGTAAATAAATTTACCATATATGCTAAGTTTTGCCTAGAGCCAAAGCTCTGATACCAACTGTAATGACCCGCTATTTTGGACCATTCAAATCGACAATAAAACCATACATGTCCGACTTGAATAATTCAAAATACCATATTGTTAATTAAAATTTGGCAAAACTTAAAATATACAGTAAATAAATCAATCATAGATCACAGAGTAATATAATGCAGCGGAATAGACAAAAAATAGTAGTTTATGAAGCTACTATATACCTCAGAGTTAGAAATAAAATACAACCGAATGTTTAAATGCAGTGAAGTCTCCAATGCAACAGATGACTTCTCTGAACCAATCAACTGGATGAATGAAGGAATAGATAGCTGGATCTTCAAGCAAAGCTCCAACTTCAAAGTTGAGTCTCAAATGCTATATCACTCAGTCTGACCCGAGCGTAAAGCAAAACACAAAACACTCGAGTCAGGATTAACATTCTTATATCAATAAATCCAACTCAAATGAAATATCAACTGAAATACAAGTAACTTAAAGGATGTTTGGGATAACCATCCTCTAAGGGTCCATGGAACTATCTACAAGGTAGAAATATACACCATACACCGTGGTCATTTCAGCTTAATTTATACTTCAAAACCAAATATCATTTCACTTCAAATATCTCTATATTTCCCAAAATAGTATTTACATATATTAAATAATTTATACAGTAAAGTATTTTCAATTTTAATTCAACTCAATTCCAAAAATAACCACTTCAATTTTATCGATCTCAAATTCGGATTTGTAATCACAAAATACCCCTTTATATTTCAATATATTTCAAGACTTTAAGTATTCAACGTTTCAAACTAAATTTTTATTCAATTTAGTTTTCTAAATAATAAATTCAAATTTAGTTCAACCTAAATTTTTATTTTAATTCAATTTAGTTTCTAAATAACAAATTCAACTATATTGATTTCAAATACAGATCCGAATCTCAAAATAAACCATTTAAATTCCAATATAGTTCAAAGCTTTAGTATTTAAATGTTCAATTTAACAGTTTCCTATAGATCTCGATTTAACCTCATTATTATTTAGTCTTGAAATACTCCCTCGTTAGATACAATATCATTTAAGTAACCTTAAATTACATTTTACTCGATATTTTCTTTAATTTATTTAAACGTGAAATATTCATTAAATCACATAAATCAAAAATCCAGTTATAAAATCATACCTTTAAATTTCCCATTCAAAAATTTCAAATTGATTTAATTAAATAAATCCTCATTTAAATACTATTTTTAATAAACCAAAATTTATCTCTCAATCTTAATTATTCAATTTATTACAAGAAAATCTATTTGAAATATAGATTTACATAAATACTCAACCATATTATCCGTATTAAATTAATCTAATTTAAATCAAATATTATGACTAAATCTATATATAAAATTTCCATTTATATAATATCTTAAGAATCAATATTATTTAAACCATATATTTTTTTCCAAAATTATAAAAATTATTTTCAGAATATTTATATGGACCAACGGTGTCTGTATATATTTCCTATCATATAATCTAGTGCTACGGATATTTATCATTTCAATCTGTACACTAAATATATACGGGCGGATATCATTTCAACCCGTAATCCCAAATTCAATTAAATGAAAATCGCTTGGGTTTATCATTTCAACCCATAACGATTTTCTCCTATTCTAAAGTCCGTTCGGGTATGTATCATTTCAACCCATAGTGATTTCTAAACTACAGGGAACTTGCAGAGTGATAACAGATAATACAATAAAATAACAGGCATATATCATCAATAACAATATAATATAAACAACAGGATATGGTGTCATATCCCGCAGGTGAACAGTTACAGATAATAGCATATATAACAAATTTAAATAACTACAACAGCATATTTCAATTGTCGTTTCAGTTGAAATCAAATTTAATAAATAAAAGAATGTTAATCGTGAGTGATTGCTCACCTTTTGAGGCTAGATAGATTGGACAAAGAATTGAGCTACGCTGGATCACGATCTAGACATCGAACAAATCCAAACAAAATTTTCAAAGCGAAGCAAGATTGGCATGAATACGATGGACAACTGATAAATAGAGATCGATGAAAATAGATCAGAGACTGCTTTATGTAGACCGAAATGAAATACAAATATTATTCTATTATACTACTCTCTTAACCAATATTAGTTTTGAAACGCATTAAAATTACATATACATACATACGTTTTCAAACAAACGCAAATAATAGAAAACTGCAAAACTATGTTTAAAACCAATATTAACATAAATTTTTTATAATCATATTTAAATCAACATTTAAGTCAACATTCGACATTATTATTGTTAAGACCAATATCGACTTTTCTTAATTTGTTGAAACACTACACACGTTATACTTGATATAAATTTACCTTTTGCAAAATATTTATAAGAAAGAGAAGGGCGAGAGCACAGCTCCAACTTAATTTAACAATTTAAATTCCAGTACTTTATTTAATATTAAAATAGGCTTCAGGCATTTCTTACATGTTAACACTTACATTAAACCTTCTTTATCATCTTAAAAATATCAATGTCAAATTTTAACCCATATAATCACTAGTATAAACTTACATTTTAAAACAACAAATCTTAGATCTTATAAAACTGTGTTTGTATAATAATTCATCTCTGGACAGACACACAAACTAACTTAAAATATATTATACTATATATTCTCTCCAAAATTTTATAACTCTACAACTATTTTCTAAACAACAGAAGGAAATTTAAACCCATGCAAACTCTACCTATATATCAAACTTATGTTTTATAACTTACTGTATATTAATATGTTTATAAATGTATACTATCCCACAATATATATATTATAAAATTAACACCTTTTTATAAACAATACAATATAAAATTAACACCTTTCTTTTTAAAAAAAAAAATCTTACATGCTGTAACATATATGCAGACTGCTAAACATCTTATATTATATATAAACAGTATGAAATAACCCAATGTATATTCAAAAGTCATACTAAACAAATTTCAATAAATACTCATATAAAACTAACCATAGAACAAATGCAAATGTTTATAACTTTATATTTAATGTATACTTGCGCTGCACTATATAAACATACTTATAATGTAAAATATATACTTGAAGCATGTTATGCTTAAAATAAAGGAAAAGCAAAAGCAATATAAACAATAAGAAAACAAAAGAAAAGGAGGAAAAAGAAGAAGAAAAAGAAAAGAAATAAGAAGAAGAAAAAAATTAGTGCAGCCATCTACCTACAGAAGAAGCTTCACACGCAAGAGAGGAGATGAAGATCTATTGATATGGACTAGGGTATGTACGAGTGATTTGTATTTATAAGAGAAGCCTCAGATTGATAGAGTGGAAAGAAATTTTGTTTAAAGTGGCAAGAAATAAAGATAGTAATGGCTAGAGGAAATTTAGGAATTTATTCCTATAATTTAAGGAGAAAAAAAAAGAAAGAGGAAATAAATTAAAACAAATATATAAAGATTAAATGATGGTGAACAGAGAAAATAAAATGAAACAAATATGTATATAAACATTGAATGCTGGTGAAAAGAGAAAATAAATTAAAACAAATATGTATAAAGATTGAATGCACATGAATAGAGAAAATGAATTAAAACAAATATGTATAAAGATTGAGTGTTGGTGAAAAGAGGAAATAAATTAAAACAAATAAGAAGAGAATGGATTGATTTAAAGGAAAGGCAATGGATGGTTTAGAAATAAATAAATGTAAAACGTATACGTTTTACATTTCAAAAAGGAAAGAAATAAATACGGGAATGGCAACAGATCTTGCAAGCAGGGAAATAACGTAAAAAGAGGAAGAGAAAGAGGCGTATAAATGAATGGTAAATAAATTTAGATTTCAAATGAAATAAATGGAACAGCAGAGATTAAAGTATGGATGTAAATCCAGGAATAATAAAAAGCAACGGTTATATGTCGATTAAGAAAAATAATAAAAGAATTAATGGCTTAAATGGGGCAGCATGTTTCAAATTTTTGAAATGCAAAAGAAACGTACACTATAAATATAAAGTTTTCAAAAGCAAAAGAAACGTAAAGCTGTCCATTGATTCATCAAAACGTTATTAAGTAATAAATTGAAATGAATATAAAAATAAAAGTAATTGTAATGGTCAATAGTTGATTTAGCTATACACTTAAAGCAATAAATTTTTGTTTGTTTGTACAACACAAAATGAGTTTTGAAAGTCAAGGATATAAAAATGGATAAAAGGAAAGAAATCAGGAAATTTTGTGAACAATAGCTTTCTAAGGAAAGGTAGGCTTACATTATATATACATGCTGAGATGATTAGGCACGTTCAAAAATTTTGAAGCAAATGAAGGAATTGGAAATAAATATAAAATGAAAGAAATTTAAAAAAACCGTAGCTATGATTTAGCCAAAATTTATTAAAGCCATTTACTAGGAAGGTTGGAACCGAAATAATAGGGAGAGGAAGGCACATTAAATTTGATGACAAAGTTGTGTTCAGATCTATAAGCAAGTTGTTTATATATTATAGGCCTTATGAAAGCGAGGGAAGGAACGGATGCTACTAGCTTGATGATTTGAAATTCTTTCGAGCGTTAAAAACAAAAATAAAGGGAGACCAGAATAAACGCACCACCATAAATATAAATATACGCTTCAATGCAAAAGAAACGTATAGAGAAAATTATGGGTAGTGGGAAAAGTAAAGTCAGTGCACGAAACTACAAGGAATAATAAAAGTAAGGTCGATGATCTCAAATTTATTAATGGTTACGAATGGAAAAGTCTACTTGAATTGGAAAAGTATTAAGCAATAGAAATCTTTAACGGTAGTAAAAAGAAACCGTTACGCACTGATTCAGAAATCAATTAAAGAAATTAATAGCTTGAATTGGACAGCACGTTTTCTCAATTAAATAAACTTCCATAAAAAGAATTTAAAATTTACAATCTGCTATATTTAAATATACGTATTCTAAATATATAAACATTTTATTTAAAAATTCAATTATTATAAGATTTCACAAATATTCAATTAAATACGTTATAGAATCAATTAAAAATTGTTAAAATTTTCCGGGTCGTTACACAGTCAGACTATGTCTATCTCTTTCGGCAGCTAAATTTACATGCGGCGTTCCTAATATGCAGCCTCTTTCGGTAAGCTTCCTTTCTATGCAGTGGGTCTCTTTCGGTAGATTGTGTGTCACTGTATCAAATTGATAGTTGATAACCATTATTATTTCGTTATTGATGATTATTTCTTCAGAGATTTTTAGTATGGATATTCTGTGTCCTTTATGGCTCTGAGGAATTTGGAATTGGTTATCACCATATTTTGAGATGATAGTCTATTGAGCTTGATATGTATTTATGAAATGGTGATTTATTATATATGCCTTATTTGAGTATTTGTTTTGAGCATATTTTATTTATGAATTATTTGTTTATTTTTGGGTCAAAATTGTGAGATCTGTATTTATTGATTTGGTATGCCTTTTTGGATTTTTGAGTTTTAGGCATATCTTGGGTTGACTTATTTTAGAGTCAAGTCAATTGTGGAATTATAAAGTGGTGAATTTAATTAATATTCCTTATTATGATTGTTTGCTCAACATTATGACTTATTATTTTAAGTCATAATTTATGATAATAGTATTTTAAATTTTATTTAGATATAGTCTGACCTGTTTATTATTTTAATACTCGGGTCACACTAAGAATTTACATGTACAGGGACTCATCGACACTTGGATTTTGAGTTATCTTTAGAGTAGAATATTTTGACAGTTTTAGTTTACTTCATCATTATGTATATTGACATTTAGTAGTTATGTCATGTATATTATTAAGTAGTCATTTTGTACCCATATAGAGTATGAGATATGATGTATATTAGAGTGAGTCTAGTATTGACATTTTGTAGACTCACATCTTATTATGAAATATGTTGTATATCAGTCTGCTGCAATCTCGACTCTATTTTTGATTTATCTATATTGTATACTGTTATAAATATTTTAATCGATGTGTTTATTACTAGTATATATACCGCGCATGCCTAATTTTTAGTTTACATCCTTAAAAAGGTCAATAAGACGTGTCAGTGTTAATATAAAGATATATTCACATTCGATCGCCCTTAACCATCTGTATTCTTTACATTAGCAGACGACATTACTTATAATGTTCTTTGTTAAATTGGGCATAGCGATGGGGTCATCACAGCTTGGTATCAGAGCCGAGTTCAGAAAATTATAGAATATAATTGACACAGAGTCGAGATCTAAACCTAGATGACCTAGAGTCCTGTCCTTTGGATGTGCAGGGTAGAATGAGAATTTATATTCTTATTTAGGATATAAATATAAATGATTATTGGGAATAATCTTCGAGACATATTCGAAGAATTTTTGAATTTCTATACAAATTTTTGCTATGAAAATGATTTTAAAATTGGAATCGCTTTTGTAGACAGTGAAATTATTAGATAGCATAAATGAGACCTTAGATGGCATAGAATCAAATTGTTGTGTCATGTTTGTTAGTGAACAGAGTGCAAAGCGAAAGTTGGAAAATAGCTTTCCGCTGGAGGCGATTGTTTCATTATTTGATTAAAATGTATGTCGTTTGCATTAATGTTTTTTTGTTCAAACTTAGTTTAAAATGTGGAATTGAATAAAAAGTTATAATTCAAATAATTTATAAACCCATTTGAATTTGGATAAACCCAATTATTTATAAAAGCCAGCGGTTTTTTTAAAATAGAATAGCTGGGAATAATAAAAAATGTTTAAGCAATTAATAGTTATAATATATAGAATGATAAATATATATATATATATAATTAAATTTAGGAATTGAAAAATATATTTAATAAATAAAATAAGATGTTATAATATTTGAATGGGCGCTTACTGCTTTGAATAATTGAATATGATGTGATATACTATTTTGAATGTAAATGATTAATAATGAATGTCTATAAATATGTAACATCATAAGTAATAATTTTATGTAAGAAAGCAAATTATTTTGAGTAAGTATGAATGTTATTTTCTAAAGTGGTTGAAAAGAATTTTAATGGCAATTTTGTGTTAATTTGTCCGTTGAGTATTTTAAGAATTCTAGTCAATGCGTCTGGCCAGCGTTATCGATAAGGATTTCTAAACACTAGAATGAGACATCCCGACACAATAGTTTGAAAAGAAAAACATGTTCCTGAAAAGAAAAAATATCTTGAAAGTAATACAAGGCACGAAAAAAAGGAAAATAATAATAAATACAATATGTTAGTTTATAGTAAATAAGTTCTAGTTTGGAAAATTCATTTAAAATCTTATATTTTTGAATTTCTTATATATGATATTTTAAACGATATTAAGATTGAAATTTTTTGAAGTATTTTCAGATCATTTGAATTTAAATTCAAAAGGGGGTTTTAGCTATGTGAATATTTTCAAATGAAAAAAATATTGATATAATACGTGTTTATTGTTTTTAAAATTCAATATATTATATATAAAATGTTTTGAGACAAATTTTTTTAATGATTGAAGTTAGATTTCATTAAAAGTAATTGAATGATTTGGATATAAAGCTTATATATTTATAAAGGTGGTTTGTAGTTAAATTCTTTAAAAAAAATTGAAAGAAAATAAAAATAAAATAATATTTACACATATGAAGTGAATATCTGTATGTGATTTTGATGTACTAAAATAAAATTTATTTGGATGATATGGATGCTTGCTTGATGTGATATATGGTTTATTTGAATGTTTGATTGAGATGAATATATATGAGTTTATAAAAATAAACCGAAACAATAAAAGCAAGCTTTGATTTTCGAAAGATAGGAAATTTTATTTATAAAAATATTTCAAAGAAAAATGTGAATTTTGAAACGAAATGTGAAGACTTATACCCATATGAGAATATTTTGAAGAGAATTTTTTTTTGAAGCAATAAACATTCAAAGAAATTTTTATTTATTTTTAATAAGTGATGTATATTATGTATCACTATTCAAATGCTATGAATTATGCCAGTGACACAAAACAAACAATGGAAATGTATGTTTACTTCATCTAAAAAGTAATAAAATATTAATTCGAAAGTGTTATTACCGTTAGGGGATAACCGATGATCGAATGAAACCTTAAACAAAAGCTGGAGATATAATTAAGAGTGAAGACAATACATGTACTTAAAAAAAGGAACAAACATAAGGAATGACACCCTTTGAAAATCCATTCATTAAACTGTTCACGACTATCAAAAAAGTATGGACGTTATAAAATGGAGAAGCTCTCTTATAATTCTACTATATTATTTTGTACAAAAGTGAAAATGATAGTTATATGTTTAATTGGCGTATAAGGAATAAAAAATATGAGTAATGTCTTTCTCATTACTTTGTTGGTCAATAGAAGCTATATATTGCAAGTTTAAATTAATTGATTATTTTAAGCACTTCTTTATGGAAGTGCAGAACAAGCATTAGAGATTGATCATCAGAATAATCGATATTCTATATGTTAGCATGAAACAAATAAAACTTCAACATATATTAATCATTATTTTCTAATTTATTGTTTTGAGTGAGTGAAATATTGTTTATGGCTGCAAAATATCAAGTTATATTTTAACTATTGGAACAGAGGCACAAGACAATAGAACTCTAATATTCTAAATATTTATCATCATTGTCATATAAACGAATATGAACTCAAATTTGGAAAATACTAGTGATTTAAAAGGCATAAATCGATGATGGAAATAAATAAAATAGCAAAGATACAAAAACATTTTTATTACCAGTGATGTAAGTATGACAGATTGCAATCTGTGAATTATATGGTGTTTTCATATTAATGTGTTTGTAACAGTCCAAGTTAAATAAAATATTATAATGTACTAATATTTTTATGATGGTTATCATAGTTTGATAGCATTTATAAACTATTTAATAACACCTTGTTATTTTGTCGTCGTTATACACAAAAAAATGTAAGGTACACTAATAATATTAACGTACTGTGTATTATAAGTATTAACATACTGTGTAAGGTATACTAATATGAACATATTCTACCTGTAAGTCCTTGTTTGCCTAGCCTTTTGGTTCAAGTTATATGAAATAACATTGTCTAAGCATATGTACACAATCTTACATACATCCTATATGAACACTAGTGCATGAAGAATGTATTTATTGCAGCCATGGGTGCACAAGAGAATACATGCATATGAGTGTATTAAAAGTAGTAGGAAAAAGAAAAAAAGTGTTGCTGCTAACAAAGCAGCAGCAGCAATAGGTTGCTGCCACCACCCACAATAGCAAGCTGCTACAAAAAAAAGGCTGTTGCCACAGAGCAGTGGTATATTGAAAAAAAAAGGGCGTTGCCATATAACAACGGCATATGGAAAAAATGGTTGCTGTCACAGAGCAGTAGCATATTGAGAAAAAAATATTGTAGATGCATCTCGAATATAATGAGTTATACAATTGTATTTGAATAAAGGCATCTTTTACTAAAGTCAAAATTTAAAGCCCTTAACATTGTTAATTAATAAAAGTACATCACTGGCATTAGCATTACAATGACAAACCTTCACACATGTGTGATGTTGTTCAAAGTGTATCAATGATAGCATTTTATTAGAAATGTATAAGTAGCGGTTATATGATAAATGATATTATTTTATTTTGAAATTTCTGAAGTACGCTATTGTTCAGACTTGAAATTAAAGGGAAACATCCTTATTGTCCTAAAGATACAATTCCATGTAAACAAAGATAAATACATTTGACCATAATTATTGTACCACTTCTTCGATTTTGAAAATTTGGCTCATACTGGAAAGCGTGTTACCTAAGCAATAACTTTTGTTCGAAGTGTTTTGTGAATTTTTGATGTTTTCAAGGCTAAGTGGGCTATTTTATAAAGTGGGCTTGTTTTTATTAGTTAATTTCAGAATTGGCCTAGTAAATCGACTATAAATCATAGCATACTTTATAATTTTATGATCTGAATGATGTTTTGGAAAGCTAAAACACTATATTGTCATTACACTTACAAATCATAACTTAATTAGATGGATTCGGCCTTTGAAAATTAGTGGAAAGGGTTAAATATAAAGGTCGTATTCTTTTTATAATAAATGGTTGCATACTTTTTTATACTTCTTCTAAGCGACTAATATTTAAATTTAAGTTGAGAAAAGATACTCAAGAAGCACAATTGGACAAAATGGCGACGATAGCTCGCTTATGCTCATATCAAAAGTATGGTAACTCGTTTTAAAATGCTAAATAAAGATATGCTTTCGGGTTTAATACAAAATTGTTAGAAATATTAATATATATTGTATTTCTGACCGTGTGATCGATGTATATCATATATATTATAGTTATAAAATTGTAAACGACTCTTCGTACAAAGGAGATTTTGCCGAAATTTTTCAAAATTTTTAACACTTAGAGTATTTCCAATAAATTTTCGTATGCGAAGAAACAAAAATTAATAAATGGGCCTATTTAAGTTATAACTTACGATAATTTTTATTTCAATATTAATCAATCAGAGAATTCAATGAGTTTTAATTTGAATGTAGTTATCGAAAGGGAATTAATTACTGTGTTTTATGTGATGTCTCCCAATAAGAAATTGCGAAAACACAATTTTCATAAGGGGGAGGTTTGTAACAACCTTTTTTTTGAAATCATATTATACAAATTTATTTAAAATAAAAATTTATGTGTTCAATTTTCGATAAATATTATTTTGAAATTTCACTTTTTACTCAATTAAAGCATATTTAATAATATACTTTTGTTTTAACAATTTGAATTAATTTATAAATTCTTTTCAGGAAATATGTTAAACTAGATAAAGTGTTATTTTTAAATATAAAATATTTTGAGGAAATTAGTTTAAAGGAAAAGGTTTAATAAAATTTAATTTTAACGGACGTTAAAATTAAACTTCCGTCTGAAGGACAAGCGCCAAAAATTGTCGTTCGTTCGTGCTTTTGTAGTTTCGTTTCTTCTGCAAACAAAATTTCTTCTTCATCAAACAATGGCAACCCAAACCGAAATCAATTTCGCTCCTCAAACTGATTTAAAAGCGCAATCGACTTCAGAATCTTAGTCGATGGATGTAAATCAAAATATTTCAATAAATCCTGAACAAATAAACGATGAACCTACGATTTCAAAAAGTAGGGTTTCCAATGCTACGCGTACAGTAGTAAAAAGAAGGCGAAAAACTACTTCATCATCGGCTGTTGATTCGAATGAGATTGACGAAGATGCAAAGAGGACGAAAAAACCTAGGGCATGTAAAACTATGAATGAAGACGAAACGAAGAAACAATAGCTTACTGATGAAAACGTCAGCAGAAAAAGAAAAAGAAAGGTAAAACAGCTGATTATTTTTTAAAATAAAAGATAATTTTACAATGATAGTTCAACTATCATTTGATTTGTTATTGAATGATAGATCAATACGTCATTTGATTTGTTGCATGTATAATATTGAAATATGATATGATGGATGAACGTAGCATTAAATCTTTGACACGTGATAGACAGCAGTAAAATGAATATGTATAGAATGATAGTTGAATATATCACTTTATTTACCGTATGTGTAATGATGCAATGGTAAATGAAAATAGCATTTCAATATTTCATAGATGGTAAAACATAATTAGATGGATACTTATTTAATGATAGTTCAATATATCATTTGATTTGCATGTGTAATATTGAAATATGAAATGATGGATGAACATAGCATTCAGTCTTTGACAGATGATAGACAATAGTAAGATAAATATTTATAGAATGATAGAAAAATATAGCATTGAAAAAAATGTTAGACAAACTTATCATGATAGAATGATAGTTGAATATATCATTTTATTTACTGTATTTGTTAGTATGGTATGATAAATGATAATTATTGAATGATAGTTCAATTTATCATTTGATTTATTGTATTGATAGTTATTGAATGATAGTTCAATTTATCATTTGATTTACTGTATTGGTTTGATTTACTGCATTGATATTTATAGAATGATAGTTCAATATATCATTTGATTTAATGTATTGATATTTATAGAATGATAGTTCAATATATCATTTGATTTACTGTTTTGATAGTTATAGAATGATAGTTCAATATATCATTTGATTTGTATTCATCATATAGTTATAGAATGATAGTTCAATATATCATTTGATTTGTATGCATCATATTAAAATATAAGATGATAGATGAACATATGACAGACAAACATAACATTCAATCTTTCGACTTTAGAAGCATACATTGAAAAAAAGAAATGGTAGACAAATATAGCATTTGAAAAAAGAATGATAGATGCATATATCACTAGTAAATTATGCTTTCATGGTTGAAAAAATTGATAGATAAAAATAAGAAAGCTTTTGAAAAATGAGACATAAAAATAATATTATAGTTTGTTAAATACCGAATTATTCATTCACAGTTTTTTGTACAGGGATCAAAAGGTAAAACATTGAAGAAAGCAAAAACAACTGAAGGGAAAAAAAACCAAAGAAAGTATCTCAAAAAAAAATTCAGTATAGATGTAGCTTACTTCCAATGATAAAAAATTTGAAGAAAATTAGGAAAAAGGAGGTTATCTTGTAGATCAATTAAATTATTTCAAACAAACACCCTTCGAAAAATTCATGCTAGTGTTTTTCAAAGAAATTTTATCTGTAGCTGCTTTTACAAAATCATTAACAACCTTAGATGATATCATAGAAACATTTTTGATCAATGATGAAGCTTTTAAAGTAGGGAATATTTTTTAAAAAATCAAACCTGAAGATGTTTCAATTATCTTTAGCTTACCTTTGTCTGGAGTAAATATTTTTCCATTACCGAAAATGAGTTTACAAATCCTTCCAGACAATTGCAAAGATTTTGTACCGAGAAACTTTGGAACAATAGAGCACATCACAAAGGATCTTACAATTTCAAAGATAAATAATGTGCTAGAAACACAACAATTTCAGCATGAAAATGATTTTCCAAAATTGCTTATAATTCTTGCAATGATAACCTTCTTCTTTCCTGATAACCAAAGATACTTACCATGGGGACATATTCCCTATATCCTAGATCAAAACAAAATGAATTCAGTATCTTGGCCAGTTTCAATTCATCGTTCATTGATTAGAGCTTTGACAACTTACAAAACAAAGCCAAGAAACATGCCAGGTTGTTCCATGCTCCCTATCGTAAGTACAACATTCTAACTTTATGTTCATGCATCTATCTCTATAAATTAAATTATACACATTACATGTTTTAACAAGTAATATTTTATTTGTAGTTTTTCCTATGTGAGCATGTAAATTTGATATCTCCATTAGCAAGATACTGTTCAAACTTACCTAGATTTGGGAGGTGGAATATTGCAAGCTTGAAAAAGGTGATCTCAAGAGAAGCATTGGTGAAATGGACAATAGAAAGGTATTATTTATCACACTGGTATAACAAAATATATAATGATAGATAAATATATCATAACATAGTGTATATCAACAGTTGTCATTTTGTTATTATACAATCATAATTTAAATGATAGATACATATATCAGTTCTGCACAAATACAATTTTCTATAGTTGTTACTAAAGAATGATAGTCAGATATAGCATCACATGAAAAATAACAACTATATATAAAATTAGTTCATCCATTGTATGTTACCCGATTCATTACTATTATGTTATTACATATATTTTTGTTGAAATAAGAAATCTGACTGAAGATGAAAAATCACTTCTTCAACAAAAAAGCCAACAAAAATTTGTCCAGCTGGATAACAATGAGAATATTGGGATGCACAAAATAGAAAATGTGGAAGAGACATCAAAAAACCAACTTGAGTCAATGCAGCAGTACATCATAGATTTGGAAAATAAATTGAAGAAAAGTGAAAAAGAATTAGAAAAGGAAAAACAGAAAAGAATACAAGCAGAAGGCGCTGTCATATAATTGAAAAAAGAAATCAAGATTTTGAGATCAAAAGAAAAAGTAGAAATAGAACCACCATCATTTGATCTCAAATAACTCAGGAAATTGAAAAGATGCAGAAAGAGAAAGAACAACAGGATCAAAACAAACCTTCAGAGGCAACAGAAAAATCACCAGCAGTGCATGAAAAAACACAGAACAAACAAAGCTCTTTAGTTTTGAGGGTTAAAAAGCGCCAACGAAGGAGTAAAATTGATTCTGATTGCTAATATGAAGTTGTTCACAGAAAAACAAAGAAAAACGTAGACAGTGAAAATCAAAAGCAGCAAGTTAAAACCAAGGAAGGTCAGACAGAAAATACAAATGGACAGAAACAAGAGGAACAAAATGAAGAATCAGATTATGAACATGAATCTGAAATTGAAACAGATGAACAAGTCACAACAATTGAAAATGAAGAAATTATTGATGTTGATGCATACTCGCAATCAAGTAAAACCTACAAGAGTAAGGATATCACAAAAAGAAGTATTCTACAATTATTGAATGAAGAACAACAAAACAAAATTCTTACTTTCTTCAAATTTAACGAAAATGAGAAGTAAGAATTCTAATATTTTTTCTTTCATTATATTTGTAATTAAATAAAATTGAAGGAAAATCAACTTGTCAATTATTGATTTTCAATTACAGCACTGTAGCATATGGAAAAGATGAAGGACACAAAGGAGGAATCACAATAGTTAAATCTATGCTGGAAGCTGTTCTGTTCGAGGGGGTTACACATGGACAGGTATGCATCAAATTAAAATTGTGATAACTGTATAGGATGGGAGAATGAATAATAAAAATAGCATTCATAGTTTTTTTAAATGCATATAAGTGTATAGGATGAGAGAATGATAGTTAAAACTAGCATTCAAAGGTACAAACTGCATATAAATGTATTGAATGAAAGAATGGGATTTATAACATTGATATTTGTAAACTACATATAAATATATAGAACGTCCAAGATGACTAATTAAATGATCATTTGCATTTTTCAATGCATACAATGTAGTAAACATATAAATGAAAGTGAATACTAGTATTAATATTCATGATCCAAAAAAAAAATTATCCCATGAAACTTACAACCTTTGTTGTTTGGTTTAACAGATTATTGATTGGTTTTATTACAATCAGGAGATGTATGAACACAGTTACTACTTCACCACAATGATGATGGTAAGTATAAGCTTTTCAATATAAATGTTAAAAAATAATATAAAGTATTCTAATACATATAAATGTGCAGAATGCTTTAACACATGACCAGCAAACTGTGATCAAAGACATAGTTTTACCAATAATAGATGTCATTGTCAAAGATGAATTTACAGAGAAAATTTTCTTCCCTCTACATTACGCAAACCATTGGAGCTTGTTGATGCTAAATTATGAAACAATGCAGTGGAGTCATTATGATTCAACAAAACAAAAAACCAGATCAACAAGGACTTCAAACCCTAGCTACAACCAAGCCATCATTCTTGTAAGAAAAGAATTTTTGAAATCACTCTAACATTAATATACAGCACTAATTTTACTTCTTGCAGAAAGACAAAATTGAATTGATGTTCAAAACAAAATGGGTAGAATTAGGAATACTGAACAAAGAATTTCACAAACCTAAAATGCTGCAGCCAAAAAGCCCACCACAGGATTCAGATTCGTAAGTAAATAATTTCATTTCTTCTCTTGTTTAAACTATCATTTATATTTTTAAATTGCATAAGAATGCATGAAATATGCAAAATGATAATTAAAACTAGCATTGCTAATTGACAGTTCATTGATCTGCACTTATTGAACAAAAAGATAATGTATAAGTTGCACATTCCACACACAACAATGTTGTCTCTATGAATGCATTGATTAATATTGTGATCGAAATATAAAGCTATGTTTTAGAATTATAGAGTAAAAATTGCAATATTGTATTAGAATTAGGTTTTACTGTAATATGAACTAATATTTGTATATTTGAAACAGACTTGATTGTGCGTTCTTTGTTATGGTAAACATGAAAAAACTGGACAAGGATGATATACCAGAAAAATATCCAAAGGAAATGCTTAGAAACCTAAGAGCTGTAGTGGTGTATAGCATACTCAATGATCCTCAATACAGTTGGTCACTAGAGAAACTCTACAAAGATTCTACATAAAAAAGCTGTTGCATTGTAACGTTGAAGAACTTTGGATATATTTGAACTGAAACATTTGTGCTAATTAAACTGATATGGAGTCTGATATGGAGTCTAAGATGGAATCTGAGATGGAGTCTGAGATGAAGTTTTATATGTTTTCCAATAATTAAATTTTGTTCTCAGTGTATAAACTGCTCAGATGAATTTGAACTTCTTTATTTGAATTTGATTTGATTATAATTGTCTGATTTCAATGCATGAACTACAATGTATAAACTATCAATATACTCAATTGTCATTTTTATGTGTTTTTAAATGCTTTTATTTTATTTCTGATGTACCAAATAATGTTTTATACTGAAATGCTAGATAGAACTAGCATTATGCGAAAATACATTTCTCAGTGATTGAACTGTGATCAATAATGTGTGAATTTATCCATATCAAATTGTTATATGATTTCCAATGTTTCAACTCCATTTCAAATGTGTTGACTATTGTTTACACTGTAATGCTAGTTATAACTAGCATTAAACTGAAATGATAAGCAGATATAGGCAATTATGGATATGGTAAGTGCTGGGATAGAAACATGGAAATAGTGGTTTTATTGTAAGTTAGGAAGGAAAACGCAGTGGGTTGTTGTATGGTGATAATGGAAGCACTGCTGCATTAAGAAAATGGTGAAGATGTCAGCAATTTAGCAGTGGAAGTTTGAGTGTGGGATGTATACCAGCAGAAAAGTAAAGATGTAGTTTAAAATGAAGTAGCAAGCAATAGTGGTAGTTTAAGTAGTAAAAGGTAGTATAATGTTGTGGTGGTGATGAAATATGCAGGGTGGAAGAAGTAATTAATAGATGACCGGTATACACATTTATGACTGAAGTAAAGAGATTAGTATGCACAGTAAGTAAAGTAGTTGTTGAACACACCGTTTGTTCTGTAGCAGTGTATGTTATTTTATGTTATTTTCTAAAACAGAGAGATGTAGTCTGCATAATGAAGATATCCCATTTACAAATTACTATTAATTATTTTTTCCAACTGCTGTTACTAACAATAACAGACGATATTCAGATGCAGTGTAGAAGAAATATGGGAACAGATGTTCCACAATATCATATAAACAACACATCATCATACTGGAAAATCATTACAAAACCACTTAAATAATTTAACCAAGTAATCATATAGACAGTATATCATCATCATCAAATCCTTCGTTCTTGCTCAAAAACTTACTCGGTTGTATACAATGACAGATGATGGATTTCAATGACAGAAAACTGAATACTAATTATAATTAAATGCTAATTACAGCTGGCATTCAATTGAAATGATAAGTACATATAGCATTGAATACAAAAATCAATACCAAAATGCAGAGGAATTGCAGATATCACAAATTTAAAAAAAAATAACCAAAACATTTCACATTTTATTTTCTAATGATTTCACAAAGTATAACTGCATTTTTCTATAAGCTTTAGTAGCTGTACACTTAAAAAACATCTCAATTACAGTAACAAAACACATAAATTTTCATAAATTTTTGAAGAACGAAGACAATTCCTTTTGTTGTGGCCAACTTCATTACACTGACTGCATCTGTTTCTTTTACTTTGAGAATATCCAAATCCACCACGCCTCTTTGTAGATGGTCTTTCAGCACCACGAATTTCTTTAGGAGGCCTAATCAAAACATCATTTTCAGCAGCAATTGACTTATCAAAATCTGGAATTGGATTGATAGCATTAGCATATGAAGATCTGAAAGCATTAATAGTGAAATAGTCCTCCACAAAATCATAAACTGATATCTACACTTGTTAATGCACTTAATTGCATGAGCACATGGAAAACTAGCAACTCTCCATTGATTACAAGTGCATAAACGATTGTTAAGATCAACAACTTGTGACTTAGGAGATATAACTTCAAACACAAATTCCGAAGACTTAAAAACATCCTAACCAAAGCCATCATCTACTAACTTTGACAAACGTTCCTCCATAATAGGACAAAGATATGTTGTCCATAAACAACATTCCTCTCTTCGTCTAGCCATTTGCTCCATAACTTTCACACAAATACCATCCAAACAAGAAGTTATAGGCATAACCCTATCTTCCAAAATCCATGAGTTGAAACTTTCTACAACATTAGAAGAATACTCACCATAACGCTTTCCTTGAAAAAACAAATCTGCCCAATGGTCAAATGGTTTATCTCTTAAAGAAATTTCTGCAGGTGTACCCCCAATATCTTTAAATTTGGAAAGATATCGCTCAAAATCATACACATTAGAAGCTCTAGCACAAAGTTTGAACAACTCCACAATAGATGAATCACCTTTAGCAGCCTTGACAACAGTACCAATATTCTGTTCCATGTGAAGTAAACAATAGCTATGATATGAAGAAGGAAATATTTTGGGAACACCTAAAACAAGACCCCATTGACGATCAGACATAAAAAGTAAAGACCGATCTTCATTAAGCATTCCTTTCACATGGGATAAAAACCAAGACCAATTAGATTCATTTTCGTGCGAAACAATACCCATAGCAAGAGGAAAGAAACCTACAAAATAAATAATTAATGACAGCTCAGTAATGAGAAACATGAATTATATTAAACATCAAAACCATTATTAAAGGTTAATAATTTTTATTATACTCAATTAAAGTAAATTCAAAATGATATATGAATATAGCATACGTTATTTAAAAGTTTTTTTTTGAAATGGTACTTTATATACAACAAATCATTGGGACAACATATCCCATGTCAATAAACGTTCGAAAGCAAGTTTCGAAGTTGTGGCCTCTTGCACCAAAGCCAAATCAATTAACCACTTGGACAATGGTGCTTGTGTATTTAAAAGTCTTTTAGTTACCGCTACATAAAATTTTAGTTCATGTTTTTGTAAACATTTCTACCATAAACATTTGTAGTATAACCAGGCCAATCATTTAATAGAATAAAGCCAACAATTCTTGTGTAAACATGGCTGCATTATAATTATGTACAACTTTGAACAATGATAGTTTAATATATCATCACTAGAAAAACAAATGAGTAAATAAAAAAAACTGAAATGAAACTCATACCTTGATTACCATTTTTAGAAGTAGCAGCTAACAAAACACCCGGTCTTCCCTTCAAAGCAGCTGCGTCTAAAAATATTAATGGCCGACAATGTTTAAATCCAAGTAGACAAGCACCAAAACCAATACAAACTCTCTCAAATTGATCAGTTGAACCATTAACTTCCATGGCCACATAACTACCAGGATTATACTTTTGCAACGCTTCTAAATACCAATGTAAATCATTATATGACAAAGCATCATCGCCATATATTTCTTTCAAAGCCAACTGTTTTCCGCTATAAGCATAATAATATGAAAGATTAAAATTGTACTCTCGTCTAAATTCCTTCATAATATCTTTTGGCTTCTTCATAGGAGCATCTCGAATTTGATCAACAATCAAAGATTTAACAAATCTACTTGAAATATTAACTTTATTAGCATCTCTAAGACCGCCTCCACACGAATGATCAAAATTGTAAGTTCTAATAAATAACCGAAAGAGTAGACCGGGATCCGAAGAAGCATTAAGATAAAACTTACAACCATCCTTCAACCAAGAGCAATTAACCGAAATTCTATCTGGAGAATTTCTTATAAAAATCAAATCATAACCATTTTTTATTTGATATGTCATTAAAAACTCCCGAAAATCCTCAGCTCCATTAAAACAAAAACTAAGAAAATCCACACTTGTTTTTTGACAACCTTTCTTCAACATATCTTTCAAATAATAAGAAGAATCAGTATGTGAATCACTATTTGAACCAGAATGACTTCCAATTGAAGAGCTTTGAACACTTGCATTGCCTAAACCACAGCCAGCAATTTCAGCTTCCTTAACACAAACATTTTCCTTAACGGTAAACTTAAAATATTGACTCTTCTTGAAAATTAGAAAACATACAATACTAATCAAATCTGAATCAGTATCAATGATTATATTCTTATTCTCAAGAACATAAGATATCTCAGTAGAAAATGGACTAAGATGTGGCCAAACTTCACAGATTTCAGTCTTAACACCAAACAAAGAGGAGCCCGTCATAAGTCGAGTAGAATAACAATTCTCATTATGTTCAAAAATAACTAGCAAACTTTTTGCTTCATCATCATAGATATCAGTACTGCAAAAGAAATTAAAAAACCAGTTAACAAACTTACTTAATGTTATGACACAGCAACAACAAAAAATGTTAAATTAACATACCATAACAAATTGAAATCAAATTAAGAGCTAAATAAAAGAAATATAAATTAATTGAAAAGCAGATGATAAATGAACATAGCATAATCAAATTACAACAAAATATGAATACAACAGCAAAGAATCTATATAAATATAGCATAACGAAAAAAATTACATATGAAATTCACTCGTAAGATAGATGAACAGTAAAATTGTAAAACCTTAAACAATACTGAAGAAACATAATAATATACAGTAAAATCTTACCATGCCATTGAAACAAATCCAAAATAGGAACTGAAACCTGGAAGAAGACAAACTATACAACCTTGAAAAACAAAAATAATAATTACTAATCGAACGATATTTTATCAGAGAAAGATAAAAAGAATATCGAAACAAATAAAAGTAATATATCTGAATGTAACGAAATTGTAAAGATCCATAGCACGATGAAGATCGACGATGAAAAAACACGACGAAGATCGATGACAATCGAGAAGATCGAATACAAAACGCGTCCTTGAATCGAGAAGATCGATGAACAAAGATCAGTAATATCAAAAAGAAGGTGGAGAAGAAATAAAGACGAAAATTTAAATTTTACAGAAGTTTGTCCTTAGAAGGAAAAAATAAATCCCGCGTCCTTCAGACGAAAAAAAAACATGCGCGTCCGTAGGCCCAAAAACAGAAATAAAAACTTCCATCAGCCCATTTTTCTGAAATATTTTAAAGTGTAAATAATTTTGTATAACTGAAATAAATGAAAAGAAGTTTTATTTGATATTCAATCAAATCAATACATCATTGAAGATGAATAGATTATTTATACCAGTTCAATGAATAATTAAATAGAGTGAACGAATATTGAATTGGATATGCAATCATCGAATTATATTTTGTAGAATGAAGTGTAAATAATTTCAATCGGATTGAAATATATTTATGAATAAATAACATGGCTTAACATTTAAATTTAAATGTAAAAGGTGTGTGAATATATATATATATATATATATATATATATATATATATATATATATATCATTTAACAAATAAGATCCAAAATATATGCTCCCATACCCATTTCCTTAGAAAACCCAAACCCACTTTCTCTTTTCCACTTCTCTGATCGATAATTCTTAATTTCAAAGGGAACCTTAAATTTCAAGATTAGATCAATGAAAGAAAAAAATCACGGCCTTTGCTTGCAATGGACGAAGGCGACATCTTTGTGAGCGGGGGCTTTGGAGGAGGACGTATGACCTGGGTGCCGTTAATGGACTGTTAGCCTACGGAGGTGCGTGCGAGCTTCATGCTTCGATGACAACTTGGTCGAAATGGCAAGCTTGATTCCAACCCAGGAAAAATAACGCGTGTGTGATTTAGTGGAGGAGGTTGGTTGTGGTTTTGGCCACACGACAATAATGCGAGCGCGATTTGGGTGATAGCGATGGTAGTTCCAGACGATGCACGAGCTTTGAGGTGGCTAGGGTTGGCGATGACGGTTGCAAAAAGAAGCTTTAAAACAGTAATTTGTTAAGGTAAGTTATTTTATTTAACTCCCACACTTATATTTAAATCAGTTATACCATTGTTTGTATGCCTTACTTTAGCTATGAATTTCGTAAATTTTTAGTAGCGATTGAATGATACAATTAAAATAAAATTGCATGCTATGGATTTAATTGGTTTGATGGTTGAATTGGTTGATTGTGTGCTTGAAATATTGGATTAAATCAGTGATTAAGTGTGACATATCATATATGTTAAAAACTGTCAAAAATATATTTGATTTCATAGTTAGATAATATGATGATTATGTAATTGTAGAGTGGTCAGAGTTGTCGGAAAACAACTTGGATCGCTAAATATTCCATATTTGTAATAATCTTTTACATAAAGCGATGTTGGCTCTAGATGATGCAATTTGAATTTATGATTCTTTATTAAACTTGGTTCTTTAACTCTGAGGCAAATATAAATTATATTCTATGAAATTGGGAATTTTTTATAATATTATATATATATATATATATATATATATATTAAATTAGGACATTTTTGAATGATAGTTTTAGAAAATAATTTTTATAAGATTTGTAGTTTTAAATTGCTTTGTTAAGTGTACAAATAATACTTACTATCATATTTACAAATTTAAAGTATTATTGTTAAAAAAAATAAAAATATTCGAAAACCAAAGATTTAATATATATTAGGAATCTGATTGAAAAGAAATGATTTTTTTATATAACAAATTATGAATTTTTATCTATTTAGAAATAGTAAAAAGAGATTTACACTAAATTTAAAGGTTTTGATAGAATTATTAATAATATATATATTTATATAGTTCGAAAGAAATTTTCTTATTATTTTAAAATTTTAAATCAAACTAAATTTTTATAAAATCCTTCTTCAAAATAAAATTTTGATTAATAATTCTATACGGATTTTAAATAGGAAAATTGAATGATTTCCATTTTAATTAGATTTTGTGCTTTTTTATGAAACTAAGAATTTTAATAAATGACTTAACTGTCGGGTTGGTATATGACTTTTCGAAGAATTCTTTCGGTTATTATTGTAGTTTGTTAAATAGAATTTAAAGTGGAAATTTCTAGATTTTAGTAAATACCTGAATTTAATATCTGGTGTGGGACAATTAGTAAAATTCTTGTGATTACTGGAGTGACAGTAATGAACACTTAGAGTTGTATTATCTTAGGGTATTCAGATTTCAGAATGATAGATCCCCGCCTGAGAGAAGGTAACTCATTTTTCATCGATCTGAGAATTGGTACATTTTTAGATTTGGGTAAGCTGATCTCTTTCGAAAGTTCTGTTATGGTATAATACGGCTATCTCTTTCAGAAGGCAGATTTTTACATGCATCATAGTCTATAGATACTACAACCTACCAATTTATTTTGTTTTATGCAGTTAGACTATGTTTACCTCTTTCGGTAGGTGAATTCGCATATGACAGATTAGGTACACGGCTGCTCTTTTCTTTGAGCGAAGTTCCTAATCTGCAGTCTCTTTTGGTAGGTTTCATTTCTATATTGTAGGTCACTTTCGGTAGATTATGTGTCACTGTATTAAACTGATAGATAACTACCATTATTATTTCATTATTGATGAGTATTTCTTCAGAGATTTTTAATATAGATATTCTGTATCCTTTATAGCTCTGAGGAATTTTGAATTGGTTATCACCATATTTTTAGATGATAGTCTATTGGGCTTGATATGTATTTATGAAATGGTGATTTGTTATATATGCCTTATTTGAATCGATGAAAATGATAGTCTATTGAGCTTGATATGTATTCATGATCTCTTACAATTTCCTTAATACCAAAAATAGAAAAATTGGTCATTTTATATAATGTTTCTTCCTTTTATTGTTTGGTTCGTTGAAATGTTTTAGAGCTATCTTGTAACAACCCGCATATTTATCGAGTTTGTATTTAAATATTTTATTTAAATATTAACTCGTTAATCGGATTTTGGTCCGAAAAGCTACTTTTTGCAAACGGTCAAATTAGGACTCGAGACCACTTCCATTGAGTTCGAAATGTCGTTTACAACTTTTTTAAGTATAAACATCGATAGGTTTGGAGTTAGTGAAATTTCACTAACTTTTCCCGCTTTGGACTTTGGGTTAGTTTAGCCTATTAAGCCCAAGTTCCAACCCTCTTCTCCTCACTCTTCATAAATTTCCTAACTAATCAAGCTTTGGCATTAATGGTGGAGGGAATGGGAAATTAAAACTCCAAGCACAAATTCAATTGCAAATCCAACATTCAACTCCAAATTCAAGTAGAAGATATTGGATTCAAGCTTTGGATTGCTTCTCCTTGCTTTCAAGCTTCATCTTCATAAACTTTAGTGCAAAGGTGAGATTTTTGTCTCACAAATCTAGTCTATAACTATATTGGACTGTTGGGAATGATTCCCTATCACTTTTGCATGCACATTTGCATTTGGTTTGGATTGGATTGGCGAAAAACTCCAATTTTTAGCATTTTGGTGAATTTTCTGCACTTAGGTCGTTCTGGCCATTTTTAGGTCGTTCGGAGTTAAGTCGTTCGTCCATGTGTCGTGAGTCGTTCACGAGTTAACTTTAGGTCGTTCTGGAAGAATTGGCACTTCGGAATTAGGTCGCTCACGAGTTAAGTCGTTAGGTCGCTCGCGGGTTAGTACCATAGGTCGCAGGGCTTTAGGTCGTTCTGGAAGAATTGGCACTTCGGAATTAGGTCGCTCACGAGTTAAGTCGTTAGGTCGCTCGCGAGTTAGTACCATAGGTCGCAGGGCTTTAGGTCATTCTGGAAGTATTGGCACTTCGGAGTTAGGTCGCTCGCGAGTTAAGCCTTAAGTCGTAGGTCGCTCACGAGTTTGGCCTTAAGCCGTAGGTCGCTCGCGAGTTAAGCTTTAAGTCTTAGGTCGTTTCCGACCTATAATCTCTAGGCAAACGTTAAGTCGCTCGCCCTGGTTTATCTCGTAGGTCGTCTCCGACCTAAGCTCCAGATAAGTCGTTCGAGTTAGGTCGTTGGACCATTTACCTTAGGTCGCTCGTCCACTAAGTCGGCCTGGTTTATCTCGTAGGTCGTCTCCGACCTAAGCTCCAGATAAGTCGTTCGAGTTAGGTCGTTGGACCATTTACCTTAGGTCACTCGACTCTGTTAAGTCGGCCGTGTTGGGTCGTGAGTCATCGTTAGGTCGCGAACACCTCTAGGTCGCAACCACTAAGTCGCTTGACCCCTTAGACCCCTAGGTCGCAGCCGTTAGGTCGTATGACCCTTGAGTCGTTAGGTCGTTAGACCTCATTTTGTCTTCACTAGGTCGTACCGTTTTGGTCGGGGCGCTGCCCCGCACCCCGCCGGGGGCGCTGCCCCCTGGACCCCCGCGACCTGACCGGGCAGGTCGAACCCCGTAAGCGGTGGCGTTGCCCCCGCACCCCCACCTTGGGGGGGTTGCCACCCCCCCTGGACCCCCCCTCCGTAGGGGATCTTATCTGAAAAACATTGAGCTGATTTCCTTGGATTTTATTCGCATCTCCGTATGCGATCTTTGTGACTGATTGTTTCTACACTTGCTTATGTGTTTTGTCACTTTATAATACAAAGGTTTCAATACTAGTAGTAAATATCAAAACTCTTTTAACAAACAATTTCAACTCTATTTTTAATAACAAAGCTCTTTTCTTAAACCGTTTTTCAATCTATTAGTATATACAAGCCTTTACCTCACTCGGATGAGAAATCTAATTAAACGACTTAGTAAAACAAGTGGTATGAAACGCTTGCGTTCACTTCGTCGGTTAATTCTTGGACTTGTTCGATTGAACCTCTTGTGACAATTTTATTAGTGAAGATTTACAGTTTGTTCGTAAATATTTAAGTTAAGCAAGTGGTTATGGGACATGAAGCTAAACTTCTATATTTACTAGCTTAGTGTAATTGACACTTCTCGTTGATCTTGATGATCGCTTTATGAATTAGACTAGCAATTGCGCGATGTCTCTTTCATTGCAAGGTTAGACTAGACACCACTTGTGTGATTCCATTCACACATACCTTTCTGCTTTTTGGTTAGTCTTGACCTCAATCTGTGTGATTCCACTCACACATGTGGGGTAGATCCCCATGGTCTTCGGACCGTCATGTGATAGGCCTCTTTCCCTTTTTATGATTTCTGGATTTCTCGTGTTGATTTCTGGAATTTATGTCATTGACTTGTTATGAGTACAAGTTTAGGGTATGATGCCCTCTTCGAATCTTTGAGAAGATTCTTGTGATATTGATTATCTCTTATTGATTGATCTTCTGTTGATCATTATTTACATACTTATAGTGGTATGTCGTTATGGATATTTATGTTTATGCCATATCTTTTATGTTATATCATGTCATCTGATATTTATAGCTAGACTGATCCGTTTATTATTTTCTTAAATAATACTCGGGTCAGACCGAGATGTTACAGGTGCTTCTGCTTGACTTCTTCCCAGGGATTCATCACTCTGACTTTTGGCTAACTGTTTAGATTAGCAGTTTTTGTTGTATACACTTGAGATATAGACTCATAGTTGTATTCTTTTGTATAGCACGTGTTGCTATTCTTTTGTATTATCGTGGATCTTACTGACCACTACTCTGATGTACACTTTCATGTGTTAGTTATATATTCATATCTTCTTCCGCCTTTGTGATATGGATATCTGTGACTGATTTGTGATATGATTATTTCTATGTTTGTTTCCGAAGATTATTTATAGCCGCCGTGTGATAAGCAATTACATGGATGGTCGCTCCTCAACAGCCTTATTCTCCGTGCTAGTTGACAGCACTACTCCGGAGTGTTCTTGGCTAGCGTGGGTATAGAGGTGGGGCGTCACATATCTTGTTTTATTCATCTATTGAGCCAATTGTTCATCTGAAGCAAATTCTGAATAAAATGGAGTGGTAGAAGAGGAGGCATCTTGCCTTTGTGTTTATGCTCTCTTCTTTGTAACAGGTATTTTTTTCCTGGGTACTATGGATTTGAATTCGAAAAGTTTTGAAAAGCTAAGGTTTTTAGTTTAAAAGAGGAAAAAAGAGAAGGGTGTCGGTGAAAAGGCACAGCTATTCACTTTTAAAAATAGGAAATTTCAATTTCAGTCGATTGGGAATATATTTCAATCGATTGAATGCTGATTTTTTGAATTCAAGAGAAGGTGGAATTTAGTCAATTGTTTTTTATTAAATAGCCCACTGAAGCACCTAGATTTAGTTGACTATAAAAAAATTCAGTCGACTGAACTAGTGTGCTTTTGAAGGCAGAGAGCAAGTAGGAATTTAGTCGAGCGTTTTAAAAATTTAGTCGACCTGTTAAATTTTAGGTCCATTTTCGGTCAAGTGGGGAAATATTTAGTCAACTGACCAAGTTAAATTTTCATTCCAAAGACCAATGGTTGATTTGGTTGACTGTAAATAATTTATTTAGTTAACTTTGTTAATTTTATATATTATGCACTATGTTTCAGTCGACTGGATGTGGTTTTCAGTTGACTAAAAATTGAAGAAGTTCATTTCCTTTGATTTTTATTTGCATATTTGTTTTGATATATATAAAGGATTTCTCAAATATATATATATATATAATAATAATAAAAGGTTATATATAGAACCTTTTATTATATACATTCGAGAAATCCTTTATATATATTTGTATTGATGAAACAAACATATCAAATTTATATAGTCGACAACAATAATAGTAACACAAGACAAACCTTATTTCATTGATGCATCCGATTCTTCTATGGATGGTCCTTTTTCCCAAGAATTATATATATATATATATATATATATATATATAGTTGTTTTGATGGGCTTTCGGTCGAATGAGTACAATTTTTGGTGGGTGATTTTTTGCAAAAAGACATTAATTTTCTTTCAATGAAGTATAGGTGCTCGCCATGCCACTTCTATTCCGAGTGCATTTCCTTTTGTAATCTTACTATTTCTCCTTGGTAATGATTACTCCCAATAATGTGATCGTCTTGTGTCGTAGCAATTTGCCTTTTGAACTTAATAGCCTATTTAACCCTTTTAGCCTTTAGGAGAAATGCAGGTTCTCTCGAAGGGGGAAGATGTGATTTTGATGTAAAAGGAAGAGTTGTTGGAAGTTGACATTATTTGAAAATTTTTATTTTTTGTATTAATTTTTTAATACACAAGATGGTTAAATACTACAAGATTTTACTAAGAAAGGAAGATACATTCACGACAGGACAATTTTTTAACCATACAAAATTTTATCCATTTACTATTTATAGCTAAGATTTACTTCTAATAGAAAATTTTTAGACTACAAATATGAATCAAAAACTATTTTTAGACAAGTATGTACAATATTTATTTTACAGAAAAGTTAGCGAGTGATAAACTTGGTTTACTGCAATTGAAAAAATCATATGTGTAAAGAATTATCAAATTAGTCCATTTAAGGAGAAAATGTCTAGTTCTCTACGAAGTTTGAAAAAAGTTGATTCATATTAGAGGTTTAGTAAAAATATTGGCTATTTGGTTTTTTATTAACAAATTCAAGGGAAATAATTTCCTTTTCTATGTTATATTGCAGGAAATGATGATGAATATCAATACGTTTTGTTCGAGAGTGATTACTATTGATTTTTGAAAGGTTTATGGTACTCGTATTATCACAGTATATGTAGGAGATTTTGTTATAATTTTTTTAAAATCACTAAGTGTTTGTTGGATATATATAACTTGAGCACATGCCAAGGAAACTGAAATATATTCGGCTTCATATATCGATAGTGAAACACAATTTTGTTTCATACTAAACCATGACTAAAATATATTCGGCTTCACATATCGATAGTGAAACACAATTTTGTTTCTTACTAAACCACGAAACCAAGGATTGACCGATAAAGTGACAAGTGCCATTCGTACTCTTTTAATCATCTTGCAACCTTCGAAAATAGCATCACTATATGAAATATATTCGAACGAGCTACCTTCGGATAAACAAGCCTATAATCTTTGGTGTTCATCAAATAACACAAAATTAATTCTACCGTTATATGATGTGATTCCTTGGGCTATGCTTGAAATTGAGCACACAAGCAAACACTCATCATTATGTCAAGTCTACTAGTAGTAAGATATAATAATGACCCTATTATACTTCGATATAACTTTTGATCAAAATCTTTTCCATTTTCATCTTTATCTAAGTTTAGACTCGTACTCGTAGGGTTGGTTTATTTGACATGTTATCCATTCCAAAGCGTTTCAACAAGTCTCTATAGTATTTTTTTCTTGATAGAAAAAGATTCCATTTTGTAATTGTTTGATTTGTAGACCTAAAAGGAAATATAATTCCCCCATATGTGGCATTTTAAATTTATTTTTCATGATACTTGCAAAATCATTAAGCAAATTTTCATTTTTAGATTATATCATCAACGTAAATTTGAATAATTAAAATGTCATCATTCCTCTTTTTAATAAATAATGTAGTATCAAGTTTATCAAGTTGAAGTCCAGAAGTTAGCAAATGATTTTTGGGTCTATTATACCAAGCATGGGGTGCTTGTTTTAGACTACATTGTGCCTTTTTAAGTTTGAAAACAAGGATTGGATATTTTTCATGAACAAATAACGGTGGTTGTTCAACATAAACATTTTCTACAATAAACCGTTTAGAAAAGTTTTTTGACATCCATTTGATATAATTTGAAATTGCGGTGACAAATGAATCTAAGTAAAATTCATATTGCTTCTAATCAAGCTACATGAGCAAATATTTCTTCATAGTGGGTTCCTTCTCCTTGATTATACATCTAAGCTACTAACCTTGCTTTATGATGAATTATATTCCCATTTTCAGCGGCTTTATTTTTAAATACCCATTTTTTCAATAAAGAATTGGTCATCCGATCTTGGTACAAGTTCCCCATCTTTATTTGATTAAAATTGGCTAAGTTCCTCTTACATAGCTAATATCCAAAAATCATCCTTTGCGGTTTCTCTATAATTTATCAGTTCGAAATTAGACATAAAGGCAATGTGACCCATTTGATTTAATTGACTTCTAGTTGCTACTCTACCGTTAACATCTCCAATGATATTGTCTATAGGATGGTCTTTTAAAATTCTAGGGGGATCACAAGACATTATTGGTATTTTTAGTACATATATTCTCATTTTCAGTTATCTTATTTATATTGTTTTCTGGTAAAACAGTTTGATTTACTTCCAAAATCTCTTCGTGTTCATTGTCACTATTATTTCAAAATCCTCGTCAAAAGAAAAATGTAAACTCTCTTCGATAGTATTGGTTCATTTATTATAAACCGAATAGGCTTCGCTTCGTTCCGAATAGCCAATAAAAATTCCTTCATCGACTTTTGCATCAAATTTTCCTAATTGATCTTTTGTATTCAATATAAAACATTTTGAACCAAAAAATTCAAAAATAAGATACTTTCGGTTTCTTTTCATAAAACATTTCATAAGAAGTATTTTTAGCCAGCGGTCTTAAGGATACACGTTAAGTACATAGCAGGAACAGCAGTGGCTTCGGCCCAAAAATTCTTTGGTAAATTACTACCACATAGCAATGTCTGCACAGTGGAGTACAATTTTTTCTTTCAACTATATTATTTTGTTGTGGTGTTCGTGGAAAAGAAAAATTGTGACTAATACCCTTCTTATTGCAAAAAACTTCAAATAATTATTTTCAAACTCTCCTCCATGATCTCTTCTAATACTTATAATTTTTAAATTTCTCAATTTTTGAATTCTTTTAGCAAATATATTAAACATTTCAAAAGCATCACTCTTGTGTCGCAAAACGTATTTATTATGCTTTATCGATCGTACTTGAGTAGGACAAAATAAATCTAATTGCAGTAACTTTAGTGGTTGTTTTGATGATATTTCTTTTTTAAATATAAAAGAAGTTTTTTTCAATTTTCCATATTGACACGCATCAAAAAAATGTTTAACTTTAAAGTTTTTTTTGGTAATCCTCCAATTAGTTCATTTTTGGCTAATTTATCAATATACTTAAAATTGATATGACAAAATCATCTGTGCTGGAACCACGGATCATTGTGATTAGCGCCAAGACACAAATCATTGTCATGTTTAACATTCATATTTAAAATGTAGATATTACATTTTTTATTCCTTTAAAAAAAATATTTCGATATGGCATCTATCTGTTTCAAAATCAATTTTAAAACCTTTATCACAAAGTTGGCTTATACTTAAGAGATTGTGTTTTAAATTTTCTAATAATAATTCATTAGAGATTAAAGCAGTGTTAGATATACCAAAATTGGTGACGTCTCTAATTCCAACTACGAGCCCCTTCGAGTTGTCTTCGAATGTTATAGTACCTCCATCGATATATGTTATGTTAGATAACATGTTTGCATTGCCCGTCATATGCTTCAAGCATCTACTATCGAGTATCCAATTCTCTTTTTTCTTTTTGGGTACCTATAAAAGAATACGAGATTTTATTGGTACTCACTTCCTACATTAGGGTCCTATATCTAAGTAGAAGAAGATAGCCATATCCAAGTGGGTTTGGGACTTTCAGAAATATAATTGTTATTATGAATAACATTTACAAGGAAATCATTGATATATTTCTCCATAATCAAATTGTTATTTGTTTTAGGTATCCAAATCTTTAGAAAAATTAAATTTGAAATACTTGTTTTAACATTATGTTTGGATTTTTTGAATTTTGTGTACAAACTGCTATATTTCTTATGATTTTTTTCTTTGAAACCAAGTCCATTTTTGTTGCTAGAAGGTTTTGAAATGTTAATCAAATTTTCTAAAGTTTGTTTACCTTTATTAAACTTTGAAACATGATTAGTAATTTGTTTCAATTTTTGTTTTAGCTCTACAACTTTCATTATCTGAAGAAGATGAGTCTAAATTATCCATGTAACTTTGAATGCCCTACTCTTCTTTTTAAACTTTTCAAATTTATTTTTCTTCTTCTTATTTTTTTGTTAAGGACGGTCTTTCTTCATGCGACTGAATTTATCACATCCACAACACTTGCCTGAAGTCAAGTTGGTTGAGTTAACACCATTTTAAGCTTTTGTGAACTTCTTGAATTTATTGTAGTTCTTGGCAATGAACACGATCTCATCATCATGTAAGTCTGAGTCATCATCATTGGCTTGGAAAGCTATACACTTTTTCTCTTGGCTTTATTCTTTCCTAGCCTACAAAATTTGCTTCGTACAATATCAGGTTTCCATTTATTTCTTCAACTTTGAGTTAGGAAAGATCGTTTCCTTCTTCTATAGCTAAAACTTTTCTTTCCCATTCAATAGTTAAATAATTCAAAATGCATGTAACAATGTCAACATCAATGAATGTGATTCCTAAAGCCATGAGATCATGTTGTATAGTTTGAAATCTAGTGTGTGTGTATATAGTTTCATTAGTTTTCATTTTGAATGATGAAAATTGATTTTACAAAATAGATATCTTAGTTTGTTTGACTTTGTTTGCACCTTCGTGTGTGACTTGAAATGTACGCCCAATATCATATGTAGTTTAACAAAACATAACTCTAGAAAATTCATTCTAATCAAGTAAATAGAAAAGAACATTCATTACTTTAGCATTGTTGGTTACCGCAGTTTTTTGAGTATTTTTCTAAGTACCCATTGCAGTAGTAGGTGTTTCGTGCCTTGTTTGAGTAGCTTGTCAAATCTCAAGACTGTTAGCTACCATAAAAATTCTCATACATGTTGATCGGTATGCATAGTTAGTCCCGGTAAATAGTGGAGGACGTGTAGTTGACCGAAATTCTAGAAAAGTGCTTGCTATGTTGTAATATAATTCAAAAACATTGTTACGATTATCAAAATGATTAGTTTTGATACCAAATGAAACTGCACCAGGATCTAAGAAATATGGATAAGTTATGTATACAAGACTATATGCAATATTGTTACGACCTAATTTTGGTTAACATTATTTGGGACATTTAATTAGTTAAATTAAATGAAATAGTTAAAGGATTAAGATTTGTGTTAATAGAAGGAGTTGTTCCAATTTAAAACAATAAACTAACTGAAACCAAATGAAATAGGTAAGCAAATTGGTAAGGGGCAAAGTAGGAATTAGACGTGTTCTAATACCCTAAACCCTTCATGCCCATTCATTTCACATGCTCAAAACAAAATCAAATACTAAGAGAGGTCGACCACCATTAAGGGAAAACTAGAAGAAGCTAAGAGGAAGAAGCTTAAGAACCTTAATCCAAGATCAAATCTCAACTCCTTAATCACAAGCTAAATGTGAACAATAGGTTCCTCTCATATTTTTGATGTTTTTTATTTCTAGATTAGATCCGAATATTTTTGCAAAGTATATTGCCATGTTCTCAGATTGTTAAAATGGATATACATGCTTGTTGATGATTTATGTTGTTTTATATGGATTTATGATAAATTTTAATGTGAAAACCCTATTAGATGACATCCAAATACCGTGTGATTTTATTATAAGGTCAAAAATGATATTTTAGGGATGGGTTTCAAATTTCATAATTTTTGAATTAATGTGGAGTTATTATTAATTTTCTAGTAAAGAAAATGGTTAATTGGGTTTAAAATTAAATACCGCTAATTTATATTGTTCTTGGGTCAGAAATTAATATATGTTAGAAAACATATTAAAAATGATTTATGAGAATTTTTGTAGAATTTTCCTAATTGTTTTAATAAGTATATAAAATTATTGAAGATATGAGACTTAAATGTGTTATATATTTATAGAAGGAGAAGGGGCATTTTATAAACATTTTAAATTATTAATTCTTAAATTTCGGCAGCACTTTTAGAAAATAATTTAGAAAAGAAATTAGCAACCATTCATATGTTAGCAAACAAAGCAGGTTAGTTGAAAAGAATTACTTTTTAAAGTTAAAATTCAGTTTTACCATACTTTTGCTATTTCGCCACTTTCGGCACCAACCTTTCGACTAGGTACTTCCACCTGCATCTCAATCGAAACCAATGCACATGGTATCAAAGACTTTGTACGTAGTGAATTGGACATAGACGAAAGGTATAGTCGAAACAAGGAATTCCGAAGGGGTCGAAACCTTGCTTTGCTGTTAAAAGGGAATGCCCCTGTTTTGCTTTTGAAAAGAATGCTTTCAAATTAGATAGCTTTTGACTTGGTCAAATGGTTTTAAAGAATGGTTTCAAAAGAGGTTGCTTATTTTGCTTTATAAAGAAGTTTTCGAAGGGTTCGAAACCCCTTGCTGCCACATCTAACCTTTCGAAGCAATGCCTTTGAAATGGTTTCTTTGTTTTAAAACCTAAGCCACTTCTCCAATGCTTTCGAAGGGATTGGTTTCTACACCATCCACTTCTTTTACTTCAGAAATTACTCTCGAAAGAGTGCTTTCGACTAAGTTGCTTTAGGACCCATTGTTCTATTCAAAGTTAAATCTAAAGGTTTCGAAAGGAATAGTTTTAAATGGTTTTAAAAGGTTTTTCCACATGTTTTACTTGAACCCAAATGCTTTAGAAAGGTTTGATTTATGTAAAGAACTTAATGTTTCGAAAGGTTTAAGATAAAGGTTTCGAAAGGGCGGTTCCCCTATGTTTTCGAAAGGTTTTAAATGGAAGGTTTCCAAATGTTTCGAGAGGCATGTTTAAGGTGTTTGAAAAGGAGTATTTATAAAGCTTTTGGAAGAGATGATTTCAATGTTTTCAAAAGGTTTAATGTAGATATTTCAAAAAGTATGTTTTGGCCCTCGAACTAGGTTATAAGGTAAAGTAGTTTACTTGTATAGAAAGGGGTACTTTAAATGGTGTCAAAAGGGGTATTTCAAAGGTTTTGAATGTTTTCATGCACAATGTTTTGTGTAAAGTATATATAATATGGAAAAGTGATATGAGTAAAGCATAGAGTATATTTTCCTTGTTTAAGTATGATTTAAAGGATTAAATCAAAAGAAATGTTTTCAAGGAAAAAATTTAAAGGTAGATGACCCTAAGTAAAATGACTCAAATACTAGAATACCAGATGGGACTGGTAAGGGGTTGTGCCCTATACTTTAGCTAGTAGCCTCTAGCTAATATAAGTTAAAAATTACAGTGGTATGGTTTTGTCATGGCTAAGACTAAAATAATGTTACACACAGAAATGAACATACAGAGTGAGGATAGGTAATTGGTAAGCCCGCAAAACCATTAGGATCAGTTGACCCTAGGAGAAGTAAGTTAGAGATAGACCGTCCAGAAGAGGAGTTTCTAATAGAAGTGATATTATTTGTTTATTTTGTCTAATAGGCCGGAGTCAGCCAAAGGTTAGTAGTTAGCCAAACAAAACTATAGTGTTTGGACAAATAGTCCATTTATTACCTGACTTGTATGCATACATGATATTTCTATAATTGTTTTAATCAGTTTGGTTGCTGGTTCTAATTTGCAAAAGATAAGTTTTTAAAAGGATATTTGTGAGGGGAAATGTGTTCCACTAAGCGATGTGGTCTCATTTAATATTAGGTAACCAAGATGTATAGTATCATTCACACCAGACTTTATATTTGACTCAAAGTTTATGTTTCCCCTTAAACTCGGGTGCTCAAAATTGATTTGAGTAGGTTGAGAGTTGAGGATTTACAGTTTTTAGTAGATGGACAAATAAAGCTTGCAAAGGCAAGCAGGAGGCTGATGTTAGCTATTTAGGAGTTGTTAAGTTTTTATTTCTGCTATGATGTATTAAGACAATTTTTGTCCATTTTGTACTCTGATCATCTAAGGGGGCATCTTCATATGTCACTCTCGGTGCATTTTGTAATAATTTTGTTTGATCTGAACTTGGAAAACGATTGGGATTATGTCATTGGGTATGAAACATGATTTTGTGAAATGCAATTAGAAAAGTTGTTTTCGAAATCTTTGATTTTGTTTCATATTCATGTGCTTCTGATATTATGGATACCATTAACATTACTGTATTTGTCATCGGAAGTTAATACTATAGATGATTGTAGCATCTGTAGCGCTTAGCATTTGGCCTTGAGATAGGGGATGTTATAACTTGGTACCAAAGTATAGGTTTATGAAAAACTTTAAACTAAAATGATTTTTGAAAACATAATCTTAAGAAATTAGAGAAAAGATCGGGATATGGGATGACACTATAGTAACATACATGTATTTTCTATATATAAATATATGCTATATCTCTATTCTCTCATCTCTCTTAGGCTATCTTATGAAGGCTCGAATGCAAATATGGATGCTAGAAATGGAAGAGTTAACCTTGGTGGGTGAAGCAACATAACTAATCGAAATGCCAGACCAAATACGAAAAGGAATCAAGGTCAGGCACAAGCTGAAAATGTGGGTGCTGGAGTCCCGCAAGTTGACATGGGAATGATGTATCGGCGCTTTGTAAACATAATGCAAGCGGGATTGCTGTTGGAGTAGTTGCAGGATGAAATCAAGAAGCTTCGGCGATGAATAATTATGCTGTTTTGAGTAGAGATTATGCTTGGCTGGGAGGAATACCGTTTAATGGTACTGAAGAAGCAATCGAAGTGGAGAATTGGTTGCTTCATTGCGAGAGGATTTTTGCTGATTTAGGGATCAATGATGAGCAAAAGAGAAGGCTCGCTTCTAGACAGCTACAAGGAGCTGCACTGTATTGGTGGAACAGTACTACTGTTGGAGTTAATGAGGAGATAATGACATGTGTTGAGTTTAAAAGGAGATTTGAGGAAAGGTTTATGTCGGAGAGTGCGAAGTCCACTTTGCTTAGGAAGTTTGCTAAATTAAAGCAGGGAGACATGACTATGCTTGAGTATGCAACGAGGTTTGAGGAGCTAGGGAGATATGGTTATGCTATGATGGATACTGTGATTAAGAGAAATGACAAATTCATTAGGGGGCTGAAGCCTAAGCTTGCTAAGGCCATATTATTGCATATCAGGGATCCATGTGATGTTGAAGTGGAAATGGCTTTGAGGAATGAAGGGTGCTTGCTTTTTTGGAAAGGAATAAGTCAAAGGATGTTTAAGGAGGGAAAATTCAGAAGAGAAAGTTTTTCCATAAGAAAGAAGCTCGGAAGGGTGAAGCTGCCAAGAAAGGAAAGGCGGAGGTTGTCTACTATAAATGTAACAAGAAAGGGTATTTTGCGAATGAATGTTGCTTAGGAGATGGAAAGAAAGTGATAGGGAAGAAGAATATTAGATGCTTCAACTGCGATCAAATTGGACATTATAAGAAATAGTGCAAGGAGCAGACCAAGAATGGGAAAGGCAAAGTGTTTGCATTAGAGCCAGCTACCTCGAGACCAACAGCAGAGGAAAAAGGAAAGGTTGTGTTGGGAGGTACGCTTATGATTCATGGTATGTCAGTTAGTGTTCTATTTGATACTGGTGCATCGTATTCTTTTATATCTCATTATTTGGTAGATAAGCTTAACCAGAACCCTCATACCTAGTTACTTCCTTAAGGGTTGCAAATCCAATAGTAGGCTATGCGACTCTTGGGATGAGATGTGACCACTTAGAGTTTGAATTGTTAAGTCATACATTTGTTTGCAGTTTATATGTGTTTGATTTCATAAGGTTCAAAATTACTTTGGGTATGGATTGGTTAAATAAATACGATGCTAGGATATTTTTACATGATAGGAAAATATCGCTTAGACACCCTGACTATAATGATCGGATAGTATACTCTATAGAAAACCCTAGTTTTGAGGTTATGCTTTGTTAGGTGTTATGGAGGTAGAAGATGAGTTGAATCGAGATTCTATGGTTAGGGAATTCGCAGATGTTTTTGAACCCGTAGTGGGATTGCTGCAGAAACAAGCCATTGAGTTTCAGATAGATTTGGTACCAGAAACAAAACTGGTGAGTAGACCGCCAAGCAGGATGACACATACCAAGATGAAAGAGTTAAAGGAGCAATTGGTAGATTTGGAAGGCAAGAATTTTATCAGGCTAAGCAGTTCGCATTAGGGAGCAGTCGTAGTGTTTGCTAAGAAACCGGATGGATCGTTAAGGTTATGTATCGATTATCATAAGTTGAATGAGAAGACGATAAAGAATCGATATCCGTTGCCTAGAATTAATGATTTGTTCAACCAGTTGAGTTGAGCCAAAATATTTTCCCAGTTGGATTTAGCGATAGTGTTCCATCCGCTTAGAGTAGCAGAGGATAGTATTCCCTTGATGACATTTAGAACCAGATATGGATCGTACAAATGGTTAGTAATGTTGTTCGGACTAACTAATTCCCCAGCGTTCTTCATAGATTTGATGAACCGAGTTTTCAAGAGCATTTGGAAGGTTCGTGTTGGTTTTTATAGATGATATTTGATATAATCTAAGGATGAAAGAGAGCATGAAGTTTATCTTAAAGTGATGCTTGAAACGCGGAGGCAACATCAGCTAAAAGTGAAATTTTCGAAGAGTCATTTCTGGAAGAGAGAAGTGATGTTTCTTAGTCACGTAGTCTCAGAGAAAGAGTTTTCTGTAGATCCGACTAAGATTGAAGCAGTGAATAATTGGAAGTGACTTGATTCAATGACCGAGATAAAGAGTTTTCTTCGATTAGCTAGTTACGATCGAAGATTCATAAAGGATTTTTTGCAGATAGCAGCTCCGATGACCAAGCTAATGCAAAAGGATGTGAAGTTTGTTTGCACCGATAAGCATAAGGAGGCATTCCATAAGTTGAAACACTTATTGACTTATGCACCTGTGTTAGTCGTTCTAGAAGGGAATCGGGATTTAGTAGTGTATACAGATGCCTAAGGAACATGATTAGGTGTTGTGTTAATGCAAATAGGTAAAGTGATTGTCTATGCATCGACAGCTTAGACCACATGAGGTTAGATATCCAACGCGTGATTTGGAATTAGCCAGGGTAATTTTTGCATTGAAGGTACATAGACATTATCTTTTGGAAGAAAGATTCGAGTTGTATACGGATCATAAATCGTTGAATTATTTATTCTCTCAAAAGGTGTTGAATATGAGACAGCAGTGGTGGTTAGAGTTTTTAGCCACTTATGACTTTGGAATTGAGTACACACCAGGAAAAGGCAACAAGGTGATAGACGCACTTAGCAGAAAACATCAAAATGCAGTGTTGACAATGACAGCTGAGTGAAAAGATTTAGAAGCATTGGCGACATGCAAAGTACAGTGGAGATCTGTAGATAGATCTAGTAAGGAGACTGCAATGTTGTCATATTTAGAAGTTAGACCGATGATGATCGAAAAGATTGCTTTTAAACAGATGGAGGATCCATTATTAGTTGAATGGATTAGAAAGTTAAGAGATGGAAGAGAGAGTGATGATTTGAAGGAATTTAGTCCTGACCAGAGTGGGTGGTTGAGGAAGAAAGGAAGGTTATGTATTTTGAACTTAGGAAGCATTAATAAGGAAGTTCTTGAAGAATACCATCATTCAAAGTTCATTATTCATCCAGAAGGAACTAAGATGTATCTGGATATGAAGAGGAGTTTCTTCTAGGAAGGTATGAAAAGAGATGTAGGCTTATAGGTAATGCAGTGTCTAAACTGTCAACAGGTGAAAGCCAAACATCAAAAACCATGTGGGTTACTTCAACCTTTAGATATTCTAGTATGTAAATGAGATTCGATCTCAATGGATTTATAGACGGGTTGCCAAGATCTAATAGAGGAAATGAAAGCATATGGGTCATAGTGGATATGTTGACCAAGAGCGCCCATCCCATTCGAGTTAAGTCAACCACAACAGCGCCTGTTTTAGCTAAGTTGTTTATGAAGAATATAGTTAGACTACATGGAATTCCTAGTAGTATAGTAAGTAGTAGAGATTATTTATTCACTAGCGAGCTCTGGAAGAGTCTATACGATACTTTAGGTACTGAGTTCTAGATGAGTACCGCTTACCATCCACAAACAAATAGGCAAACGGAAAGAGTTAATAACAAAGTCTTGGAAGATTTGTTAAGATTTTGTGTGCTAGATTTTGCGGGATCATGGGAAGATCATATACACTTAGTCGAGTTTTCGTATAACAACAGTTATAAGGCTAGTATAGGAATGACACCATTTAAAGCTCTGTAAAGAGTGCCATGAAAATCTCCATTTGATTGGTTAGAAACCGAGGATGGGTTGGTTCTTGATCCAGATTCAGTTAGAGAAGCTGTAGAGAAGATCGAGTTGATTCGATCTAAAATGAAGGAAGCCTGGTCTAGGTAGAAGAGTTATGCTGTTATAAAACTGAAGGACCTAGAGTTCGCAGTAGGAGTCACGTTTTCATCAAGGTATTATTGATGAAAGGTGTAATTCGATTCAGGAGATCAAGGAAATTGGCACCGAGATTTTTTGGACCATTTTCTATTGTAGAAAAGATCGAGAAACTTGCATATAAGGTAGAGTTATCGAACAATTTGGTAGGTGTCCATGATGTTTTTCATATTTCTCATTTAAGGAAGTGTGTTCGAGATCCAGAGACTACCATAGCACCAACTATGTTAGTGGACTTAGTAAAGGAACCGAATTTGACTATAGTTAGGAAGCCAATTCATATAGTCACGATGGATGAGAAGAGGTAAGGAACAAGACAGTCAAATTAGTTAAGGTCCAGTAAAGCGATGATGAGGGAGACTGTACATGGGAGACTTTCAATACTCATTCCTAGATTTGAGGATTGATCATCATTTTAAAAACTTTATGGCACAAAACTCAAATTGTTTGTATAATTGTTGTCATTAAAATATCCATAAGAATTTGGTGCAAAATTATATGGATCGTACTGATTTTCACAATATTGTAAAATTCATGCGAGTAGGGAAATCCAGACATTTTCAAAAATGCTTTTTTTCTTTCTATTTATTTAAAAAAGGAAAAATATTTACCAAAGAGAATTTATTTTTCAAAAGGGAAATTTGATTTATTTATTTTTGCTTTTCTGGATTTTTAGTTTTTTTTATACATGTTTTTTTTGAAAAGATTGTATTTTTTTTAGAAAAAAAACTAGCTCAAATTTCTTTTGGATTTTTGATTTTGATTGAAAATTTTCAAAGGAAAAGATTTAGAAAAACTAAGTTAGGGAAATTTACTATTTTTTGTTTGCTTTGGATTTTGTTGTTTTTGAAATATGCATGAACTAATGCAACTAAATGAATGCAATGACTTAATTACAACTTTTCTGTCCTTAGTAGATCCTAACCCAAAATTGTATAATCACACTTTGTCTTAATCCACAAGATATTTCTTAGCCAGGTATCGGACAGGAGTTATTGGTGCACCACGGAACACCGTAGTAATGCAACCGAAGGTTTAAGTACCTCAAAGAAACAATCAGTATAATATTTATGAATCATCGTAATATTCATAACTGATTATTGCATTGTTGTAGCCTAGACAACAAGAAATTAAATTGTCAAAAGAGGACAGCTTATCAAGTATTATGATTTTAGGGAATGTTGTAATTGAAGTGATGATCAAGTATAGGGGTGCTGTGTGGTATGATGTGCATTGAAATATGGTTTGTAGTTTATAGTCAATGAACAGAGATGGGTGTATGTAAGGCAATGCATGGATGGTTTTCTAAAAGATACGATTCAGCTTTTCATTCTACGACGCAAAAATTTATGGCCGTGAAAATTCGTGTTATTACACACCCCGCTAGGTTTACAATGATATTCTTATCACTTAGTTGAAAAGAAGAAAACGATTATATAAGAAGAAGCACATCAACCATTCTTCCGAGGCAGGCTGGCTCGCACCCTTATCATCGCCTAGAAAGCCCTTGGCTCCATTGAAGAAGCACTTCAAACGATCAAGAAATTGTTGAAGAGAACCGAGAAAGCTCCAAGCACTTCAAATACTTCGAACGATCTCAAAATTGTTGAAGAAGGGGAAGTGTGCTACTAAGTCCAACGCCCTCTCCAATTCTCACAAGAGACCTTGGAAAGCTTAAAGTCAACCTCGCCAAAGAGTAGACCAAGGCTCCGGCCACGATAAAAGAATCAGAGGCTACAGCCCCTGTTCCTTCCAAAGAAGCATAGAAATGTCCTAACTGACCCAAGGTCAGGAGCGTCAATCCTCAAAGCAAGAAAGTAGCCTCGCTTCACCTTGATCATTAGTCGGAGACCGACATCTGACCACTATCAGAACCTTGGTCTGTAGGCAAGGGTCCAAACCAGGCAGTAAGGCATAGTTTACACCAAGTGGCAAGGTGTAGTTCTTCCCAAGTGGAAGTTTCTAGCAAATGATTTGAGCTGTAATCAACAAGTAGCGGTTCGAGCACTAAAGAGCTTTCTTCTTTCTCAATATCCCAACTAATTTGATAAAAAAACATGCATGCAAAAGAGTTTGGAAAGGAAATAAATGATGAAGCCAGTGGCTTTTTATCAGTAGAGTATTGCGAAAGATTCACGAGCTTTGAATTTTTTCATGAAGAGCGATTTTATGGTCTTGGGGAAGAAAAAGGAGTGGTATTTATATACCCTCACCTTTAATTGTAAGCGTTGAATTCATAAGGCAAAAATAATTTCAGCCATTCAAAATAGATCAATATTAAGTCAACTCATGCATATGGGGAGACGTAACACGCCTCCTAATATGTTTTGAAAAATGAATCGCCATAGCCAATTACACAAAGGCATGTGGAAAGCGCATTAAATGCATTACAAAACCATTAATGGGCGAGATTTGAATGGTTTTTCAAACGCACACTCGCAAGTGGATATAAACTTGGGGGTAAAACGTTTCCCAATTTTCTTGCAAATAGTTAGAAAGCCTGGTGAAGACAGTCTGTCCCAATCAAAGCTAGCCCAATTAATCTATAACCAGTGCACAAAAGCCAACTCAATGTCATGTTGGTCTCATACCAACCTTTCTACTCAGCAAAATTCCATGATGAGGCCTGACCGTTTCATCCTAAATCAACATTAACATTTAGACAGGATCTGGACTAGGTCTAGCTAGGTCCCGACCAGTTCCTCTATGTCAAACTACTTCTAGCAGCAGCTGAAATCCAACTCAATTCATCCGGCATCACATCAGCCAAGGGCTAGCTACTATTCAAACCCGCCCCTTTAGACTACATATTAGGCGAGAATGGCCATTGCATGGCCCATCTTTAGCATGGCTTCAGTACAGACAACTCCAACCGGCATCTGACCTATCCCTGGTTGCCTCATAGTTTTTTTAATATATATTTAGGGTTATCGTCAGTATCACTATATTAACATGAAATAAGTATTAAAATTCATCTTCCTAATAAAAAGAATTGAATAATAAATAATAATTAGCTTTGAATTGTAACGACCCAAAATTTTAGGGAGTTGAAGTTAGACTATTTAATTGACTTTAAATATTTGAAATTTAATTTTATAGATTTAGTAACTCGAGTTTCAAATATAATGATTTATTGGGCAATTTAATTGTTGAATTCAATAATTAAAAATCATATAAATAATTTAAACCTTGGATTTTTATTTGGATAAAAATGAATTAAAGGCTTATTGAAATCCTAAGAATGAAGGTAAATAAAATTTCAAATTTAATTTAAAAGTGATTTACTCGATTTTACAAATAACTCGTTTAAATTAACATATAAAAATAGCATTTCGAGGCACAGTCTCGGATTTTGATGAAACTAGTTCTATTGGATTCGTAATAGTATATTATTACTGGATTTCAAATTTCATAGCGGTTAGGTTTAATGTTTGGTCATAGGGAATTGAAACGTGTTGGAATTAACATTGAAAATTTAATATAATAACTGGGTTCAAAAAGTTATCTTCTACGTACGACCGAATTAGGTCTCGAAACTTATTCCATTGCCTTCAGAATATGGGTATAACATTAGGAAAACCAGGCGGCATGCCTCGATAGGGGTTCGAAATAAATATTTAGATATTTTGAAATTAAATAAAATATATTTATATCGATTTAACCCATCTTCCCATAAACTTACCATAAACCGCACCTATCAGCCACCCTACCTTATTCTACCTTCGCTTCGTATAAAACGCTTACTTCTCCTTTTTTAAGCACAGCAGAGAAAGAAAATTTGAATTCAAAATTAAATTTCTAAAAATCCACTCCATATAAAAATGGGTTTTAAAAATCCCCTTTGGTCGAGATCTTTCTACTGGTAGGCGATTGGGGATCTGGTAGTATTTTCATAAGCATGGTCAAAGGACAGTCAGCTAGGGTTCCACTTTTATGGAAATTGAGGCCGTGTTAGGCGATTTCGAGGTTAGTGTAGTGTTTCTAGGGGGAAGGCGCTCGTGTAGGTTTGATTTGGTGAAGTGCGATCCACTATTGAGGATCGCGACCTGTAGCAGTCGAGGCTAGAGCATGTCGCGATGATGAAGGGTAGGCATCGAGCAAAGCCAAAGGGTCGAGCGTGTGGGGAATTGGAAGAGAAGCTCGTCGGCGATGTTTATTCGTAGTTTTGAAAAGTCATTAGTGGTCTCATCAAGGAGCGTGCATAATGAGGGCACTGTATCGTGTACAGGCAAATAGAAACGGGGAAGAAGAGTAGGAAGCTGGCTGAGTCAGTAAGCAATAGGGGTAATAGGTTTTTAATTAAAATTTTTATTAGTGTTTTAATTTAATTATATTTTTATCTATGAAATAAAATTTAGTAACTCTCACATACGAGGTCGAATTGAGGCAAGAGTTTTTGCTTTGCGCTCGTATCGAGAAGCTTCCTGGTGAAACTGGTTTGAATGGATTTGGAGCTTGTCTGAATTTGGGTTAAAAATTGAATGCCAATTTAATTTTACTTCAAAAACAAAACTTTTTTGGAATTAAAAAAAATCAAGGTGAGTAAATCTCACGAAATTTGGTGGACTAATAAAATTCATAATATCTGGATTTATTATTGAATGATTGATTAAATTGATATATTATTATTAGTTGGGTGTTATATTATATGGTAGTATATATATTAGTAGTTGGATATATTTCCACCTATTGGAGTGCATGAGACACTATGTGCCCCTCATAATAGCGGATAACCCTATATTACTGCGGTATCCCGCCTCGAAGCGGGATTGGTATTTTATGTTAAATAACATCTATGGATGCAGGGAAACAGGTTGGAGGGATCCAACTAGATTCCTCAAAATGTTGTTTTTTTTTATTTTCATATATAGTGATATGTGATGCATTGAATAATCCGTTATAGATTATGATGTGATTTGAATTATTGGTTGTTATAACAACACTGGCCTTAATTTTGGTATTTTAAATACCATGAAATAATATTTTTGAATTTGAAGGAATTAAAAGGAGATTTTAGATATAAAAACATATAAACGGAAATTTGGATTATTTTAAAAGTAATTGATTTGGATAAAGCAATAATTTGATTTGGAGTTGTACTTAGCAATTCGTAAAATGTTTAAATTAGAGATTTATAATAAATTATATAAAGGATTTTTTTTAACAGCGGATTTTTATGCGACATTTTTGGATTCATGGAAAAGAAGTTGAAATCGATATTAAATATAGATTTGAAAAATAAATGGGATTTATGAAGGAATGGATGCATAAAATGAGATTAATTTTCATAAACAAGTGATACTCAAAAGGGGTTTATAAAATTATAAACGATGTTTATAAATATAGGAAGACGATACCAATTGATAAACAGGAAATATAAATACACAGTATGAATTTATATCGAGATATGGAAATCGGTATTGAGAAAAAATAGTGTAAACTATTTTTTTGAAATGTGAAAATGGTTAGGAAATCGAATTGAAATTGATGTGTTATGAATCAAGAGGGAATTATAAATTGAAATTGGTTATTGGAATTTTAAAAATATATTTTTATCGAGAAGTTAAGTTTTGTTTTAAAAGAAATTGTTTATTTAATAACAATGTAAATCTAAGCTGTTTTAGTATTGAAATATTCTGGAAAGTAGTTTTTTCCAAATATCTAATATTAATTAAAAGTAAATTCTAACTTTTAAAATAAGCATTGTGAATCAATTAATTTATTCAAAAATGAAATAAGAAATGAGTTATTGATGTTTATTTAAAGTGTTTAATATTTTAAATAATTACTTAAAGATGTTTTGAAAATAAATTATTATTCTTCTAAAATACTTATTATATAGGGAGTTTTGAAATGATTTTAATTTATTTGTAAATCCTCTTGAGATTTGTGAATAGGGTTTATTTAACAGATATGGTTTTCGTATAAGAGAATTCTTGTGATGGTATTTTGGAAACTTAAGGAAACTTTCGGAATGTTGATATACGAGAACTTCAAATTGAATTAGAATTTATAAGGGAAGTTAGAAATAGGTAGTTGAGATTATGGACAAGTATAATTGATTTTGGAAAAAAAGGATTGATTAATGAATTCTGAAAACTTATACAATCAGTTATAAATGAGTTAAGGTATTTACAAATAAATTGTAATAGGTTTGAGAAGAATGAAATAAACGGGATATTTCCTAAGTATTGGAAATAAAATAATTATAGGAAAATATACTTATAAATATTTCCTAAGTATAGGATTGGAAGGATTTAAAATATTTTAAATACGAGGCCTTTATTATAGAAATATTTTTCAAAGTGTTGAATAGAAAGATGGAGTTTGGAAATATTTATAAATATTGATACGGTTTGAAAATTTCCCGTAAGGATATAAGGATTTGAAATTGTTTTCAAACGTTGGAAATACTGGAAGAGTTTGAATATATATATATATATATATATATATATATATATATATATACATAAAGATATTTTGAACGAATGTTTTGAAATTTTATAAAATAAGGCCTAATAATTGCTTATGGATGTTATTTGATAGTTAAATAACCGATTATCAAATATGGACAAATTCGTTGATCGTTTCGAAGAGACCTGGATAAGATTTAATTATCCGAAAACCACTTCGATCCGATTTTTGCGTTACGAATTGTGATATCTCAAAGATAGTGAAGACGATGATTTGGAAGGAGATTCATTTTGCTCAGACCCAGAACAACTTGTATGGATGAATGCTATCATTGCATCGTTGCCTGGAAGTCAGTGTTAGCATTCCAAGTATGAATGCTATTCTAAAGGTGAAACATCAAGCCTTATCAATGGAGAATGGCTAAAACAGGGGAGATGCAGCAGGGCTAAGTGGTTCGCACCCAAGTAAGGTATGTTATCACTTTTCTAGATACCCTAAAATACATTATATTATAATTATGGATATGGTTGTGCATGGAAAAGAGAGCGTTCGATTATGGTGGGAACATCCGCGGTTATAACATATTTGGTGCTATCCAGGTCAGGGGTAGGCCGACATGTGTTCGCAGGGGATCCAGGCGAGGTCCTCGGTATATTTTCCTAGAGGTGTACTGTGGCGGGCGGTACCCTAATAGCCCAGTCATTATATGAAATCTAATATCCACCATGAGCCTTTACGGTTTTGATTGTAGAGCTTAGTATGCTGGAATTTAATTAATGTAATAATTTTGGCTATTTTAATAAGTATTTGTACTTAGATACTATTATAAATCACAGGATTTTCTATAAAAGTGTTTTGGTTACCGTAAGGTAAAAATCTGTCGTTTTTGTGTGTGGTGTGGTCTTTCAAGATACCTTTGATTTCAAAGGATTTTGAAAACAGTAATAATTCAAATTAAGAGTGTTTTCTCACGCTGGTTTTCCAGACCGACTCATGTGTTATTTTATTATAATGCTCGAGTCAGACCGAGTATTATAGATTCAGGTTAGGATGCTTTGGAGCTCAGGAGACGAGCTGGAGGATTCTCAGGCGTATCCGACATATTTGACTATGTTCTGCTGTGTGTGTTAAACTGAATGTTCAATATTTGTGAGGAAATGCTACTATAACTGTCTAGACTGGTTTGTTGATTGTACCCTAATGATTGTACGTATATTATAGTTACAGTTCTCTTTGTATAAAGATTTGTTATCATATATTATATTTTATTCCGCTGCGATTGTGAGATTCTATGTTATTGATTCCGTTCCTCCTTCTATCATTTTTCTTCTTCACGCCTAAAGATTTGTATTCGCATTCAATTTGAATTGAACTGGTGTGAATTATTATCAACTCAAAGGGTACGGAGAAACAGATCTTTACATTCGGTATCAGAGCTGAAGGTTAAGCGAGAACCTTGGCTTTGGTGGGGCAACTCATTAGAGATAGGGTCAATAACACCCTAGAATGAGTTTGAATGTGTGTGTGTGTGTATGTATGAGCATATATTTATTAGTGATATAAAAATATATTTTATATTGTGTTTGTTTTTGTTAAGTGCCTTGCAGATTCTGGTCAATACAAGTAATTAACATTATTGATAGGGATCTCTAAACACTTGAAAGAGCAATTCGATACGATATTGTTTTGAAATTGGGTAAATGAAATAATTTTACCCTGATTATATTTTATATAAAAAAGAATAATTTTTCAGAAATTGTTATGGTTGTATATGGTGTGCTTGGTTATTACGAAATGATAATGTTAAATTATTATCATTTGCTGTTTGTTGTTGTGATCGAATAAAAGTTAATATTGTGATAAGATTAAAAGTTAAGAAATAATTTCATATAACAAAATGGAATTATGTAAATATAATTTGTGAATGTGATTTATAAACTGAAATGAAATGAAATTCATGAAGTATATTATATAAATATGGTTTATAAAAATGATTAATAAAAAGGATTTAAAGGTTGGAAATTTGGGAATTTAAAACCGTTGGTTTTGAAAATGATTATTCAAAGTTTTGGAAAAATTATAATGGCATTATTTAGAAAATGTTTCCGAATGGACATAAATGAATTATTTTTAAAAGGATTTTAAAGAGTATAGAATCACTAAACTCACTTCGGTCGCTGGAAAATAATTTCGGTGATGACTGCAGCATCATCGATGTTCATTTTCGAGTTTCCAAGAGAGGAATTACTATCATTGGAGTTTCGATTTGGTAGAACTAGTTTTGATTTAAAAATGAAAAGAATGATTTGATATACCAAGGAATTTTGTGTGTGTGTGTATATATATATGCTTTCAAAAATGATTTGAAACCTTTTAGAACGAGGGGGTATACTATGGAATTTTCATTTAAATTGTTTTATTGAAAATATGAGGAAATATGTTGATAACTTACATAAATATGATTTATAAAATTTTCATTTAAATTATAAGATCGAGTGTTACAGATTTAGGTTAGGATGCTTTGGAGCTCAGGAGACGAGCTGGAGGATTCTCAGGCATATCCCACGTAATTGACTATATTCTACTGAGTGTGTTAAACTGAATGTTCAGTATTTGTGAGGACAAGTTACTATAATTGTCCAGATTGGTTTGTTGATTGTTGTACTATAATGATTGTATGTATATTTAGTTACAATTCTCTTTGTATAAAGATATATTATTATACATTATGTTTTGTTCCGCTGCGATTGTGAGGTTCTGTGTTAGTGTTTCTATTTCTCCTTCTATCCTTTTTCTTCTTCACCCTTAAAGGTTTATATTCCCGTTCAATTTGAGTTGAACTGGTGTGAATTATTGTTGACTCAAAGGGTACGGAGATAGTGGTCTTTACATGAATAGTATTTTTTGGTCAAAATGTTTAGGTATAATTTGACTTTTAAATAATAAATTAATTAATTTTGATATTTGATGACTTTGGACACTGTCCACGTTGACATTTTTATTTATTTTTACCTTGTTTTTCAGGACCTCCCTCATAGGATGAGAGACCGGCCAAAAGCTCTCTGCTCTATTGTTTAATGGAGGGGACCCCTATTCTTTTAATAAAATTCGTATCCAAGGCTCTTTCTCTCTCTCCCATAATCCAACAAAACAAAATAAAACAAAACAGAAAAAACTCCGATCCCACTTAAATAAGAACAAAATACTAATGAAAAAGTAGAAATGAGTCCCAGTATATTAATTGGCAAACTATTGTATCAAAAAATATTATTATTTTATCAATAATACATATTTGTGGCAATGAAATACTATGATACTAAACTAATTAATATACCGAGAGAAGCAAGTAGATAAATAGTATATATGTGTATTGATTGAGTATTAGTTGTCGACTTAAGAATAGTTTAGATTACTTACTCTCAGTAGTGATCAAATACCTCCTCAATAAAGAAACCGTTTTTAAGAATAGACGTATATTTCATGATCAAATACCTCCTCGAAGAATAGTTTGAATGACTAGACTTATCTATTGTCGACTGCTTTCTCTTAACTTTACATGGTATATTTAGTGTAATATTACCGATCACGAAGAATTACTAATAGATTAAGAATGCGAACTAAGCTAAGTAAGATTAACGTTTGATACCCTCTAGATTCACTTATATTCTCTACCAGATAATTGGTTAATATGATACTAATGTAGTTCGATACCCGAACCTTACTTTGCTACAAATATGTATTATTGATAAAAATGGTAAACATTAAGATAATTAGCTTATTAGGAACTTACTGAGATACGATACCAGGTTCTCTACCTGCTAAGTTATAGAGTGCTAGATGATTCTCAAATATATATTCTACTTCTCTACCTCCTGCTAATTGGTTAACCCGCTTCTAACATGAGCACAATTAGTTAATAAGAGAACATATTATTAGGTATAAGGATTCTCTATTAGTAGATTTGATTAGAGACCTTCATACTAAAGAGAGGGCTAGAAGGTTATGGGTATATAAACCAATGACTTCTTTCTGACTTAGATAGATTAAGAGCAAACAGACGAGGAGGCACCTATGTCAACATGTGAATGATGTGCTGAAATTGCTATGCTCAACATAAGCAACTCGAAGGCCATCTTAGGAACGATTTAGTAGTATGGGTTATTTAAGTTAAAGTGAAGTAACTTTTCGATCAAACCAGTACTAAGAACAGAACGACCAATTCACCAATCGGTTGCAAGTCGAATTAACGGTCTCTTACACAACTCTCACATCTCTATTTGTGTTCGCAACTCCTTGATGATTCATGAGCAGGTTTTGTCTGGTCTAGTATCAGTCTGCGATTGAATCATTGATTGTCTTAAGTTGATGGTTCAACTCTTTGTGAGTCCTCCTTCGAGTGGTCCGTGCAATGGGAACGGCTCGGAGAGGTTTGTAAGTGTAATCAGAAACCGAAATCCAGATGCGAAACACATAACGGGGAATCTAATTAATGGGAGAGTTTGAAAAGTAGTCAACACTTTATGGTTGAGATGCAATTATTTTAGTATCAAATATCTTACGAATCAATTCGTCTTACAATCTTGTGTAAATAACACAAAATTGTTCGGGAGAGAAATCTCATATTACTATAGCTCCTTTATATTAATATCGCAAACGTTAGAACATCTATGCTTAAGGATCAGTTGATCTAACCCCAATTAATATACTGGCCTAGGGTTAGGTACTATTATTTATACAAGCTAGGTTAGACCCTACTTAATGAGCTTGGCAAAACGTTCATTAGTGGATTGAAAGGCAATAGAAGCAAAGATTGATCTCATCTTCTTTATTAACTTCACTTGTATAGAGTCGGGAAACCCTAGTTCCTATGTTAGCAAAAAGAGTCACTTTTACTTTGTTTTGATGCAAAGCATTCATTTTATATAACAAGAGAAGAGAGCTTGGATCTTACCAAGAGCTTGAGGGCTTCCTTTCATTTTTTATGAACTCAATTTGACTCCTTATTTACCAGCAATGAAATGGGGGAGTCATCCATTTAATGATAAAATGGAGGTGCCTAGAAATCTTTATGACCTTTGGATCTATCATGAGCTGGACTCAAACCTGCACTTTTGGGACCCAATGAACTACTATTCCGAGCTTTCTTTGATCAATAGAACAACTGCGCTACCTCTTGCCTTCGGCACCAACCAGTTAGATGGAGAGAATGAGCATGACTGCTTACGCTCATGCCCCTACCAATAAAAATGCTAAAACAATGTAGTCCGCTCAAAGGGCCATGAATGCAGACTATAACAAACAATGCCCCAATGTATTTGGGGTTTCGCCAAGCCGTTCAACTCTCGTGACTTGATGAGTAAGATAATATACTAAGGGCTTCTTGTTGCTAGTGCATATACACTTTCTTTACTTGGGCTCGTGAGGTGGTGGGAAATGACCTAATCTATGCTTACGCTCTTGTTTAAGGAGTCCACAAACTCTTACTAGACTGCTTGTGCCTATGTCTCGCCAAATCCATGATGTGAATCTCTCTTTCTACTCGTGAGCAGAATTCATGCTAGACTAGCTCAACTATCACTATAGAAATAGATTATTAAAATGGTATAGGACTTCTTCCTCGAGCGTTGAAATTGAGGCTTCACCTCTTCCTAGCCGGTTGCTCAGCTCTGTCGTTGGTTGGCCGCTAAGCTCAGTTGGTTTGGAAGGCACTGTGTTGCTCATCCCCGTTCTCCCGCTAAAAGAAGCTGATTCTACTCCCGAAGTCCATATTTATGCAAGTACCTTCACTTCAATACCCGACCTAGTAATTTGATGATGACCAAACCCAAGCAAGGAGTAGTATATTAATGGCTTGTCTACTTCCTTGAGAAAAAAGCAGGTTGGAAATTTGAAAGCATCACTAGCTTACGCTCTGACCCGAGTAGCATGGGGCACGTGTAATCCCGTGTGAATCATCAAGGACCACCTCGTAAGGCTAAATACTCCTGGATGACCGATAGCGTACAAGTACCGTGCCCTCGGTAAAACGTTTGCAGATGCAACCATGAATCAAACCATTCAACTGCCGATGGACAAACTTAGCTAGAACTTCGATCGGGATGGCCAAGCCCCGGTTCCTAGGGTTAGGGTATTCCCTATGTTGAGCCTACTCAGATCAAATCTCAACTTGTTGATTCTCTTTCGTCTATCGGCCGGCCGGATTTAAGCAACCTTCGTCCATCGGTCTAAGAATAGTTTGGATCGGTTCCCAATTGATATACTGGGGCTGGATCGGTCCATGCTCGAAGTATATTAAATCGGTCGCCTCATACGAAAACCTACAAGCGCTTGACTCCCCTAATTGATCGAGGTTGCCAATGAATATATGGGGCAAACATTCCGTTGGTCACCTTGTTAGTTGTTGAAGTGTATTGGACTACATCCCTATTGGTCGTCCCTTCCGGTTGTCTCCGCTCACTTCGCTCGCTTACTGAGATCCCAAGTCTTCAAGTGGGCCCTCTTGACCACCCATGACCTTGGCTTTTTAGAGAATCCCGCTCTTGTGTCGTAGGACTTGTAGCTCGGCAGTCCATCGGGTAGGTTTCTTTATCCTTCCAGTTTCGAATGTCTTCTTGGATAGTTATAGATGCCCATAAGCGCAAGATGTACCTTGTGGGGGGGCGGCGATCCCCTAGACATGACCCTTTCAAGCAGTGGCTGTTTAGTCCATGGTCCGTTGGATGGTCGGTGCAAGGCCAAAAATTGGAACACGTTGATTTCGCTTGTTCCTGTCCTCACTTCAGGGCCCGTCCCTCGATGTGGTCAGTACTCCATACTGTCGGGCAGCGAAGCTCACACTTGTTCACTTATTATGACGTTTCACCATATACTCTTTCCTCCCTTTTCTGCTTGCTCGTAGGGGTCTGGACCCCCACTAGGGGGAGGGGGGAGGAGTCGACCGAACATCTCAACCATTGGCGGGAATTTCGCCAGCATCCGATCCCCAATTCTTATTCACCTCGGATGATCGTGTTGGGTGAATTGTGACCTCGTATGATCGTGTCGTGTGAGCAACAACTGCTTCGTCACAATGCCGACTTATGGGCTAACGGGTCATATTTTGGCCAAGTATCCTACAAAGAGACTCCCGAGAGCCAAAAGTATTGAAGGAATGACCATAGGAATGGGCGCATCATGACATCGTAACCTGTCTCGCTCGAATGAATTAGCTGGTATTAGAAATATTAGAGATAGTAAACGAAAAGAGTAATAAGAAGTGAAAAGGATAGAGACACTTCCCAACCCGAAAGCAAAGTTCCCACTCATGGTATACTTAGTGTAACCGAGCTCTAAGATCACATCTTTGGAATAAAATCCAGTTGGAAAAGGAAATCTAATAAGAGATAAGCTGTCCATGAGCATCACGACATATGTTAAAGGAAACGAGAAGGCAAGCCCTCCTACCTTCCACATATCTTGCTCATCCGACATGGCATGAATCACCGAACCCGCAAGGTAATTGAATATATCCATGCATGCAAATAACGACATACGCCTCCTCTACCTTCTCACACCAATCATCCATCCACCTCACCTGCTTCCTCTACCGTCTCCTCCTTCTCCACCTTCCATCCCTTTTCTACGTGCAGTGATGATAACTCTGATGCCAAAGATTATGATGATAGGATTGTCTATGATATCGTTATTGTTCCCTGGAAGTTCATTCATGGCTAGCATGAGCTCAAGCTCTGTATTTGTCATGTTATTGGGTACTTAGTTATGTGATGTGGCTGGAACATTAATTTTGATTACTTGTTAAATGTACTCTAGTATCAAAATGTTAATAGTTTTTTGCCCTTTGCTCAATGAATGTTGAACGCAATTCTATGTAAGACCAAAAAATTTTGACATCTGTTTTGCTGTTCCTGTTATTCAATCCGTTTCCAAAACAATACCGGAAATAATACCCATCATAATTTCTTTACCTCACACACAATTCATTGCGTACACACAACACAAATCTCAGTTTTTTCCTTGTACAGAAACTCAAATTTCTAAGCTGGGCTTATCTCCACACGTGGACTCTCTAAACCCTTGTTCTTATTTTATCACAACCCCCCTGAAAAATCACCAAAAAGCCATTGAAAAAAAACTACTACTTATTTGCCAAGAAAACTGTACAAAAATAAGGACATTTAACCCAGAAGAAACAGAATGTCATATATTATCTCTACTACGGCCTCACCTAATACAGACACATTATCTATGAACAGGCTACCTTTACTCCGCTCCTCCGCCTTCCGCCGCCTCGGCTCTCGTCTGAGAACCAATTCCAGTCCTTTTTCTACTGCTCGCGTTGGTCGGAGACAGTCCCAGATTCTCAGGTGGAGTCCTGCCACCGCCCCTTATTCTCACCGCTCGAGAAGCTTCTCCTTCTCACCTCTTGCTGTTTCCACTACGCCTAAAGAGGCTTTCAAAGGTGAATTTTGTTTTGGCTTAAAACTATATATTTTAAGTGGCGGTTTCCGTCTCTTTGGACGAGCTTGTATGTTGGTTAATTTGATTTTTTTTTTTTTAATATTGGTTATAATATTATTTAGTACCAGTTGAAATGTAAAGCCATATCCTTGCGTCAAAAAATGTTTCCGAGGTTAACATTTCCATTGAAGAAAAACGGGAGTAGTAGGTGAACATCAAGTTTGGACTTTTATTAGGGTTTTGTGGGGGAATGGAGTTTTGCGGTGTTGGTGTGGTATTGCATATCTTTATGCTGCTTGTATTAGAAAGTCAATCGTTGATCATTGCTTGGAGTTGAAGCTTATAGAAAGTTCTATTATTCTGAATATGAGGGACGGTACTGTTTTGTGTAGCTAGCTAAAAGAGTATCAGTGTTGAGTAGTATACATTTTACAGATGAAATCAAATATTAAGTGCACAATAAATACGTACACTCACCTTCTCCCGCATTTTGAAGAAAATTTGCAGGGAGAGGAAAAGGTTAATAAGGACCATTCCTCTTCTAGCAGTTAGTAGCAAGACAAGACAAAGAAAAGAAAAAAAAGTGAAAAGAAGAGAGGAAGAGATCATTGTCCATGGCTGCTATTTTTGCTGTTGTGGTTTTCCAAAGATTGCTAGCACTCTTTTTGGGTGTGGACTGTCCACACACTGTTGGAACTTGGAAGGATCGTTTGGCAACCTAACATCGATGAAAATATTCTTTTTCCCCAATCCGTAATGTTGCTTTGGTTTCTACTTTGTCTTCTATATTTGTAAGTTGGAAATGTAACATGATCACACACTCAATAATAGAGAACCAAAACATGTCAGAAGCACAAATATTTTCACCTGTGGTGGATTTGTCAACTAACCAAGTTCTTCGTTAAAAGCAACGTAAAAAAAGGTCATCTGATTTACATAAGCCTGTTATTTCTCACAATTTCATAAACACAAATCTTTATTTTGGAGAAAAAGTCAACAACCATATATTTTCTTCCTTTTTTTCACTGTCAATTAATCTTTCCATGATATTATTGCCTCTCCCCTGACGCATTCTCACTTAGAGGACGTTTGTTTGTGATAGATATAAATCATGTCAATGACAACTTTTTGCTGTTGCTCTATCACACCAGTACACAAGACAATGAATTTAACATTTTCAAAATGTTGTAATGTACCATACAGTTGATAATCCTCACCTTGAAAAAATATATCAAGCATTCAACTATAAACAAAACAGAAGCCCACAAGTTTCAAACATCTATGTGCTAAATGTTCATGAAAGAGAGTCAAAATCTCTTTCATTTGGTGGCACTTCTTTCCTCGCTTGCAAACTTCACAATCTTCTTTTTTTACTTCTATTGTAATATGCTACTGGTATGCACGCTTGATATGCATACACACACATTGCTTGTTGTATTTCCCTTTTAAAAAATACATACATATTAGGTTTGCATCCAATATATCTGTTTATTATACGTAAACTAGTATTGTTTAGCATAACAATTATGTAGTATTAGGGTTGACAGTGTTTTAAAAAACCCGCATCGATATTTGCCTCAATAAACGTCTCAAGGCAAGAGAAGATGAAACGTCTTGTGGCGATCTCAATTTTTCTAAACCCTTTTGAGGCTTGCGCCTCAGAAATTTGAGGCATACAAAGTGTAAAAACCTATATTTCGCACGTCTCAAATTGCCGATGCATGCGACTGAAGAATCCTTTTGCTTTCAGATTTAAATATCGACTCTAACATGTCATTAAATTTAATTATTTAATATGAAGGCAAAAAATTTTTTTTTTTTTAGAGAAAATGGAAGTAAGTGTTTTTTTAGTTCTCAATTTCAATACTGATATGATTAAGTAAGATTGTTTTTGAAACAACGATCGAGAGTTACGTAATGGATTTTCTCAATTGCTATTTAAAGAATTTTTTTTGAATTGTTATAGCTGAACCTTCAAATAAATTTTGTAGAGCGATTTAAATTGGTAGAAGAAAAAATAAATAAAATCATATAGAGATCGATCCCACTAGAATCAATAAAGATCATTAGCAAAAATCTAGAAAAAAAATTGAAAACAAATAGAGGAAGAAAAAAATAAAATACATATTATTGTGGAGCTGAAAACTGAATACGGATTCTTTAGACATATTAATAAGGATTGATTATATATATGTATATGTATATGTATATATAATATTAAGTGCTCATATTTTATTTATAGTCTAATTATTTATGCTTTCATGAATGAATGATAAAAAATGATTAAGACTGAACTCTTTAAAGTTAAGTGTTTATATTATTATTTATTTACTTTTGTATGATTAATTGTTAACTTTTATTTAATAATAACAAAATAACAAACGCCTCAATGCTTACCGAAAATCTTACACCAACATTTGATGCTTACGTCTTGCCTCACGAGCAAAAGAGGACATCGCTACACTTTTGCGTGGTAAAACTTTGGGGTTGAATAGCGTTACAAAGGGAAGAATATGTGTTAAACCACCTTTTGCAATTCAATAAGCCTATAAATGAATATATATTCTACCACCACAATCGACAGTAATTATGTTCAATTTTGGTGCACCCTATGAGAAGTTAAATGCAAAAGCAAGTTTCAGCCCAAATATAAAATTGAAGCAACATGCTTAAAAACTAACATAAAAAGATTCATTTATATGAAATTGAAGAGTTCGATGAAAGATAATTTCATCATTCCAATAAGGGTTGACATTCTTCTTAACTATTTAATATTGCATGTTCTGGTTGCCAATAGAGATACAAGTTGGCTATATATTCTTAACCCAAAATTTCAATAAAAATTGTACCAAAAACTGTTGTCAATTTTTTGGGATAGAACCAATTTATTTCTAAGTCATATTTTACCAATGTCATTGACTAGCTCTTTTTTTTTCCATGAACAGATATGGATCAGACCCATGAAATTGCAGAAAAACTTGGATTTGAAAAAATATCTGAGCAGACAATCAATGAGTGTAAATCAACTGCGGTTCTTTATAAGCATAAAAAGACTGGTGCAGAAATAATGTCTGTATCCAATGACGATGAGAATAAAGTTTTTGGCATTGTTTTTCGCACTCCTCCGTGAGTTCTTCAAATACTTCCTTTTTCCATTTTCTTAGTTAATGCTAGGAATTTATGATAATATCATACGCTCCCATCTTCCTGGTAGTTATATATTAGTACTACAGGTCTTCAGGAGTATACTATATATTACAAGTCGAACATATGTCCAATGGTTCGAATCACGCAATGCAAGATTCGTATCTATGACCCCACGGACCAAAGCCAGAGCGCATGACCAATAGATAATTGATTTTATGTTGTTCACGACGTGTTAGTATTTTATCATTTCAACAATCTTTTTGTTGGCTTGTAGAATGATGTACTAATAAATTGGAGTTAATCATATATTCTCATAGGCTTAATAATATTAAGAAGCAATTCCGGTAGAGCTTAATACTTCACACTAAAACAAGTTTATTTGTTTATTGTGATTTTAATCAATCACAGCCTGAAACATATGCTGAAATAACAGTCATATAATGAATTAACCAAGGTTCGAGAACTCGGTTTTGGTCATTTGAAATTTTCTTGGTTTCGGTCAATTTCGGAGGTTTCGGTTTCTATTTCGGTTTCAATATCGGATTTCTGTATTTTTAATGGAAAAGCAATAATAAACTTTGCAAATAAAATGATGCCCGGATTTAAATAATTATCATTCAGTTCACTTATTCATTAAGTATAAATGATGCTCAAATTAGGTCTATTTGCCCCTAAATTAAACATAAATTAACCCTAAATAATTATCATTCAATCCAAGTCCATTAGTAAGTCAACAAAATAAATTAAAATCTCAAAACCCATTAACATTCTATAGTCCACCCATTCAACTTAACCTAACCCCTAAAATCGTATTACTGCCTCAACACTACAGTCGAAAAAAAGAATAAAAAACATTCGTCGACGATGCTCGCTGACGCTCGAACCTGCTCGATGTCGCTCGAATTTGGTCGAAACTGCCCAATGATGCTCGAATTTGGTCGACATTGCTCGCTGAGGCTCGAATTTGGGAAGTTGCTCGTTGATGCTTGCTAAAGTAATTTATACTTTCAATCGCTTGCTTGTATTTTTTTTGGCTAGATACGATTCTTATTTCTTTTTTTGTCGCTTACCCCTCTTTCCCACTAATTACAGCAATTCCATTTCTTTTTTGATGTTCATTTATATCTCAGTAATGGAACAGAATTTTGACCTAATTCCGTTCCGCCCCCGGCCGGAACCGAACCGAGATGGCCGGAATCTCGTGGTTCCGGCCGAAACCTAATACCATGGAATTAACATTGTTTTTGATGATGATACTTTCACATTTGACTTTTTATTATTCATACTTGTGGTATGTAGTCGAGACACACCATATAACAAACTATATATGAATTGATTTTTTAACTATACCTTTTCTTATTCCAGAAAGGATTCAACCGGTATTCCCCACATACTCGAACACAGTGTTCTGTGTGGATCTAGAAAGTATCCCTTAAAGGAGCCATTTGTTGAATTATTAAAAGGTAGTTTAAACACCTTTCTAAATGCGTTCACCTATCCTGATAGAACTTGTTATCCAGTTGCTTCTACAAATGAAAAGGTAACCATGCATGTCATTTTAATGCTGAGATCCTGACATTCGTTATCATACTGAGTTTGAAGTATTGTACCATACCAGGATTTCTATAATTTGGTTGATGTCTATTTGGACGCTGTATTTTTTCCAAAATGCATTGATGACTTCCAAACATTTCAACAAGAGGGGTGGCACTATGAACTTAATGACCCTGCTGAAGAAATATCATACAAAGGTTGCTTATTTTGGTTTGATCTATATTGCCTATTGTTTATTTACTTATTTTCCATGCACTTCCATATTTGGGTCAAGCATCATAATTGATGATTATTTTCAGGTGTTGTTTTCAATGAAATGAAGGGAGTGTATTCTCAGCCTGATAATGTAATGGGTCGTGTTACTCAGCAGGCAAGCTCTCAATATTTTGTTTTGTTAACACCGATGTACATTTAATGAAACTAAACTATATGAAGTAACTAAAATGTTGACTAGATAAGTCGGTGACTACATGTTTCCCATAACTTTATATATGTACATATTAATCAAGTATACATTTTGCAGCCCAAATGTTTATGTTAGTTAAGATGCTGACATTTGTTTCTTTTATTACCTGAAGGCACTTTTTCCTGAAAATACCTATGGAGTTGATAGTGGTGGTGACCCAAAAGATATTCCTAAGCTTACATTTCAAGAATTCAAGGTTTGTGAATCTTCTTCCAAAACAATTTAGAGTTATGGACATAATTGCTTTTCTGTACCTTCTTTTAGTTTTCCATTTTCATAAGGTTTGTGAATTAATAAAACTTAAGATATTAAACTCTTTATTATCAGGAATTTCATCAAAAGTACTACCACCCAAGCAATGCAAGAATTTGGTTTTATGGAAATGATGATCCAGCTGAGAGATTACGTATACTAAGTGGTATGCATGTCTTTCTTGCCCAAGTAACTATCTTTTTAGGGTTGGTATTCAGAATTTATATCTTTTAACAATTAGTACGGATACATCATCAGAAGTAACATGCACATATGTGTGTGCGCACACGCTATTAGCTATCAAATAGACATTACCGCATCTCAAAGACATTAGAGACGCATAGTTCGAAAATATACATTCCTGTTTTTTCCTGTTTGTCATTTCAGGAGGTTTATTTTTACCTGTAGCTTTAGAATATCAAGAAAAATTAACGCGACTTTACTTAGAAGTTATGTGTTGATACTCTTATTGAATGCATGCTTTTCCATCTGAGAATGTTCGCCTAAAAGGTGAGATAGAGCAATACAAATATTTTGCTGAAATCACTATGAGAACCTGTGCATTGAAATGAAGTGCATGGTTTAAATAATTGTTCCCAAACCTTATATGGAACTAAAAATATGGAGGGAGAAACTTGCAATGGTCAAGATGATCAAATATTTGAAACAATAATTATTACTATTGTAAAATAATTTTGGTATCGTTTGCAGGATTGTTGGTATCTTGTTCCATCTAATAAGAGCTATTATCTATAGTTTTAAATACTAAAATAACCCAAAAATTGTACATGTTGATCTACAGTTACTTCTATAGTTGGTCATGTGTTACATATTTAGAAGTAAGATGCCAGCAATGTCAACCTTGAGTTGATATAATTTTCTGAGTGGTAAGCAGTAATGGGGATTGCTTTTCCTAGTCTAATTAATCCGATCTGCTAAAAAAATCACTATGCCGTTAAGTATAATTTTTTTAATGAAGCAAAAGTGATGTACCTTTAAGAACAGAAATACTGTGACACTCCAACCCCCTTTTCTGGCACAAAACCATGGCTTACTTTCCTCCCCTTTGCCCTTCAATTGTTGTGTTATGTTTACATGAATCTTGGATATATATACTATACCCACTTCATTAACAGTTTACCTAAGCTTCCTAAGATATTCTTGGTGGGGCATGCTTGTACAAAGCTGGACTAATTTACAAGCTCTATTGTAAAATCCTTCTAGTCTCCCGCCTAGGCGCTAAGCGAGACTTGCCGTCTAGCCATCCGCATAGGCTTGCCTATAAGTGGCATAACACATCATCATCTAAGAATCTAAATACGTGTATATGCATTGTTTAAGCACTAGTTGAGGCTTTTTGCCTCATTTAAGCATCTACATTCTAGTTTCAGGCGGTTTTACCTCCTTGGTTGCTCCCAAGCCCACCCAAATCCCTAAATTTGCATTTTGGATCAATTAATTCTAAACAAAATACTAAAGTTTTATCCAAAATATATGAGATTGTCAAAAACACCTAGTTTGATTAATCTCTGACAAATCTCCGCTTAAACAATTAATCCCTAGTCTATGCTTGCCGTCTAGCATTCGTCTAGCGATTTTCACAACCTTGTTTATAAGTGCAACAGTAATGAAGGGAGAAAGAGAAAAATATGGTTTTATATAGGGGTGGGGCTAATGCTTTTTTTAGTTAACTTGATACCTGTAATATTTCCAAATGATAAATTTTTGTGTATTTTTGATTGCTTTTATATTCGTTTGGTAACACAGCATACCTTGACCAGTTTGAAGCAAATTCTGCACGCAATGAGTCAAAAATACAACCACAAAAGTTATTTAAAGAACCCACGAGGGTTGTAGAAAGATACCCTGCTGCCGAAGGTGGTGAGTTGCAGAAAAAGCACATGGTTTGTGTTAATTGGCTCTTAACAGATGAGCCCTTGGATCTAGAAACTGAACTCGCTCTTGGCTTTCTGGATCATCTTCTACTTGGAACACCCGCTTCTCCTCTTAGAAGAATTATATTAGAGAGCGCATTAGGTGAAGCAATTATTGGTGGTGGAATGGATGATGATCTTCTACAACCACAATTTAGTATTGGACTAAAGGGTGTTTCTGAAAATGACATCAGTAAAGTCGAGCAATTGATTATGAAGACGCTCAAGGATTTAGCCGAGGAAGGGTTTGCCTCGGAAGCTGTTGAGGCATCTATGAATACAATTGAATTCTCACTTAGGGAGAATAACACGGGTTCATTTCCAAGAGGTTTATCTTTAATGCTTCGTTCCATGGTATGACATTCTTTTTATATTTTTCAACACGGAATCTTTTGCGCAAGACCTCATTTAGATACTCCATATCTCCTTTGGGCAGTTCATTGAAACTACCAAAGTGAGCCTAAAAAATATATGCGAAAGAATTTGGTGTCTAATTTATTATACGAGTAAAGTTGACTTGATGGATAATCAGGTAAACCACTGGGGGAAAAGATTCAGACCACAGCAACAGTTATAATGATTAATTTACCGAAAGGTTTATGCAACAAACCATCTTTTTCCTTCATGCATCCTAAAGTATTCACCTACTTGTATGATTTCAGATTCCATCTAAATTTCTTTATCAAATTGGTAAACTGTCGACACATATCACGCATAGTATGTAATTGATTAAAATACTCTCAAATAATGGCAAGCTAATATTAAGACTTATGGGATGCTTATTTAAAAACCTTTTCTTTTGAACCGTTTTATCTTCTAATTCTTTAACATTGGTTATTTGCAGGGTAAATGGATATACGATATGGATCCATTTGAGCCTCTTAAATATGAGAAACCATTGGAAACTTTAAAAGAACGTATAGCTAAGGAAGGTTCCAAAGCAGTTTTCTCACCATTAATTCAGAAATATATCTTGGATAATCCTCATCGTGTTACAGTTGAAATGCAGGTACTTTTGAATAATTCATTCTAAAAGACCGTATCTCAGTAATATACCCCAAAATCGAACTCTCTGAATGATCTGCAGGCAGTTAAGCATATTACATAAATAGCTAAAATTGACTGTTAAGCATCAAAATTGTGTTTATTAATCAAGTGCCAGTCAAGTTTATCATATAATACTTAATATAGTCTTTAGCTCTTTAATTGTTGAAGTCCTATAGGTGTGATTATTTATCTTTCTGACCGACTTTACCATTTATAAATCCGTTTCTGTAATATACTGCAATCATAAGAAATTCTTTATCTCAGCCTGATCCAGAGAAAGCATCTAGGGAAGAAGCAGAAGAAAAGGAAATACTTCAAAAGGTAAAATCAAGTATGACAGAGGAAGATCTTGCTGAACTTGCACGTGCAACACAAGAACTACGATTGAAACAAGAAACTCCTGATTCCCCTGAAGCTCTAAGAACTGTGCCAAGTCTTTCATTACAAGATATCCCTAAGAAACCAACACATGTCCCCACAGAAGTAATTAGTTCTTTTTCTTTACTTGATATGTCGAATACGTCTTTACTTGATATTAGGGCTTCTTTTTTATATATTTTTATATAATAGCGGTGAGATATATTCATATTTATCTTTTAAGCTGCTAGTTGCTTCTTGTTCACATTCAATGTTTAACTATTCATCCTTTCTTTGAATCCTTTTTGTTCTCATAATCGTTGCCACTGTACCATACTTAGAGTTACAGTGAGAGTAAATGTTCTCATTCCCCTGTTGATGCTGCTGACAGATTGGAGACGTTGATGGAGTCAAAGTGTTAAAGCATGATCTGTTCACAAATGATGTTTTGTATTCTGAGGTCGTCTTTGATATGAGTTCATTAAAGAAGGAATTGCTTCAATTGGTTCCATTATTTTGGTATGTTAAATCAATTCTTTTATTTGTGAATATGAAATTAAAGTCAGAGACTGTCAATGCTTGGTGTTTTCATTTGCATAGGCATTTCTGCACACATCTTGTTTTCCCAATAATATAGGGGGAAACAAATGGAAGTTGTGTTTTTTCCATCATCTTCAACAATGTTTCTGTGAAAGTGTATTTTACTTTAAATATCATGGTCCTTAAATATAATGAGTAATTTTAGGTATTTGGGTGACAAGATGATAAAAGCTTAGGGTATTATTATATGGTGCAATGTACCATTTTACATTTTACATGCGAGGACCGGATGATTTGATAATGGCACTAATACATCAAAATTACACAGTCAATCTTTGCTAGAGATGGGTACAAAAGATATGGATTTTGTACAACTAAATCAATTAATTGGGAGAAAGACTGGAGGAATTTCAGTATATCCATTTACATCTTCTGCACGTGGAAAAGTTGATCCAGTTACTCGTATGATTGTTAGAGGCAAAGCAATGGCTGGAAGGGTTGAAGACCTCTTTAATTTGGTATGGTTTGAAAATGCATATTTTCCTGAACTATCACTCGTTTTATAGGTGTTTAAACCTTTCATAAAGCGGACGATATATAATTTTACAGTTAATCTAAAGCTATGAGTAGTTTTACTAGATTTATTGTTATTATAGATGATGAATATACTTCAATTCATGAAACTGAATTACCCATATAAAGCTGATGTCTTCTTTAGTCTGAATTCTTTACTTATCAATTATCTGTTATCTATTATTTGTCAATTTGAAGTTGGGTTCATTTCCAGAAAAACTCCAGCAAATTTACAGTGTTTTTAAACTCATCAAAAATCAATCTCAACAACATTATATTGAGTCCTTTTATTTCTATATGGAAGATTTTTTTTTTTTAATTGTTTGTCACTGTCACAGGAAAAGATAGACAGCCTATCATACTATTTCCATTATAGTTTGAAATTCAATTCTGATGAAACATGCAAGTACAACTTAATATTTGCTACCTTTATCCTACCCAAAAAGTTGTAATATTGCACTGAACTTTCCATTTTTCATCAACATGCAATTTCAGAAGCAGTCGTACTTATAGTTTAGAGAGGATTTTTAACAGCAAAGTATGTGCAAAGGTCATAATGTCTACATTATAGAGTATTATTACGATAAAAACGTTTTAAAACAAAAAAGAATAAAATATTTGACAGTCAATATGCTTTTCATCTTCTGATAACTCATGTTTTTGGTTTGCAGATGAACTGCATTCTTCAGGATGTGCAATTTACAGATCAACAACGGTTCAAGCAGTTTGTTTCTCAAAGCAAAGCTAGAATGGAGGTGCCTACAAAATAATCATTTTAAGTTATATATGTTTATATGTATATATGTGTTTAAATATATCCTCTCCAATAATGCTTTTTTACATTAATTCTTTTATGCAGAGCCGATTAAGAGGAAGTGGCCATAGCATTGCTGCAGCAAGATTGGATGCTAAACTAAATGTTCCTGGATGGATTTCTGAACAAATGGGAGGTGTAAGGTATGTTTAGTGACAAATGAATTGATGAAAAAGTATGGCCCTCGGCCTTTCATTTTTTGGACAAAATTACAGCTATGGCTTAAGTTATGTATGGAAGTACTTATCCGAATGTTATAATACTGCAGTTATTTGGAATTTTTGCAAACTCTTGAGAAGAAGGTTGATGAAGATTGGGATCAAATATCAACCTCACTCGAAGAGATTCGTACATCCATTCTATCGCGGAATGACTGTATAGTTAACCTAACAGCTGATGGGAAAAACCTCGAAAATTCGACAAAACATCTTTCTAAATTTATCAATTCTCTTCCGAATGCTTCTTCTGCTCAAGTTGATTCATGGAGTGCCACACTTTCTCGAGATAATGAAGCTGTTGTCATTCCTACCCAGGTTGATATCACCACTCACAATTTACGCTATTCAACTTGTTTCTTTGTTTTCTAACGATCACTAAAATGATCATTATGGGATAAATGCTGCCGTGAAATTCTCTTAGTTTCTCTCTTTGTTCAAGGCACCTTCAGTTATTTTGTGTGAAATGTCGTAAAATAATTTTGACATGCAAAAATGAATATTTTGAAAGTGATATTTCGATTTAACTTGTTGAAAGTACATTTCAACATTTAACCTGTATTCAGGGCCGGCCCTAGGAGTAGGCCGGTGAGGCAACCAAATCGGGCAACCCTCCTCGGCTAGGCAGCCATTGTCGAAGAAGTAGAAGCAACATTCGAGGAACAATATAAATAAATAATTTGTCATTGGTTCAACAGTGGGCAATGACAAGATTAATTTTACCTTTTCCTCATTTCTCTTAATCATTATTAGCTTTTTCTTACTTTCCTATTTGTACATAATTTTTGGTACCTTTTGATCTTTCACTTTTTATTTTTCCTTGTATAATTTTTATAGCTTCTGCATTGTATCAGTTCTTTTGTGTTAAATAATCTTTGATTGTTGTCATTGTAGTTTATCATCATGTTAAGGTAAAATTTAATGAACAAAAATACAATATTTTATTTTCTAAATTTGTCTGCAATAATAAAAGTATTAGCATTTAAATTTACATAAGTCATGCATGCATGCATGCATATACATACGTACATACAGATACGCGCGCATAACACCCCCCCCCCCCCCCCCACATGGGAAGAAACTTGAAGAAGGAAACCGGGGCAAAAAAATTAAATCTTGCCCAGGGCAACCCAAGTATCAGGGCTAGCTCTGTTTGTATTCATATTTTTTTTTGTACTCTCCAGTTTGTTATACATTCTTTTGATAAGCATTTTAACAGTCTTCTGATAGAATGATAATATTTTTAGCAACCTTCTGGCAATTTTTTTATGATACTTCAATATTTGATTCAGTTGTCTAGGTTTCTTGTATCTAATTTAAATTTTATTAATAGGTGAATTATGTTGGCAAAGCTGCTAGCATATACGAGTCAGGGTATCAACTAAATGGAAGTTCGTATGTTATTTCCAAGTACATTGGTAATACATGGTTGTGGGATCGTGTTAGAGTTAGCGGCGGTGCATATGGAGGATTTTGCGATTTCGATAGTCATTCAGGTTCACCTCACTCTCTTGAAAATCTGGTTTTTAAGAAAACCCCGACGCTTTGCTTTTGTCTATAAAAGAAATCTATTTATAAATGTAGACTGCAAGCTTGTTTTTGGCTGCAGCTGAAAATGTGATGCACGCTTTTCCAATTTTATTTCTTAATGCAAATTTCAAGTAAGAAATAAATGATGAATGCCATATATCGGAATATGTCTTATCTTGCGACAGTCAGTAGTACAATATTTTCATGTATTTAAAACAGAAGTGATGGTTTATAATGCATGCAATAGTCATTTGACCTGTAAATTTTAATCAAAATTCACTAATTGCAGGAGTATTCTCATACTTATCCTACCGTGACCCGAACCTGTTGAAAACGCTTGATGTGTATGACGGAACACCAAATTTCCTACGCGAGGTTGAACTTGATGATGATACATTAACGAAGGCAATTATTGGTACTATTGGCGATGTTGATTCATATCAACTACCAGATGCAAAAGGCTATAGCAGGTATGATATTCTTTTCTTCCCGAATTTCGTACAGAAAAAGAAACCCCGTGTTCATATTTTTAGCTATTAGTTTGTTTCCATGGATGGTTCTAGTGTCAGCGTGTTCACATGTATTTGACATTACTTGATTTTTTTCTTTTTTTTTCCTTTTTGAAAACCACCTCTGCCAGTTGAAATTTCTGAGAAGCATATTAATTTTCACTTTTTCCTCTTTTTCCTTCTCTGAATTGGCTGTGATATATTTATAAAAATGTAAATTTGGTTCCGCCCCCTTATTTTCAAATTTGATACGTGAAAAACCCTTCCTCAAAACATGTTTTAAATTATACCCTTATTTTTAATTTTAGTAAAAAAATTCCGTTTTTTATTTTGGAAATTAAACTTTAACATTACTTGCATGTTTTTACGATCAAAACAATTTTTTTGAATCTTTTTTTTTGAAAAATCTGAGGTGGAGCCTTGGCGCAACGGTTAGGTCACCCGCATGGTGATCTGGGCGTCCGAGTTCAAGTCTGAAAACAGTTTCTTCGCAATGCGAGGAAAATGCTGTGTATATTATTGACCTCCCCAGAGCCCACTATCGTGCGGGGAGCCTCGTGCACTGGGTTTCACCTTTTTTTTAAACCGAAAATACTTGGAAAGAATTCTACTCTTTGAACTTTGCCAATATTTGAAGTCCAGAAATTTCAAAATTTTGTAGATTTCTCTGCAATATATGCGGTTCAATTTTTTTAAATATTTGCATAGTTCTCTGCAAATATTTACAGTCGAGAAATTTAAAAAATTTGCAGATCTGCATTTGCAAATATTTGTCTGAGTTCTCTGCAAATATCTGTAGAGTTTTCCGCAAATATCATAAAACTTAAAAACTAGAGATTTTTCACATACAAGAAATTATTGTCACGGACAAAATTTCTTAGCGTTTTATCCTCAAGGACAGACCTTCAGTATTTTAGTCTGAATGACAACTTTCTTTAGGTATCAGTTTGTAGTTATCAGTAGCAGTTTTTAGGTGTCAGTTTTTAGTTCGGTGGCAGTTTTGGAAGAATGTTTGTCCTTATGAATAATTTTGGAAGAATGTTTGTCCTTATGAATAATTTTTAGGAGAATGTTTGTCCTTGTGGTTAAAATATCAAGGTCACGTCCTTGAGGCTAAAAATATACAAATTTTTGTAAATTAAATTAATTCCTCCCTTATAAAATACTGTCTAGAGTGATTTTCTTTTCTGGGTAAAAGGTATTTCATCATTAGTTATATGCAATTATTATATAAGACTGAAAATCACTAACTCTAACCTCCATGTATAATGGAAATTACTGAATCATGTGCAAGTGAAATTAGAGCGGTTGTTTAATCTAGCAAATAGTAAATATAAGATAATAAAAACCGCACATATGTTATATACACAACAAAAAAAAGTTGACTTATGTACACTTGGCCTCTGATGTTTTTGCAAGTTGTATCTGCTTATATTGGGGTGTTAGAACTAACTTATCTGAGTTATTCCAGTTTGGTACGTCACTTGCTTGGTGTAACAGATGAGGAAAGAGAAAGAAGACGTGAAGAAATCCTATCAACAACGTGAGCTTTAAATCCCAACTCATGTTCCTTGTTTATATAAGAAATATCTTGAAAATATACTTCTTATACATCTCTATTTCATTTTGTTTAGTGTAAAAGACTTCAAAGAGTTTGCTGATGCGTTAGAGTCGGTAAAAGACAAAGGAATCGTAGTTGCAGTAGCATCTCCGGATGATGTGAAGGCAGCAAATGAACAAAAACCTGGCTTCTTGAACATTAAGAAAGTCTTATGAAGAGTAGAAATGGAATCATCTCGAGAATAGGATGCTAATTGCAGTTTTGTGCACACGATGTACATTATATCTATACTTCTCGGTTACTCTTCGGATCAGGATGAGATGCTAGTATTTCTACATGAGAAGGGATGAGCTACAGATCATTTGGTGATTTATGTATAATCATCGTTATTTATTCAAAATAAGACACTGGATAGTTTTTGTGAAGTATCATCAAGTATGATAAACTAGTTCATACATAAAGACAACTATTTTTCTCAGGCCATGTTCATGAAGAACATATGATTGAGCATAATGTTAGCGTGCTGCTATTGGCAGCAGCACCAAAAAAATTGTTTCCGACCACCTTAAATTTTGAGTAGATTTCAATTTTTATTATGTGTTACTTAACATCAAATTCAATTTTTTTATTCGGTCATAAATATTCGTGTCTTTAATTTTCAACGGTTGTTCATAGCCGTATGGTGGTAAACAACCATGTGTTTTTTATTTTCGATGATCGTTCATCATCGTATGGTGATAATCGTATGGTGATAAACGGTCCAATAGTTTTTGGGTATTTATTTGATAAAACAAAATAACGTGGTATTGATAAGCATGTATGCAGACGCAGAGTTTGTATATTGGTCATTAGTTATGGGATTACGCTCATACGCTAATGTTATGCATTGTGTAGGTGGGTTATGCCAAAGGCTGGTAGCCATTTCTAGTGTAGTCAAATGATGTGCAATTCATTAGCAATACCGGTACGGTTTGCCAGTCCATTGTTTCGTTGTTTGATGTGGTGTGCTGGAGCATTAGATGTCAAATTATTTTTGAAGAGACTGAAGTACGTACGACTTGATTTTTATCATTCCTGCAGCGCAATGATTACTGGAGAACTTCTACTTCATTTTTCCTCATCTAACCCAGAAACCCCACTTGCTTCACTTCTTAATTTTTCATCTCAAAATCCTTCTATATAGTAATTTAAAGGAGAATTAGTAAAGTCTTGCTTCTGCAGTAGGATGGGTGTGTTTTTGTGTTTAACGAAATGGCCACGGGAAATGGTTATATGAAAGTCGAAAGTTTAAGGAGAATGCGATTTTATGTTGCTTTAAAATAGATTACATTCCGAGAATGTCAATTGATATTAAATTACAAATTAATGCGAAAATTTGATTATAATTTAGAAAAATATATATGATTATACTAATACATATATTTCAAATTACAAATACAATAATGATAGAGATGTCGTCGTTCTAACCACTCATATAACGTCATAAAATATAATCTTTTTATTTTGGACGATTCTTTCGCAATGTTCTGCATGACCGTACAATATATGTGTTAACCTAGTGAATTCCCTTATATGTTGAAATGTAAGTTTAGTCCATGACACTTATTCTCATAACAACATATATATTGGTCAAATCTTCAACATTAAAATCCAAACAATTAGCTTCGTCGTACGGTTCAGTCATTGATTATTTGAGTTCAGGAAGCTGAAGATGAAGAAGAGAGATGGTAGAATGTTGAAGATGAGGCAATTTATAAACAAAGTGGAATTATCCATTGCTAATTACCATTGTCACCTTTTGCCTTGCCAGTTAGATGACCGGGTCGCATCCATAGAGCCCCGTCTTCCACCATCCACATCCTCGTCCGCCTCTCGCATCTTTCCATATTAGTCACTCTCTTGCTCGTCCCACCTTTCTATTCGTACTACTTTGTCGCGACTTGATAGACATTTGACAAAAGCATTTGGTCGCCTTTGCATAAAGAAATGATGAATCTGCACTGTTCTTCTAATAAGGTCAGCATAAAATGACACCGTTCATCTGAAAAAAGTTACTATACAACAACAACCCTCTGTACTTTGCAGTCCACATGGCAGCAGCGTCACTGTTCATCAACAGCTCTCTCTTTCTGATAGAATCACGCCATGGGTAGACCTGCCAGTTGGCCTTCATCCGAACCATTCTTTCCTTTGGCATCCTAGTTGGCTGCCATCTTAGCCATGTGCTTCCACCAACGAACACGAGGAAACTTCGGATCGAAGGCTTCAATTTGAGACATTCAATGCGTGACCTTTGCAGATATAAATAGAGATCCCATGCACTTGTACAAGAATCAGATTTTTTTTCTTCCAGTCTTACAAGCCATATAACCTAGTTCTAAAATCTTGCAATAATTCTCTTGTACCAAAATATTTAACAATAAAATCATCAACCATAATGGATATAGTTATATGCTAAGATCGAGCCATCTTATATCCCACGTTATTTACTAGCACTAATTGTAATTTTCTTACTCAATCCCTCATTATACATTTTAAGCACGATTTTAGCGAATTATCTTTGCTAAAATCAATCCCTGATCATAATTCCTATGTTGGCTAGAAGTCTAGTCGACATTTTGACACTATAAAGAAGGCCTCTCCTAAAAAAGCTCTCTCCCTTCATTGCTTTTATCCCTTTCATACATCGATCCTACTCGAACGTTTACCTTGCAACCAAACGGTGAAAATGAGGGTGAGAACTCCAACGGTCGTAACACCATTAGTGACACTGAAGCTAATGTCGTTAGTCCCATTTTAGGCATGAGCAAATGATATGTGGCTTGGCTTAGTGAATGGACTCACGAACATTGTGCGAATGACCCATGACCTGAGCAAATTCTAGGCTAGAGTGGATGCATACAAACCATTAATTATGGTCCAAGAATCCCATTTTCGGTAAACACGACTCCCATCCAACCCACCACCCCCGGTGCTTTTAACATTATGCACGACGTCCATAAAAAGTTCGTGTTTGAAACCCATATTAGGGTTGTAGCCATCCATAATAGGGGTGCGCATACCGCGCATGCTTAAGACTTTGCCCGTGATATTCCCATGCCCGAACCTATCGCACAACAAGGAACCCATGTTGTTCGCCGCTCTTCTTTCCATTTAAGACTTTCAACCTACCAAGCGACTTCAAGCAGCGGATGGGGGAGACGATCTGCGCTTTGACCGCTTGCACGGTGAAGGGCGAGCAAGGAACAACGAGCATTGAGAATTTTTTATTCACTCCTGACCCTAATAGGAAGTCCCAAGGCCTCATTCTTGTAGGATACAAAGCCAGTACTCCACATCCCCTTCCATCGTCATAAACAAGAGGTCATCTACTCCTATTCAAGGTCATCACTTACTGACCCCATATCAACATCACCGATCTCCATCTCTTGAGAAAGGCAGGATAAACCCCTCCCCGGAAAGAGCCTCGCGTAACCCACGAGAAGTGGACATGGGTCTTAAAGAGGAAATGACATTGAATAGACAATAAATGCTTAGAATTCAAGCTAGAAATTATGGTGGTGAGGTCTCTCCAATGATGAGAACCGAGGCAAATTTTTTTGAAGAGATATTAAGAACTTGTATACATCGGAGGTATGCTTTACCTCCCCTTGAGAAGTACGATTGAAGCGTTGATTCTTCCGAGCTTCAACTCCATCACCCGAGCCAATCAACTCTCTACCAATGCAAAGTGCCACTATAATACCCCACCTATATACCCATATTACCAAATAGTATTAATAGGTAATACCATCCGCTAATACGGAGAAAATTCTGTAAGGGGCTTACAAGTGTGAATATTTCCTTAGGCAAACACCGTTACATACCTCGGATCATATGACAGTTACCATCATGTACTAAATATCGTTACAAAAAAATGAACATGTGTGGTTTCCTATATAGAACAATATACAATACAAAATAAATATAACAGAGACCATGGAGTCAGAACGTAGTGATAAAATATAATACATCAACGGTATATGTCCAAAGTGAGCAACAAAATGCTAGTCTAATGCCCATCGTTATCATATATATATATATATATATATATATATATATATATATATAATACAACGTCATGAGCAAATGAGGGCATAAAAACACAAAAGGCAAACTATCATCTTAAAGTGTATATAAACCACCAAAAAGTGTCTAACAAGTCAAGCTAGCTACTTCGTATCTAGACCTGAAAATCTTGGACTGACCCAAGTATTATAAAATAACACACAGACCAAACTATATTTAAATTCAAATGTAAATATGTGATGTTATAGTATAACATATATCTCATAAGGTGATGATCAATCTCAAGCATAGTACAATAACCCAAACTGTATGCTATAACTTCATTATATACAACAACATCACATAGATAATATCAACTCAGGATCAGCCTAACATACATCAAACAATCATAACACACAAGCAATCAAAGGAGGATATGGCAAGCACTACGCTATGCCATCCTTAACCCTTAACTAAATACACAATAAGATATAGGTACGGGGTTACATCTACACAATACACTACTCTCAGTAGTGTCGAGGATCGTCCTACCAATGATTGGTTAATCGACACATACACAGATTGATTATCTCATAGACTCTCAGTCGTAGAAATAATCCCTTCAAACCTACGCCATCCCCAAAGATATCATACGAGTGTATGCTTATTTCATCACATCAATAATCGGATGTGAGATTGACAACTCTGCTCCAGGAGCCTCCCTTACATGCTCTCAACGATATTCCTGCAGTCTTTAGTTACCTCGATGGCCATCGTGATCCAATATCCATACCGTGCAAGACAACGCTATGCAGTGGTCATGACCCTGCAATTGCCCATAATGGTAAAAGAATGCCGGATACGGGTAGTGGCTCTCAGCCATGCAATATAAGGTATGTCATGGATTCGAGAAGAGACCCTGCAATCAGGCTGCTAGTATGGATACTAGCCTAATCTGGTTTTACTCCTCACCTTATAACATGAGTACACACAATATATTGACAAACTCTTGGCTCTCAACCCGCTCACTCTCAGTTCGCAACATCATATAGTTAGACAACCCATGTTACTAAACCCCATATAAGCGACATTTATTTGCAAAAACAATCAAATTAATATCAACCTAGGCATCCCACCTGGCGATACTCACCCGTTTACTTCATGCCTGTAAACTGCACTTATCTCATTAAATGATATTCTAAAAAAATAAGTTTAGAGAATAACTAGAGAAATAATACCGAAAGTCCCATACCAGACGATTTAATAATCCCGTTTATTCAAATTCCTCATTATGTAGAAAGTGTAATCACACAATATCTAATTCATATCTACAAAAGATATTTTATTTGAAAGGAAACATATATTTATTTATGCCAAAAGCTTTTAAGAAATCCCAAGTAAGAACACAGATTTTCCTTTATTTATTTAATTACAAAATCAAGGTTTTATTCAAACAATAATTTCTCAACCCTCTTTTAAAATTTTCAAATCATGGAAAATATTTTAAAATCATGTAATAATTATTTAAAACTATTCTATAACTTTCTGAGATTTATTTGGATTTTTAAAATAATTTTTTAAAATTAATTTTTTATTTAGTTAAAATGAAAAAAATTCTCCTATTTTATTTTTAGTGCAAACAAACTCTTAATCCAAAAAAAACTTTAGTTTTAGAAAACATCTTATTCCTACATTTCAAATATAATATTGTTTTATTTTTATTAATTTCTTTTTGAAATACAATTGCATACGAAACTTGAGCTAACGCTTCAAGGCGGAACAATTGACCACTCATAGTTTGAGTGGTCGATCGCTTTGGGATGACCAGGAGCGTTAGCTATAGCTCGCGTCGCTAAGGAGCATCGTCGACCACCCATTTCTCCCTTTCGGTTAACCACACATTCGACACACCAAAACTCTTCCAATGCACCCCAAATTCAAGCATCAATTACATGAACTAAGCTTATTATAGAGGTTCAATTATTTGACGAGATGGGTTTATTTCATCTTACAGTAAACAGAGAAACATAACTCAGTTAAAAAAACAATTCTAGTTAAAACTTGAGCAAAATCTCAACTTCTTCTTGCCTGGCGATGTAGTGGGTGTTAAAAGGGATATATTTAGTTTTGGGGTTTTTGGGAATTTATTTCTATTTTATTTTGATTTTTAAAGTGTAATATAGGGTTTTAATAATTATGTTTTGAAACATTGTAACTAAGGAGGATGCAAAAGTGATTACGGGATGGATATTTGTGAGTAATATGGATAGTTCTAGACAACTCAAGAATAGTAAAGAGAAGGAGATTTCTCTGAGTGTAGAAAAGGGCGAAATAGGCTCATTTTCACACTTTTATTTATTTCTTCCTCTTCATTTTCTCTACAAATCTGTTTTCCTTCCAATGCCAATTAGCTCAAATCTCCAAATAAAATTCATATTTATTTTTCATAATTGTTTAACTATCGTTCCACTATATTTTACAGTAATTATTTTCCATAATTTAACTCTATTTAATAATTATTTCCATCTTTACATTTTACAGTCCAGTTTCAAAAGTAGATTTATAAACTCCTTTTACAAGTGAAATAAAATTTCTTTTATTTCGAAATAAATTCCCGATCTTAATTATTTTTAATATTTAACTTTGTAAAATTATTTAACCACTCTTAATATTTTTTTAAAAATCATTTTAACCTTCTAAAATAACCAATACTCATTTATAAATTTCAAAATTTACTCTAATAAATTATTTTCATAATTTATAAAATACTTTACCATATAATTCCTTACTTTCATTATCCACATTTTTATATTTAAAACCCTTTGTAATTATCTAAGTCTTCATTATAAATCCTAATTAATCCCTTCTCAACAACGGTTTGTTGTAGTCTTATTTCACTACATACTTACTTGACTAGTCTCCCGTTGGTTCTTACCTACCTATACAAGAATCTGATAAGAAAAAAGACAATCTACCACCGTAAAATTAACCTGTGTTTTAGTAGAGTGAGGTTCTTCGCCAAAGTTGACCACATGCAAGGTCAAACCTAGAGGGACAATCCCAACACCACCAAAGTCATAAATGGGCAGAATAAGGGAAGTGGGGCTGGTTGATGGAGCTACAGTTTGTTGAATACATTTTTGAACATGACATCAGTTAAGCTCCCTCATTAAAGAATACAGGTGTACTTTGGTGCCGACAATGTTAACCTAGATGACCATGAGGTCACGGTGAGGGTAGCCAGCGCCACTCTTATCTTCAGTCGAGAAGATAATGTCAACTTCATCTTCCTCCACTCTTGGCACTTTTAGGGCCCGAAGCTCTATTGAATATAGTTGTTTTGTTATGTTAAGCTACCTTCTATATCAGCCTTGGGCCTCTAGATGCTCCAAGCCATGTGCGATTCGCCGTAGGTAAACAAGATTTTAATGTTGATAACAACCACATTTTTTCCATCCATCTGTTAAGGAAGGGCGAAGGAATTTTGATGCTCATTTCTTTGTTAACCTATTCCCTCACATATTGTAGGAGTGGTCGTCAAATTGATGGAATTCACAGTAATTCCCATTTTCGTGAGGCTCCTCCTTTCTCCTTCAGAGGGCAGGAGGAGGCCTTTGGTATGGGGTGTACTCCCTAGTGGCGAGATAGACAGTTTCCATTTCACGAGTTAATGAGCCATAGTTTTTTCCCCAAGGTTTGAATTAAGAATCGTTTCCGGCATACTTTTTATTGTGTTCCCAACGGTCATTTTTGCTGCTGCTGCTCTCATCATGTAATTGCTCTTGTAATCTCATCGATCTTTCTCTTTGTTGTCAAACAGGTTGCTTCTGCAGTCCCTTTCACATTTTGAATGGTATTTTAACCTAAAAAAAGGGTGACCACTAGATTGCTTTTGCCTGTTCCTTGCATGTGTTGACTTCTTACTGAAATGATTAACATACGAGCAGAGCGACTTGATCGGTACTGTTGAATATGCGAGTGTATGATTTTTGTTTGATGATAATAAACATATAAATATATATTCATGTAAATGTATTTTTTAATGTACTATTCTATTTTCACAGTTTAAATAAATATTTGCTGAATTAATAAATAACACAGAATTTAAATTCAAACAGATATTTTATTCAAACAAATATTTATTACAATTTTGAATAGTACAAATTTGAGCTCTCACTATATATATATATATATATATATATATATGTATGTATGTATGTATATACAAATTTGCAATTACAATACATTTCAATTTACATAACTGTCCTCACTACATATCGCTCATTCACTCGTATTTATCTTCAACTTCATTCCAAATTGAATCCAGAATCTGAGCAATCTGCAAAAAAACACACCGACGAAGTAAAATTGAACATAAAATATTTTTGTAGTGTAAAATAAAATGTGATTTTGAAAATATTATTTTCCTCAGTCATTTGGGTTGTTCGTCATCATTTAAATTTGAATTCATCATACATGAACAGCTTATGGCATGCATAGTGTATCACTGTACATGCCACAAGGTCGTGCACACCGATATATACACTTGATAAAATTACAGGGACAGGTGAGCATAGGTCAAACCCAAGTGAAAAGACGGGTTCAACTCAAGTGCAATAAAAATAATGTCACAATATCGACACAAGGTCAAACCCGAGCTTTAAGCTAGATTCAACACAGGTGCAATCAAAATGTACAAACTCAAGGATGAATGAAACTGCAATATAGCTTCAAACGAAATCAATATACATTGAAGCAACTGGAGCTCAAGTCAGTACAACAAAGTTCAAATGAACAAGACCACGTGAACAAATATGATCTGGGTCGAATCAGTAAACAACATGCACATGTAAAGATATCAAGTGCAACCAGATCATCTCAACCATTCAAGCAAACAAAGGACCAGAGCACCTAAAGAAGGCCACACAAGCGACCAGACTTCAACATGAAGTGATAAACAACATACATATATACATGAAATTAACTCAACATCAATGCACATGTTATATATGCAAATTCGACTTGCACATAACAAGTACAGCCGAGACAAACTAACCACAGTACTGTAATGCGATGAACCAAACAAGTGCACATATATACACATGACAGTGAAACACACCAGAGACATGACACAATGAATACATGAACACAATATCCACAGCAGACAACATGGTGCAGCAACCTAAATATACAGTGAAGAGTGTAGTCATGCTATGCAAGCATCAAGTAGCAGTTTTGATCAATGACATATACAAAGTCAATGCAATAATGGACAGTGCAAAATAGAAACAGTGGTCATATCAAGTGCATCCTCTACATGAAGTGTACAAGCAAATGAAAAATAAAATAAACAAGTACATATTCAAGTACACATGAACTACACGGCTAAATGAAACAACACTTTAACCTGAACTAGACACAGTGCAGACACAAGTGGTACAAGACAGTGACCAAAATACAAACCAGAAATGCTCAAATCAAATGAATACAAGTCGAAATGCTCAGATCAAATGGAACAAACAAACAGCAAAATTCACATGCCAGTGAAACAGCAACCCAGACTAGTATCGCACAACAACTATATACATATGCAAAACCAGATTACATGATGACTGGAAACACAATACATCATAGAAATATGGGAGCAAGACTACATGAATCAGACTCGAGTACACATGTGCAGACACACAAGAATAACCAGGCATGGTGAAAATGGAATGCATCAGAGTAATCATATATGCAACTAGACTTTGAGTCGAGCAGTGATCATACAGCTCAGTACAAATCCAAATGAAACACAGTCAAAGCATTTAACAGTTATAACAAAGTCAAGTGTACCAAGTTAGAGCAGTGACAATTCGAGTCAAAGCCAGTGCTACTAGAAGTCAAGGTCGAAGTCAAGAAGGAATCAATAACTGAGACAAAAGTCAAACAAGCTCACAGCCTTACACAAATCAATTGACCGAAGTAAAAAAGAAACCAAATCAAAAAAAGGTCGTGGTAGTCACGAAAGCAATTCGAAGCGGTGATGAACAAGCCATTACCAAATTATACGAAATTGACAAAGTCAGAGAAATCATCAACATCCAAGCAACATCGAGTGGCCGAGACGAATTCAAGCAAACATAATTGACGAATTCATACGAAATATACAAACGAAGAATAAGGAGATCGAACTATATATAAACCCATAATCATCATCGGCTGAAGATCATTCGAGTTCAAACCAAACAGAGAGCAATAGTCATACAATTCGAATCAAGATCGAGTTCAAGCAAGAAAATCAGAAAAAGAAAAAGGCATATTTACATACCGTAATCAAGATTAAACTCGATTGTCGAAGCAGCCGAAGCAAGCTACAAGGAGATGGTCGTTCGACAGAGCTAGCAATGTACAATCATCTATTCGATCGATCAACATAAGTCAACGGCTTCAAATTTTTCCCAAAGCCCTAATTTTGAGCAAAGAGGAACGGGCAAAGGAACACGCCCGACATTTTTACAGAGCAAAGGAACAAGGCCGAAATAAAAGAAATAAAAGGGCCGGCCTTGTTTTTTAATAAAGGCTTTAGTATAATTTAAAATTAGGTTTTTGATTTTAATTTGTTTTTTTATTGTATTTTCCTTTTAAACTCTTGTAAATTCTAGTCGTGTGACTAGGGGACGAGCTACGGTGGTGTAGTTCGAGAATTCGCAACTCAGAGGCTGAGTTGTGGCAGGGTTTTGACCGTAGAGTTAAGGCTAGTCGATAGCGGGTGTCGCGAGTTTACGTGTGTAAGGGTCTGAATGCTTAATTTCTAGCAGAAACCTTGGGGGCAGCACGTAGGCGGAGTTTTGCCGAAGCTGGGTAAATTCTGTGTTGTTCTATTTCTGCATTTATTATTCTGCTATTATCTTTGCTGCTATAATTCCGGTATATCTGTGTTGCGACCATTTTATATAAAGTTCCGCAATAATTTTTATAATTGATAGTATCACCATATTCACCCCCCTTTAGGGTGAAATCGATCCTACAAGTGGTATCAGAGCTAGGTACAAAAGCCATTTCTGTTTTAAAATTTTGATTCTTCAAAAACCAATTTTTGTTTGAAAAAATTTGAAATTTAAAAAAATGGCTTCTTTTAATACCGCTTTTGCTGAGGGTCAGTCTATAGCTAGACCACCAATGTTCAATGGTGAATATGCTTACTGCAAAAATAGAATGAAAATTTTTCTGAAAACCATTGATGCTTGGAATATAGTTGAGATATGTTATAGATCACCAACTATAGTTGTAAATAATCAGGAAATAGATAAACCAGTGGATCAATGGACAGATCTAGAAAATAAATTACAGAATTCTATTGCCAAAGCTATGAATTCTATAATTGTTCATTAGATCAATTTGAATTTAATCGTATCTCACATTGTCTAACTGCGCAAGAAATATGGCACACACTAGAAGTGACTCACGAAGGAACATCTCAAGTCAAGGAATCTCGCCTTGCCATGCTGAGTAGCGAATATGAGAATTTTACAATGGCCAAGGAAGAAAATGTCAAAGAGATGTACGGACGGCTTTCCAACATCGTATACAAATCAAAAGCTCTTGAAAAATCATAAATGGAATTAGAAATAGTCCGAAAAATCCTCAGAGTGCTTCCATGAAGTTTTGAAGCAAAAGTGATTGCCATTCAAGAATCGAAACATTTAAAACAAATCAAAGTTGAAGAACTCATCGGAAATCTCACCACTTATGAGCTAGAAATGAAATTCAAGAAAGAGCGTGAAGGAGGAGATACTCGAAAGAAATGAATAGCTCTTAAAAGAACAACTAAAAGTGACGATGATGACGATGACGATGGAGCAGCAGAGCTGGAACTGGTAATAAAGAGATTCAAAAAGTGGAACCGCAAATACAGAAATCCAGCTCTAAACCAAAAATTAAAAAGCAGAATAATCAAAGTTCCGGATAACCCAAAACAACAAGAAATCATCTGTCATACGTGCAACAAACCCGAACACGTCAAGCCCAATTTTCCTTAAAATCGACACAACCTAGAAAAGAAATCAAAAATGAGAAACAACCACGTGGAATACAAGTGATGATGATAATAAAAGCACTAGCAGTGAGAGTGAGAAAGCTGATATGTGTCTTCGAGGTGATATAACTGATAGCGACGATGACGAACCAAGCGAGGTATCAAAACTCACCCACTCGCAACTACTTATATATTTACACGAAGTAAATGGATGTTTTGAAAGACTTAGAGAGAAAAAAAATCCAAACTTGAATCACAAAAATATACTTTGATAGATTTAAATGAACAACTTGGTCAATTAGTTAAAAACTATCAAAGTAGGATCCCTAAGTGTGATAGGTATCCATTACTCGAAGAAGAAATTAAAAAATCAGAAAATAAAATTAAATCGCTTGAAAATGAAATTCTAATTTCGAAAGAGAGTGAAAATAGTAGAAGAGAAAATTCAATTAAAAGGTGCACACAATTAATAAATGAAAATGAATCTCTCAAAACACAAGTCCAAGAATTGTCTACGACTTTAGAAAAATTCTCCAAAAGTGAAAGATCATTGAATATGCTATTAAGGAAACAAACTGTTAATACAGTTAGACAAGGAATTGGATATAATCAATCTGAAAATGTTAGAAATGAAATTAATCAAGTCAATTCAATGTGCACAATTTGTAAAAAATTTGGACATAATCAAAATAATTGTTGGTATAGACCCAAGCACGTGAAAACTATACCAATTTGGGTTCCAAAAGGTATAAATATAAAATCTTTGAAAGTCAAACAAATCGGGGTGCCAAAAGGAACATATATAAATTATTTTGGGTCTCCACAAAATTATTTTTCAAAATCAATTGGCACTAACAATCATGGACCTATAAAAACAAATAGGTCAAAAAAATCTTTCATCGTGTAGGTGTGGTGGCAGGCTAAGGAACAACAACTGTGTTACTTGGATTCTGGCTGTTCCAAGAACACAATGGGCGACAAATCACAGTTCTTTAGCCTAGTATAAAGGTGGAAGAATCACAATGGGCAACAACGAAAAATTATCGTAAAGGTAAAACAGGTAACAATATATTTATTTTGAACGATATATTAAATGTAATAATCTACACCATAATCTGATTTAAAATAGCCAGTTATGTGACAATAAATGATGATTTTGATTTTGACTTATTCAAAATTGTTTGCCAATTATATTCTTATGCCAAGAACACTACAAAAATCTCTAGAGTCTTTGAACTACTTCATATATATTAGTTTGGATTAATAATAGTGTTTTATTGGTTGATAATACATTTGGTTATTTTACGGCTGACTCTATATTCACAGTGTTTGTTTATTAGCGCGGCTTTAATTAAAAATGAAAAGAATTTCATTCAGAAAGGTCTTCAAGAATTTGTTGCAACTTCACGGTCTGGTCTACAACATTCAATTAATGATAATCTTAAGTGAAAGAGAAATTCAGATGCAGATTACACTGGTAATCTATTTGATAGAAAAATTACTAGTGGAACGTGATTTATGTTGAGACATTTAGTAACTGCATCGATTTTCAAAGAAAATATATGCATATTTTTCATTTCAAATAATTTTCAAAAAGAAGACATTTTTCTTATAAAACCCCTTCTAGAAAATCATTTTTGACCTTGTTTCAGATTAGTCATTTTTAGAAAATTTGATAATTATTTTTAGATTTGATTTTAAATAACTACATTGGCTAATCTGACTCCCTACTAATTATCTAAAAGATAAATAGTGATTGAAAAAGTGATGAGTGTTGATATTAATCATATATTATAACTCGAGATGGTATATTTAGTAAATTTCTTTAGAAATTTGAACAAGAGTTATAAAATTGTTGGTAAAAAATTACATGACCATCTCTATTTCTATCATTTTCTATCGACCATCACTCATCATAATCCAATGTAGTATGTCAATATGTGGTGATTTAAACACGAATCATTCGTTTTTCATTTTATATATATTTTTTAAAAAGTATCCAAAGTATTTACTCTCATTTAAAAGTCCTCACGGTTATGCATGGGTGAATTACTTGGAATTTTTGATTATGTGCTTCCATGCTCATTTAAAAGTCCTCACGGTTATGCATGTATGCAATGCATATCAAAATTGATTTATTAAATAGACAAGTTGATTCTAATCCCATTTAAAAGTCCTTGCGGTTATGCGTGGTTAGAAGATACTTGAATTCATTTTTTAAAAATAAAATTGGAATACTACTAATATCATTTAAAGGTCTTACATGGTTAGTAGATGTTCAAATTCCTGATATAAATATACCACAAATGGACACAACTATATGGTTTTATATGATGACATTATTCCTATCATTCTAAAGTGGAATATGCTTCAAACAGAGTATTTATGATTTTTGCTTGATTTTTATTGAAATTTAATATTTATATTCGATTGAGTTTTAATGTTGTATTAATGCCTATCACTTTATTTCTATTTTTTTATCACTATTACTCTTTTGCTGATAACAAAAGAGGGAGAGAAAAATTAAGATTTTGACAAATAAAGGTCAAATATTTTCTATTTGCATCTAGGTTTATTTGCATATTTTTATTTACATGCATATATAAAGGGAGAGCATTGTGTAGAGAGGAAGCATTCAAATGGGAAGAGAAAATTGAATGATCAAATACATTTAACAAATCCAAAATCTTAAATATATGTTTGTTATCATCAAAAGGAGGAGATTGTTGAATATGCGAGTATATGATTTTTGTTTGATGATAATAAGCGCGCACACACACACACATATATATATATTCATTTAAATGTATTTGTTAATGTACTATTCTATTTTCACATATTAAATAAATATTTGCCGAATATAATAAATAACACAGAATTTAAATTCAAACAGATATTTTATTCGAACAAATATTTATTACAATTTTGAATAGTACAAATTTGAGCTCACACTATATACATATACACACACAAATTTGCAATTACAATACATTTCAATTTACATAACTGTCCTCACAACATATCGCTCATTCACTCGTATTTATCTTCAACTACACTCCAGATTGAATCCAACATCTGAGCAATTAGCAAAAGTACACACCGACGAAGTAAAATTGAAAATAAAATATTTTTGCAGCGTAAAATAAAATATGATTTTGAAAATATTATTTGCCTCGGTCATTTGGGTTGTTCGTCATCATTTAAATTTGAATTCATCATACACGAACAGCTTGTGACATGCACAGTGTACATGCCACAAGGTCGTGCACACCGATATATACACTTGATAAAATTACAGGGACATGTGAGCACATGTCAAACCCAAATGAAAAGCCGGGTTCAACTCAAGTGCAATAAAAATAATGTCACAATATCGACACAAGGTCAAACCCGAGCTTTAAGCTGGATTCAACACAGGTGCAATCGAAATGTACAAACTCAAGGATGAATGAAACTGCAATATAGCTTCAAATGAAATCAATATATATTGAAGCAACTCGAGCTCAAGTTAGTACAACAAAGTTCAAATGAACAAGACCACGTGAACAAATATGATCTGGGTCGAATCAGTAAACAACTTGCACAGGTAAAGATATCAAGTGCAACCAGATCATCTCAACCATTCAAGCAAACAAAGGACCAAAGCACCTAAAGAAGGCCACACAAGCGACCAGACTTCTACATGAAGTGATAAACAACATACATAAATACATGAAATCAACTCAAGATCAATGCACATGTTATATATGCAAAGTTGACTTGCATATAACAAGTATAGTCGAGACAAACAAACCACAGTACTGTAACCAGATGAACCAAACAAGTGCACATATATACACATGACAGTGAAACACACCAGAGACATGACACAATGAATACATGAACACAATATCCATAGTAGACAACATGGTGCAGCAACCTAAATATACACTGAACAATGCAGTCATGATATGCAAGTATCAAGTAGCGGTTTTGATCAATGACATACACAAAATCAATGCAACAATGGACAGTGCAAAATTGAAATAGTGGTCAAATCAAGTGCAACCTCTACATGAAGTGTACAAGCAAATGAAAAATCAAATAAACAAGTACATATTCAAGTACACATGAACTACACGGCTAAATGAAACAACACTTCAACCCGAACCAGACACAGTGCAGACACAAGTGGTACAAGACAGTGACCAAACATACAAACCAGAAATGCTCAAATCAAATGAATACAAGTCGAAATGCTCAGATCAAATGGAACGGACAAACAGCAAAATTCACATGCCAGTGAAACAGCAACCCAGACTAGTATCGCACAACAACTATATACATATGTAAAACCAGATTACATGATGACTGGAAACACAATACATCATAGCAGTATGGAAGCAAGACTACATGAATCAGACTCGAGTATACATGTGAAACACACAAGAATAATCAAGCATGGTGAAAATGGAATGCATCAGAGTAATCATATATGCAACCAGACTTTGAGTCGAGCAATGATCAGGCAGCTCAGTACACATCCAAGTGAAACATAGTCAAAGCATTTAACAGTTATAACAAAGTCAAGTGTACCAAGTCAGAGCGGTGACAATTATCAAGTCGAGTCAAAGCCAGTGCTACCAGAAGTCAAGGCTGAAGTCAAGAAGGAATCAATAACCGAGATAAAAGTCAAACAAGCTCACAGCCTTACACAAATCAATTGACCGAAGTCAAAAAGATCTCTTCGTTAGTTGGGGGAAGAATCAGCATCAGCACGAATCGGATTTTTTGAGGAACGTATCGAGAGAGAATTGGATTTGGTTAGACAATGTGTGGTTGGTAAACAAGGATTGGTTTTTTAGCAGGGTACGGAATGTATTGTCAAATATTCAATATGATTCCACAAGATCTATTTTCGTTCAAGTAACGGATTCTAGCCAATCGAAAGGATCCTCTATACATTTGATTTCAATTTTTACAACATAAGCAAAGTACAATCGACAAACGTACCAAAATAATGCAGCGGAATAATAATAGTAAATACTGTCTAACAAAATCCATCTTCACCTTCAAGGAATATTGTCTTCAAACACTGAAGTACTTAGGCTGACTCAAACGTAATGAAAAGACAAACACTCGAGTCAGAACTGAAATTTCTTATGTACGTTAAATCAATAACAAGTAAATATGAGTGTAATAGCTTTAGAGATGTTTATGGGATTTTCCATCTCCTACAAGTGCACAACGTAATTGCAATAACTTAAGAGATGTTACGGGATTTTCTATCTCCTAAGGATCCGTTAAACTATCTATATATAGTAAGAAATGCTATATATGTAGTGTCTATTAGTAAAGTACTAAAATAGCGTTAAGGATTTACATTGATTCCCCTTAACACATTTTTAAGCAAGTAGTCTATACAGGTCCTGTAACACAACCAGTAATGTCGGTAGCCAATGAGTCCCCTATAGGTACCATACAAAAACAAAATCATAGTGGTCGCGAATAAGGATAAAAAGTATGACAAGGCACGTGAGGCGATGCCCAAGGTAGGATACTACCGTTTTGCATTTCTTGACTAGTGGTAATCCCTAACGGTCCACCATGAACATCCATCCCATAATCAAATCAAGGTGCACTAAATCGAGTCCAAAAATCAAGATAGTAATACAAAGAATATATATCGCTAGAGGTAGCTAGCCTCATTGGTCAAGTATGGCTCCCGTTTTAGTCATTTCAAATTGACACAAATGTCGGGGCTATCCATCATCGTTCTATTTCTGCAAATCCATCAAACGCCTCCAATTCAACCTCTACATTCAAGATAACATCCACTGCATACACAGTTGTGAAAGTGGTTCCGGTATTGACGGAGAGTATGCTAATACTCGGCCCTAGTCTCTTTAACAACCAAACTTCATTTTTCACACCGGTTGGTTCTTTTAAATTTCAAGAATAAGTCATACTTCATGTCAAAATATCAAATTCACTTCAAAAATCATTTTGAATCCAAAATAGGTTGTACCTTAATACCAAAATATTTGTATTTAAATCAATGATTAAATCTAAATAGTTTCCCTTTAAAATAGTTTGAATATTAAAAATGGTTTTGAAAATTAAAATAGTTTGAATATTAAATTTAGTTTGGATAATTAAAATAGTTTTAATATTAAAAAATTGTTTGGAATAGTTAAAATAGTTTTAAAGATTGGAAATAGTTTTGAATATAAAATAGTCTTAATATTGAAAATAGTTTAGGTAATTAAAATAGTTTACATATTCAAATAATTTGATTATTAAATAATTTACATATTAAAAGAGTTTATATTAAACTGTTTCTTTCTTTCACAACAAGGTTCGAATTTCAAATCATAACGAATTCCATTTTCGACTTCCAATTTCAAGTCAACATATATTCAAATTTAGATTTAAATCAGCCTCAATTCAAAACAATTTCAAACTTTACTTCAGATTCAATTTAAACGGTTCTATTGAAATGACTAAAAGTTTCAATTCAAATTCTCATTATAAACAATTTAGTTTAAAACCATTTCACATTCCAAAATTTGAAATACCAATTTAAACCATTTAAACTCTAAGTTTTACATTAAAATATAAATCTTCATAATTATTCACTTCCAATATCCACTTTAAGATTTCAAATTAAATCCTTAAACAATTTCATTTAAACAGTTTCAATTTTAAAATTTCAAATCTCGAATTAGAAAATAATTTAATTCATATAAATCAAAATTTTATTTTCTTTAAAACGATATCATTTAAACACAGATCCAAATTGAAGATTTTTTTAAAACCACTTAATTTAACCTAATCCGGTGTCCGTATATAATTTTCTACCCTATGGCTAAGTGATCAGTTATCTCAATTTTAGTTACACGGATGGATATATATCATGTAACATCCCCTTACTTTGAGGCCCAAAACTAACGACTACGGATGCTGCATTCATCCATAGTTATTAATCCTCGGCAACCAAATATGGCGGTGTTAGATACATTGATACACAGATCACAAGAATATGGAAAAAATTTGACAAACTAAAAACACATTTCCATATTCCATTCAAAACATTTCATGTTCATTACATAATCCCACAAACGTTAACCACGTTCAGAAAAATATAGTTATTACACATACGTCAAGAGTGACATATGAAGATGTCCTCTTTGGTTGATCAGAGCATATAATAAGGCTAATAAGTCTGCCTTTACATCCAAAGTACACAGCGGAAAAAGATGACTCTAAATTACTAACTGCCTCCTACATGCCTCCAGAAGCTTTATTCATCTAAGAAGAGAACCTAGAAACCCTAAACCTCAAACTACTCAAAATCAATTGAGTATCCAATAGTTTAAGGGGAATACAACAACTTCAAGTCAGACGTAAAGCCTAGTATGAATAATAATCGAACCTCTCAATCCATTTAGATATCTAGTAAGACCATGCCACTTAGCGGAACAGGTTTTTCCCTCACTAGTATCCTAAAACCCTTTCAAAACCATATACCGTGCTCCTGCATCCACAATGGTTAAAAACATAATATTTCAAAAATATTTTAATGATATGTATAAATAAACATTTTGGATTTTCCATCCCCAGTTTAATTATCCCCCTGTCATATTTATAGTTTCTAGGGTCACTATAAACCTATTAGTTTTCATGGATTTAATAATAACCTTTTCATAATTTATAGATGCCCTATCCTATTTCATAGTTTTCATGGGATCACTAAGAACCTATAGGCCCCTACCAATTAACTTAAAAAACTCATGAGTTCCTTTGAACCTATTAGTCATTCCAATAACTCCACTATCATCCTAGTATCCATAGGTTGACTAGGAACCTATTGATGTCTCCAATAACTTCTTTCTTATCCTAGTTTTCATGGTTGAATAGGAACCTTTTGACTGATGTCAATACTTAATCCGAATATAGTTTTCAGGAGTTCACTACAAACCAAATTGGCTCCTGCCAACCATCCTTAATATATTGTTTTCATGGGTTTACTATGAACTTGTTGATTACCCCCAATAACTTCATAATCATAGTTTTCATGGGTTTACTATGAACCTATCTCCCGGACAACTTCAATATTTAAGCACCTTATCTTTTGGTTTCCTTGACCCCCTGAATGCAATTCTACTCATTTAGGAGTTTAATCAATTTATATTCACTGCTGGGTTAACCTAACTGGTTCTTCTACCCTTTACCCCACAGTTATGGGTCCTTTATTATGTGAATATTTCCATATTTAAAGAAGCAAACACGACAAATTAGCAATACCACTCCTGTGGGTTTAAGGTCCTTGAAAAACTTTTCATGTAAAACATAGTTAATCCCTTTAACCTATATTTTTATCAAGGCAACACTTCTTCAAATTTACATACTTAAGGTCATTTCAAAACTCCTTTATTTAGCCATGGGTTTTTCCATTAAAAATGTGTTTGGGTGTAAAGAGCCTTTCGATACCTTTGAAACCTTGCTTTTGACTTCATTGGATAACCTTCTTCGAAAGCATTAAATTCTATCTTTAAAACATTAGGCTCCTCCTTTTCGAACACTTTAAAACATCTCTTTCAAAACCTTTAGACCTTGTTAAAGTATTATCGTATAAGTATAGAAGCATAGCTTCGAAGCCATTCAAAAAAAACCTTTTTGAAATCATTGAGGTTACCCTTGGAAACCAATACCTTTTGAAGCCATTGGGTTTATATTTAAAATAATTTTTCTGGGTCAAAGTGAACATAAGCAAAAGCCTCTCTTTCGAAACCATTCTTTATTTCAAAAAGTATTGGAAGTGCTTGATGGTGTTGAAGCCATTCTTTCGAAAGCATTAAAACATCTAGGTAAAACAATGGAAGGTTGGCTTCGAAACCCCTTTCGAAATCATTGCCGTCGAAACCCCTAACTCATTTCAAAAGCAGTAGGAAGCAGCTTATGTTTATAAAACAATCGGTACCTTTCAACAGCCTTGATGTCTTTAATACCATCGAAAGGCATCTAATCATAGAAGGGTTTCGACTTGGTCAAAACTATACCTTTCGAAAGCTTCAAATAAAACTAACTTACTTCTTTGGTAGCTACTACTTGAAAACAAAGACGGCAGCTCTCCTTCGAAAGCTTCTTTAGAAATACCCTTTCGGAACCATTGGTTTCGACTACTTCGAAAACCTTTTGTAAACAGACAAGTGCACTTCTTTTAAAACAAAACAAAACAAAGGAACCAACCCATTCAGAATCTACGTTTCGACACCCTACCTTCCGTCTTTCTCCAATCCTCTACGTACCAACTAAATGATACCATGTGTATTAGTTTACCGGTTTCAACCTAGAAGGTTTCAACTAGGTTGGAGGTAGAAGCTCTGGGTCGAAAGCTCCTTCCAAAGGAGGCGGAGCCTACTTTTATGAGTAAAAAGCTGTTTTTACCAAATAAAGTAAATTTTTTGTAACAAAATTGTCCACATGCAAACATCTGATTGGTTACATAAAATTTCAAATTATTTTACTAATATTTGCTGCCATTGTCTCAGATCTAAACCCAATTAACATTTAACAAATAAGTCCTTCCCATTTACAAAACAATTAAATCATTTAGGTCCTCCTTTCAAAATAATTTAATTTCCATACTAATTCACTTAGTAAAAATCCCCAAAAATTCCAGAAATTCACTTTAATCTTGTTATCTAACATATTAAAATTTCAGACCCAAATTCTCAATAAAATTACCAAAATAAATACCCAAATAACCATATTTCCCTTTGAAAATTCATAACTAATTCTCTATGGCTTGGAAAATTATAAAAATTGAAACCCAACTCCAAAATCATGTTTATCATACCATAAAATTTTCCCATGCGTTTAAACATCATTAAATCTCGGTTTTACCCTAAAACCATGCATATCCTTTTTAAACAACCTTGTTTAAATTAAAAAAATACTAAATCAAGCATATCATCATCCAATATATTATAAAAACAAATTTTCCCTTAAATTTGAAAACATATGATTGCAAAACCAAAAATAGAGATGTCGTTATTATAATTCATCTTAGATTGGATAAGGAGATTGAAGATTGATTGAGATTGATTTCTTCTAGCTTTAATCCTAAGCTTTACTTGAATTTTCTCTTCTTATCTTTCTCCTAATGGTCGACTCTTTTTCTTCTTATGTTTATAATTTTTCTTGTGTTAAGATGAATGTGAATGGTCTTAGGGAAATAGTATAAGGATGGGAAACATGGATGGTAATTTACTCTAATGCCATTGTGTTTAATTAGCTAACACTTAACCATTTATAATATAAGCTCATTCATTTTAAATAAGCACGGCCACAAATTTCATTTTTCAATCTCAATCCCTTTATCACTTTACATTATTCTATTTAATTTATTCTAATTAATCTCATGAATAATGTTAATAAAATCTGGGGTGTTACGTATCATTTCAACCCTAATTGAATGACATATGTATATATCATTTCAACCTATTTCTTATTCAATTCGAATAATCCAAATGACAAGTTATAGGATGTCAAATAATAAATAGGGTAATAATAAGAATATATCAAAATAAATAACAACCGTATATCCAAATTATCAATCAGTGCGCATCCATTTACAATCAACATCCAAATCAACCAATATATCATACAGTTGCTAATTATCAATTGTCGGTATTTAACTAGCAATTAAATTCAATATTAATTTAAATGTCAATTTAATTCAACATAAAATTCAAATTAATTTAAATGTCAATTAAAACTACGAAAAAAACAAATAAATTTTTATCACTTCATCATTTCAATTTAACTAACATCAGCAAATTTAGTATTGTGTGAGTGGGTTAAATCACTCATTTTTTATTTACAGTCCGTTAAAATCCAATAAAAGTCCAAAATTTCATAGTTCTCTAAATCCAACCAAACTAGTTTCACATTGTCCGAAATTTTGATATGAATCCAACGGAAGAAACCACGTGTCAATCCGTGTTCGCATGCAAAGGTTATTCAAATTAGAAGATTCGAATTTTAAGATTTGAATTAAAATAAAACAAAAGGGTAAATTCGTAATTAGATCACCTTCCCAAACCCTATGATCGCGACGTTCACCCGCCAACCCACCTATAGCCTCCAACTTCATGACGCCGCCACGCCAAACCCCAACTACCGACGACCAATCAGATACCACCACCGTGCTCGCCACCCATGGCCGCACCCACCGAATCCCACACGCGACCGCCACGTCGCCAGAAAATGCCTCTGCCACCACCGCCTTTATTTGCCAATTCTAGTGATCTTGGGCCTCCTAAACATGATCGGAGACCATAGATCAACTCCTCTTGGCCACCTCTTCGTCACAGTGCTCGTCAATTGTTCCAAAGTCGAAGATCCACTGTCGTATCCAAACCCTAGGATGGACAATCGAAAATGTTTCGCTAATTTTTGGACAAATAGAGCCTTCAATCGAAAAATAAATTGCAGATGCTCATTCTATTCGTCAAGAGCTTTACAACGATATATAATATGATTGGGTTTGAGCATTTTGAATTTTTGGATTTGATTTGAAAATCAGTAATTAGGGTTTTGAGATATTGACCATTGAGAAAAAGCAGATTAATTCTGTAATGTACGTAAATAAAATAGAACAGAAGGCTGCTAGGATTTCTTTACAGCATATATGAAGAAAAATATGGACACAAATAGATGGAACGGATTGATTGGGCCAAAGCGATAACAAAGGCCTGAAAAGCCACTTCGTTCCCGAAACGAAGATAGGTCATATTATATGTCGAAATATAGGTTTTCAATATTTTTAAACTCAACGAAACTAATTTCAAACACTAATTCTATTGTATATATAAGGTAGATTTTAAAATCAAATTATATTTATTTTTACGCGTTAGTTAACAACCAATTCTCACTTTTAAATTCTAAATCAAAAGTTCCTATCACATTCTTGATTAAACATGAATCAGTAGTCTTTTAAAATTAAAATTTCCATGTTAGATCCAAGATTTAAATATTAAATTAATTTCAACATTTAATTAGAACAATAATTAATCCGTTCATTATAATTTAAATTCCAAACAAATTCTTTTATTTTGATTCAAATTCTTATTATTAAACCAACAAATACCTTATGTATTTATCAATCATGAATTTCCATTTATTACACTCATTATTCTACTATTAATGGCTTCTCTCTTATTAATTGAAACATTTCAATTACATTAAATTTCCCATTGATTATCAAATCGATTTCAAGTAAATTTAATAATAAGATGAGAAATAAAACAATTGTCACAACTTAGTAATTTAAGCACATTTATAAATTTATTGTTTACAACAAGGATTATAAATTACTTACCGAATAACTGATTTCTTATTGCATGCTAACATATTCTAAATATTGTTTATCCCATTCTTTAGTGACATTTTTATTATAATCGATGGAATTTACATTTAAACCTTTAATGCTTATATTCAAATCGGTTTCATCAAATTATGTTCTAATAAGCATTACCATCTTTACCTCATTGCAAATTTTCGTTTCAGAATTCATTCAAGATTAAGTTATATATTCTAAGAATTTTTTTCATTAATAAATCATAAAATCTTTATTTCTAACCATTTTAATCAACAATTATATTAAATTTAATATTTCTAAATGGTTAAAAATATGGGTCGTTACATTACCCGCTTATGATGCAAAAACCAATGGGAGACCGGTCTGTTTATGACTTTGGTGGTGTTAGGATTGTCCCTCTAGGTTTGACCTTGCATGTGGTCACCTTTGGCGAAGAACCTCGCTTTGCCAAAATACAGACAAATTTTGTGGTAGTAGTTTGTCTGTTTCCTTATCACATTCTTATATAGGTAGGCCAACACAAACTGCTATGGATTCGATCATAGCATATCAACGACTGACTATGAAATTCCACATCAAGTGAGGTATTGGTTGCATCCACAAAATCAACAAGCTTATTGAGGAGTGCTACAATATCTTCCTACAACATGCCAAGAGAAGACTAATCATGCTCTAACAAGAGGTGGAAACCATCTACAATGCGTAACTTGAAAGGGTATGAGAACATTCCTTTTCTTAAGTCCATGTCGAGGATGGACTTAGTTCATCACCTACCCCGAGAGAGCGCAAGAGCTATATAATGCTCCTATTCATGTAGGTCATTTATCAAAGGGAAAATCATAGAGATTGCACAAACCCCTTGAGGTACTTTCTCATGCCGAAATCCTCATTAAAGCAATTGCAAACACACCTCCTTGACAAAATGATCCCACCCCTAAAGGAATATAAGAGCTACATGATGCTCGCGTTCATTTCGGGGTCAAAATATTGAAGAATCTAATCTCTATGACTAGCTCAAACAAGACCCCAGTACTCATCACTACGTAGTGCAAGTCCACCAAGAACATGTAACATAATATTTTCCCTCTCAACATTAACAGACCCATCTACAAGAGCCAAGGACAACTGGAGCCCCTGCTCTTCTGCATAAATGTTCATCTCGGTCGTGGAGCTTATAGAATACATGGTATATGCCTTGGACTGGTGTGAACTAGAGCTTAGTGCGAAAGCGGCAGTGAAAACCCCATGGATCCCTAAATAGGGGCCATCAATCCAAGTGGCATCCCTACTACACTATTTGAAGCCTCTATGATAAACAACAATGACTCTAGCAAGGTCATCCTAATCAATATCGAACTGGACCCATAAGCTATAGTAGAGTTGATAGGTTTCCTTAAGCTAAACACATACATGTTCGCATGGTGGCATGCGAATCTGACCTGCATAGATCCCACTATCATATGCCATGCCCTTAACATCGAGACGTAAGCTCATCCAATCCGCAAAAAGAGAAGACCACTCAACCTAGAGAGATACAAGGCATTAAAGGAAGTGGAAAAGCTTCTCAAGAATGGATCCATCTGAGAATACGAATACCCGGTATAGGTGGCCAACCCCATGCTGGTTCAGAAATCAAATAGGACTTAAAGAATGTGCATCGTTTTCTCTAACCACAACAATGCTTATCCAAAAGATAATTTTTCTCTATGGAGCATTGACTAGCTCATGTAACTAGCGACCACCAATTGCTGATTTTATAGATGCCTACTCTATATGTAATCTAATTTCATGCACGACCCTAGTTAGGAGCATACGTCATTCATAATCAATATAGGAATATACCATTATAGGGCAATGCCATTTGGCCTTTGGAACGTGGGGCAACCTACCAATGGCTTGTCAATAAGATGTTCACATAACAAACTGGAAGGTCAATGGAGGTCCATGTTAATGATATTTTGGTCAAATTTGATAAAGCGAACAGACATGTAAAAAAAGGGAAATTGTTTACATGGACTGAAAAATGCACCAAAGTATTTAAAGAGTTAAAGAATCAAGTAGGAACTCACCCATCCTCTCCAAGTCTATAGACGGAAAGATCTCTGCCTAAAACTCGCAATCGTTGACTAATGCAATCAACATTGCAATAAAAAAGATTGCTCGGCTCGAAAATAAGATAATCAAAGTTGGAGAAGCTGGCTTTCTATTTGCTCATGGTTGTCTGCAAACTTTGCCCTTATTTCAAATCCCATCCTATCAAAATTCTATCAACTAACCTTTGAAACAAATATTGAGCCAACCTTCCATGGTGGGCTGCCTCCTGAATGGGCAGTGGAACTTGGTTAACATCATATCACCTTCCACCCTTGCACATCCATTAAAGGTCAAACTTTGGCTGACTTTATTGCAAAATGCTTTGGCAGGACAATGTTGATGAAGAGACACCCGTCAGTCAATGCTCTTGGCAAATATATATCGATGGGGCGTCTAATGAAAAAGGAGTAAGGGGTGGCTTGGTCCTTGTCACTCCCGATAGATAGGGTATCTGCTTGCTGTTAGGCTGAATTATGAGGCCATCTTGGCCAGTCTTAGTAAGGCGAAATAACTCAAAATTGAAGAGATCTAAGTATATAGTGAGTCGTCGCTGGTCGTTAGTCAAATCATCGAGCTTTTCCAAGTAAAAGGCAAAACTTGACCTTACATGTTATTAAAGATAAAAATCTCATCGGCACTTTCTCCAACTTCAAGCTAGAGCAATTACCATCGGAGAATAATACCAAGGTTGATCTCTTGGCCCGGTGTGCGATGACACACCTTTTTGGATGGCTCAAGTGACAATAAACCACACATTTCTAACCTAAACCATTCAAAATAGTAGATTATCAATGGGGTTTAACAATAAAATAAGAGAAAAGAAGGAAAACAAAACACAGAATCTCACAGCAGAATGTTAAAATATAATAATTAAATAAACAGTTCGTGAAGCTGTTTTACAATATACATTTGATTACACTATTTTTTACCTCATAATTAGAGTACAATCAACAAATATACTAAAATAATGTAGCGGAATATTAATAGTAAATACAGTCTAGCAAACTTCCTTTTCATCTTTAAGGAATAATGTCTTCAACACTGAAATACTCAAGATGACACGAGTGTAATGAAAAGACAAAACACTCGAGTCAAAAATAAAAGTTCTTATATAAGTTAAATCAATAATAAGTAAATATGAGTGTAATAACTTCAGTTATGTTTATGGGATTTTTCCAACTCCTATCAATTGTATGACGTAAGTGCAAAAACATAAGAGATGTTACACGATTTTCCATCTCCTAAGAATTCATCAAACTATCTATATGTAGTTTGATACGCTATATATGTAATGTCTATTAATGAAATAAATATTTTTCATAGAGTTAAGGCTTTACATCAATCCCACTTAACACATTTTTAAGAAGGTAGTCTATGTAGATCCTGTAACATAACCAGTAATGTTAGTAGTCAATGAGTCCCATATAGGTATCATACTAAAACAAAATCGTAGTGAGCACGTATAAGGATAAAGTATGACAAGGTACGTGAGGCAATGCCTAAGGTAGGATTCTACCAGTTTACCCGTTTTGGCTAGTCGTAACACATCGTAGCCACAACTGCCGATCAAGTCTACCACCCCAAAATCAAATCAATGTTCACCGATCAAGTCAAAAGTCAATATAATACAAAGGGGTAGGCCCTTAAAGGTAGCTAAGCCCTTGACCGGATATAGGATCCTGTTTTAGTCATTTTCAAATTGACATAAGAGTCGGGGTCATCCATCATCGTTCTCTTTCTTCATTCCAGTAAACGTCGCCAGTTCAACCTCTACGTTCTGGATAACATCCACCGCGTACACGGTTGTTAAAGTGGTTCCGGTAGAATGACATAGAGTATGTCATTCATCTGGCCTCGGTCTCTTTAACAATCAATTGTCCATTTTACATACCGGTCGGTTCTTTTAAATTTCAAGAACAAGTCATACTTCATATCAAAATGTTAGATTTGCTTTAAAAATCATTTCGAATTAAATAGGTTATACTTTCAGAACATTTATATTTAAATCAATGATTTAAACCTAAACAATTCCCACTTTTAGAACAGTTTGAATATTAAAAATGTTTTGAATAATGAAAATAGTTTGAATATTGAAATTTTTTTGGATACTAGATTTAATATTGGAAATATTTTGGAAGAATTAAAATAGTTTAAAGATTGAATTATTTTGAATATAAAATAGTTTTAATATTGAAAATAGTTTAGATAATGAAAATAGCTTATATATTAAAATAATTTGATTATTAAAACTAATTTTATATCAAAATAGTTTGTATTAAAACTGTGTTCTCTTTCACAACAATTTAAACTCATGTTCTAAATCACAATGAAACCAATTTTTCAATTTCCAATTCAAGTCAACTTCATATTCAAAATTCAATTTAAATCAGCCTCAATTCAGAATGATTTCAACTTTATTTCAAATTCAATCTAAATGGTTCTATTCAAATGGCTAAAAGTTTCAATTCAAATTCTTATTTTAAACAATTTGGTTTAAATTCATTTCACATCCAAAACTTGGAATACGACTTTAATTTAAGTAAATTCAAAATTCAAATTAAAATTTAATCCTTTAAAGTAATTCACTTTCAATAAACTAAATCATATCGCAGTTTCAACTTTAAGATTTCAGATTAATCCTTAAACATTTTCATTTACACTGTTTCAATCACAACATTTCAAATCTTGACTTAGACAATGATTTAATTCATGCAAAGCAAAATTTTATTTTCTTTAAAACAATATTGTTTAAACCAATTCAAATTTATGATTTGGAACCATTTAATTTAACCAATCCAGTGTCAGTATATAATTTTCTACCTTATGACCAAGTGATCACTTAATTCAATTTTAATTATGTGGATGGATATATATCGTTTCAACCCAAAATTAAATGACATAGGTATATATCATTTCAACCTATTTCTTATTTTATTTGAAATAATTCACATGACAATTTTAGGATGTTAAATAATAAATGGGGTAATAACAGGAAAATATCAAAATAAATCAACAACCATACATCCAACATCAATCAATAAGCATTCAATAAGAATCAACATCCAAATTAACCAATATATTATAATAGTTACTAATTATCTATTGCCGGTGTTTAACTAACAATTAAATTCAATATTAATTTAAATGTCAATTTAATTTAATATAAAATTCAAGTTAATTCAAATGTCAATTTAAACTGCGAAACAACAACCAATAATTTTTATCACTTCATGATTTCAATTTAACCAACATCGGAAAATTTAGTATTACATGAGTGGGTTAAATCACCCACCTTTGATTTATAGCCCATTAAAAATCCAATAAAAGCCCAAAATTTCAACAGTCTCCAAATTCAACCAAACTAGTTTCATATTGTCCGGAATTCCAATACATGTCCAATGGAAGAAACCGCGCGTGAGTTGAATTTCGTATGGAAAGTTATTCATGTTATAAGAAATATTATTAAAATAATAATCGGTACATATTAAATAAAAACAGACAAAGTTTAATACTCACGTTTTTCTTAAGATGAGGATCCAAGCAAAGATGGAATAACAAACTAAGGTGAGTGCAGGACGTGTAGGGAAAATGAAAATTGAACTCATGTTTCATGAAAAAAGCTTTTGAATTTGCAAAAATGAGTGCTTTTGAATTTGCAAGCTTATATTAAAATGATCGAGGAAATGAATATTTGAAATGAAGATCTAAACATAGAAAATAAAGTGGCGATAAGAGAAATAAAGGAACATGTGTAAAAACATGAACAATTTGCTAATGAGAACATTGCTTCAGCAAAGAATAATTTAAACTAAATGAATACGAGGTGTCAGAAGAAATAAAACGCGAAAGAATAAATAAAGTGGCAGGTCATTTAATAATAAAGAAATGAAGATGGATGGACAAAAATAAATGTCACATTTTGTTTTGACAGCTTCAGGAAATGAAGTTGAAAAATGAACGTAAAGGTAGTAAACTAAATATGAACCAACTAGGTATTGAAATAAAGTAAATATGAATAGCCTTTTTAAAAGTGGCAGGTACTAAAAAGAGGCAAAGGAAAGAATTAAAAACTTGAAAAGTAATTCACGTTTGTAAAATAAAAAAACTTCAACAATGTTAATGGAAAGGAGTAATGTAACAAATGAGGATACAATGAAAAGAGTGTGGCAGCTATTAATTTGAAAGGGAATGAACGGATCAACTCTACACTGTAAATAAATTTTTGGAATTAAAATTTCAAAAACATTTGTTCACTCAATTAATTTTGTTAACCCTAAACATGCCAAAATTGACATCCATTAAACATTTAATTAACACACAATAAATAAAAATAAATTCTCTACACAAATTTGTGTAATTAATTTAAGAGAATATACAGCATTAAGAACTTTTCGTTTCTCTCTCTTTGTGATTAGATTGGGCATTTAAACAAACATGTTAACATTTCGATTGAATGTTTTACTAGGAATGCATTAACATACATTCAGAAATATGATATCATAAATTAGGTAATATAGACAGGTTTATAATATATGTATGTACATCTTTATCGCCACATATATTTTACATTCATAAATAAAAGGTATGAAAATAATCCATATAACGAGGCAATGAATGTAAGAGTAAATTAGAAAAGTGAAGATGAAAATGTTGTAATTAAAATCCAATCAAGTCTAAGTAAAAAGGAAATAGTCAAATGTAAATATATTTTACCCGCTTTACAATCTCCTATTAACATTTAATTCAATACCATATGAAATTTCAAACCTAAATATTCCTTTCTTATGATATAATTGGATCTAAAACATAAATTTATATTTAGGTACAAAAATACATGCGGTAAACTAACGTTAAATTTTGAAATATGAACTGAATTAATTGGAAATAAATCATCCAATTTAAATTTATTTCAATATACGTTTACAATTAACGTCTTTCCTATTTTTAATTAAATGGTTCCAATCGCATTAATTGCCATTGATTTCTAAATTAAATTTTAAAAGAGAAAAGTGACTATTCAATTCCTTTTTATAGTAATTTAACGTATTTATGGAATTATTATATACAAACCAAAAGTTATTAATTTCTTATTAAATAATTGATTTCTTATTCCTGTAATCAATCTTCTAGCTACCAAGATTTCAAAAAAATGAACATATGATTTTTTCTTTGATAAAGAAACATATATATTCCTTTTTAACATTTGGTATTCCAATCAATTGGAATTTACATTCATATAGTCATTTATTTTCTTCCTTATTAAACTTTACAATTATATCCAAATTAAATTTACAATTATATTCCAGTTAGAGATAAATATTCATTCTAATATTTACAACATTAACATTTATTATTTCAAATCTTATTGTCAATATGCAATCCAATATTGTTTCACATTCAATTGATTTGGGTTATCATCTTTTAACTTAATGAAATTTGTTATTTAAGAATTTCATCTTAGATCATAACATACATCTAATAACATTTCTATTAATAAATCATAAAATCGTTGTTTATAACCATTTTTTTCAACAATTATATTAAATTTAATATTTCTAAATGGTTGAAAATACAGGTCGTTACACGGTGAGAAACCCGAGGAGAATAACCTTTAGGTCCCGTTGAAAGTCTTATTAGCTCTATGTTTCAAATAGGTGGTGGTTAGCATGGAAATCAACTACGAGCGACATGATAGTTAGGTAACCCAATCTCGAAGTATCTAATGAGTAGGTAACTACCTTGTGAACATAAGGAAGTCGGAAAAATCCTTCATCGAGCACTCTACAACACAATAATGATAACAGGCTCTATTGGAGGGGTTATTGCACCGCCATTGTAACATCTGTCATTTTGTTGTTTTGATTGAATATTTAATTAATGTTAAATATTCAAATAATTAGTTTTTAAATTTTAATAATTTGCATTTAAATATAATGATTATTTAAATATTTGAATTGTGAATTGAATATTAATTAAATAGATTTGATAGCCTTATTTAACTCCTTTTAATAAGTAAATAATAACGGTGAATTCAATTTGAAAATTTAGTAACATTAATAAACAGTTTGGTAAACAATAAGAAAATCGATTGTTATTGAAACAACTTGGTCTTACTGATGTAATTTGAAATGAATTTATAGGGTTTTACCGTAATTTTGAATTTGAAAAATATTTAAATTTTCGTTTGATGTATTCTGCGGCAAATGATGGTGTTTTTGAAATGTTAGAGAATAAGATAACCAGTGTATTTTATACTTATTTTGGTATCATATCACATTTTTTCTGTGCATGATTTTTCTTTGATGTTTGTGGTTCGTACGCAAACGTGATTTTGTGTAGCAAGAATCAGAATTTTTTTTAAAATATAGTAACCTAAAAGCTAACTTTTGTATATGATAGAATTAGGTCCTGAAACTAGTTTCATTTTGTTCAGAATAAGGGTATTTGGTTAGAATGCTAGTGAGCACGCCTCGGTTGGAGTTCGTGATTTTGGGGTGATAGTGTACGAGACTTCTATATAAGGACCCTCACTTCTCCCAACTACCTAAAAACTCTAACTCTAGAACCCTAAATCTAACCGCCACAATCATCCATGGTGCTAAGGTCTATTTCAAGCCTGGGTCCTAAATAGGAAAAGTGCGATGTGGTAAGGGGAGTAAGTTGACTGGTGGGATTACCGTGGTACGACTTTAGGTGGCGTAGATCTAGCGATTAACGAAGGCAATTTTATCGGGTTTGGCAGTGGGTCTCAGGCAATGATAGGCGTTTTGGATGGTGTCATTGGGTTAGTCTCAGTGAGGGCTATCTCTAGTAGCAATGCGGCAGTCGAAAACGGTCTGTGGCAGCGGCGTCCTTGAGTTGAATGGCGATGTTTGGTTAGAGCTCGTTGTTGTGCTACAGTCGTCAAGGTGAGTCGAGGTTGGTGCCGTTGGACTTGGCTTAGTTAGGACTACCTATGGTTAAGTGCGACGGTAGTTAGTAACCAGAGGCGACGGTTGTTCAAAGTTGAACGGAGTTGGGCATGGTGGTTGGGTTTTGATTTTAATATGGATTAGGATTTGATTGGGTAATTAAAACTGTAATTAGTGATTTGATTATATTTTAATTCTAAAATCTTATGAACCCAATAGCCATTACATACAAGGTCGAATTCAGACATGGTCAGTTGCGTTAGACTCGTAGGGACGTTAACTACGCGATGGAATTACTTTGGTGAGATTTGAAGCTAGTAGAAATTTGAGCTAAAATCGGACCGGAATGTGAAAGCGTCGATTGGAATTTGGGTGAGTTTACTCACCTATAAATATATTTATGATTTCTGTGTTACTATGAATTATTGTTAAATGCTTGGATGATAGTTTATACTGTTTTTGGTTGTTTGGTTGTTTATTTGGATTTAAATTCCAGCTTGAAAAGTGAATGGCATAAATAACCATTTTATTGTAGGAAACAAAAATAAAAGGGAAGGCGGAGTGTACATAGTGAATAAGTCACTACGAAACATTTTAAAAATTAATATTTATATATGTGATTTAGGGGGGACTTTTGTAGAGAAACCTTAAGTGGTTTCTCACTAATATTTATTTATTTACCTGTATCCTTATGTCGTTTATATTGTTGCTTGGTTGACAATATTTATAACATACTGTTTGATTGTGTAAGTGTCGTTATAGTGATTATCGCTGTACTGTCAGTATGAAACCATCTCCTTAAACCTTTATTTTGTGTTGAACTTGAGCTATTATTTTCATAAAATAAATATTTGGTTGTGTTTTGCACTTTGAAAATAGTTTAGACTATATTTTCAAGTATTCTGAGAACTTTGAAAATAAATGATAAGCGTTGATTAAAATTTATAAAAATATTATAAATTTGATTTATTATCTTTTGGGATAATTAATATTGTTTTAAATATATAAAAAGATTATGAATTTGATTAGTTATCTTTCTTGATAATTAATGTTATTTCAAATTTATATAAAGGTTATTTACCTTCAATATTTTGTAAATTCTTTTCAAATGGGTTTGTAAGGATTATGCAAGTATTTGAAAAGAATTGGAGGTTTAAATATATTCTTAATTATTATTTAACTATAATAAAGTTAATTAATAAATTTATTAATGATGCTTAAAGTTAATTAACTAATTCAATAAAAACGATCACAGTTAATTAACTAATTTAATAAAAGTGGTTAAAGTTAATTAACTGATTTAATAAATGAGCTTAAAGTTAATTAACTGATTTAATAAAAGAGATTAAAGTTAATTTACTAATTGAACAAATGTGTTTAAAGTTAATTAACCATTTTAGTAATGATGTTTAAGATTAATTAATCATTTTAGTAATGATGTTTAAAGAAATTAATTGGTTTAAATAAAGGCGTTTAAAATTGATTATCTAATTTAATAAAGGCATTTAAAGATAATCGATTGTTTTATTAACGAAGGTATAAAGTTTATTAATTGTTTATCAAGATTATCTGTGTGGTTTTTAATCTATAAAAGTATTTTAATTTATTATTGTCTTTCGAGATAATAAGAGTTGTATAAAATTTATAAATGAGAAAAATCTTTAAAAGGAATGGTTTTAAAAAAAAATGAAGCTAAGTGTAAATTATTTTGGGTTTACAGTAAACAATGTTCTAATAAAATTTATTTTTGATCCTTCTTTTAATACATATGGAAATATAAATTGCTCTTTAGAAAGAATGTTTTCAAGGGTGTTTTTAAAGTATTTTACAAATATTTGTGATGTGAATACCAACTTGTTTAACGACGAATTCTCTATTGGTTTAGAAAATCATCGATAAATTTTGAATTAAAATTACCGCAAGCACACGGCGTATAATTTTAGTACGTGGCGAGTACCAATCGATTCGCAGGGAATTTTTAAGATTTTTAAAATTTTCTAATCAATCAAATTAAACCAAAAGTGGAGATTGTTTGGAAAGCTAAGCAAATGTTGAGATTAAAAACTATGTGACTAAAGTTCAATTTAGAGGCAATCCACTTTCTTATATTTTTCACATAAATCAACTAAAATCAAATGATGATCTCCTTTTAATCTAAGTTGGATTAGTGATATATTTATCATAAGCATGGCCTATTTGAGTCATTAATTAACACAAATCAAACCATCAAACAATAATATAACTCTAGTCCTATTTTTCAAATCTCATGAAACATGGCATAGAAAATGAAAAAAAATCTAGTTTAAGCATGATCTATTTACTATTAATTAGTAACATAGATCATCAAATTTTGATTAAAACTTCACTTCCTTGCCATGATCATATTTAGATGAAGAGACAATTTGTGATTAATGAGATAAGCATAGCCTATTTGTTTTGAACAAAGTAGGCTATCAAATTCAACATAAAACACAAACATAAACATCCATTTTCTCATGTGTAGCGACCCAACTTCCAAACTCCAGGAAGTCGCATCGCTAAGAAGAAAGATAGGGATAGGAAAGAGAAAGGAAAGAAAAGAAAGAAAAAGACAACATCATAATCTCACAGCGGAATCGAATAAATTATAATATATCACATAAAACTTTACATAGTATCATATACATCAGAGTAATACAGCTAATACAACACAAACTAGACAGTTATAAACATCTGTCTAGCAATTACAATCCAAGTACATCAGAGAAAAACAGATACAACTCAAACACAGCGGAACCACTAAATATATCTACACGCTGAAGCCTCCTGCTCCATTATCTCCTCCAGAAACTCGTCAAAGCAATCCTGAATCACTTGACTACTCATACATAATATGAGTACCCAAGAGTTTAATAAAATAGAAAATAAACACTCAGGTCAGACAGGGGTCTGGTGTGAGTAAACGGGGATAAAAGTTGCTTAACTTTAGAAAATCCTTTGAAAACAAAAGGTATCACGTAAGACTTCCCACACATAAACATGGAAAAGTTTTTACCTTACGCTAACCAAAACATTTGATAGGAAATCCAGTGATATTATAATAGTGTCTAGGGTTTTCAAAATAAAATACATAAATAGCTGGAATGCTTACATCTCACGTTCCAACATAGTTGGGCACAATCAAAACCGTAGAGGCACTTATCGGATTTTGGATTCCATCAATGGCAGGGATACTGGGGTACCGCCCGCCACAGTACGTGGCCTAGATCACCGTACCGAGGAGTACTCCCACTCCCCTGCAACACAAAGCCGGACCCGTTCCTTACTGAACAGTTCCGAACAAGACCACCCCGCAGTTTGGTCGTCACCAACTGCCACACAGACGAAATATAAAGGGACCTCTAGACAGGAGTAAATCTTGCTCTCCAGTGGGGGCTACCCACGAAGCTTTGCTGCACCTCCCCTGTTTTAGCCATTCCCGGTTGATGAGGCTTGAGGCTACGATTACCTTTATAGGACATATAAATCTTAGAATGCTCATCGTCCACCTGACGATGTTCTGAAAGCATTCAATCCATACAAGTTCGTTCCGGGTTCGAACGAAACCGAAGGCATTATCTCGTTACACTCGTATTGGAATCACCCTCAGAGTTAACGACGATAACCCTTGCACTCTAGATCACCATCTCGAATCTATAAGCACTATTCCGTCAAACTCATTACGGAATCACCCACAGAGTTATACTGACGTATAGCCCTTACACCTCGAGTCTTCACTTGCTCCACTTGGATTAACGACCTAACGTTTAATTGGAATCGATGTGGTTTTCAGAATTCCAAATATGGAAACCCGATCCCGGTCTCACCGAAACCAAACGCCATTTTAATGTCTAAGTTGTACTTAAGGGTTTTAAACAATTAACTTATTTCATTATTATCTAATTCACAAAGATAGATAAACTACATCTCACAATAGATAAGCACATTCATATCATAACAGATAATCTGTATTATCACAAACAGATAATCATCACAACCAAATAATCCATCACAAACCATCATACTTAAACCAAGCATTCATATCATACAGATACGACTCATCTCATTACTGAGATCACAACCATTCAATCAATAACATCCATAAGCAATGATTTATTAACCATCAATTATAATCAATTTAAAATGAATTAAATTAATTACAACTATCTCTAATTAATTTAAATTAATTACCATATTTAAATCCTGCTTAACATCCATTAATTAATTAACCCAGTTAATTAATTCACTTCCTAAGTATTAACTTGATTAAACAATTTTGATTAGTCATTCACTAATTACAATAAGTAATTAGTCCTCAATTAATTTTATAAATTTATTAACCTTAATCATAAGTAATTAACATTTAATTACTCATTTATTAATTAATTATAATTAATTATATTTATCCTTGATTAATTACAATTAATTAATCACTTAATTAATTAATTAAATCAAACAATCCTTAATTACATCATTAAATATAATAATTAATGATCTCTAATATTTAAATAAATTACTTAATTAAAATTAATTACATTAATTAATTAAATCTTATTATTAATCACCTTGATTAATATTATTTAAGTAATTAACTATCTTTAATTACTTATTAACAAATTAATTATCTAATAATTAATCATCTTAATTAATTAATCTCTTGATTAATTACAAAGGTAATTATTCAAATTACTTTATTAAAAATCATCTTCACTAATTACATTCCAGTAATTATCATTATTACTTCTCTAAGTAATCCTGCTCCATTAATTACATTAAGTAATTATACTCTTAAAAATCATTAGATGATTTATTAAAATTAATTAAACTAAATTAATTAAATTAATTAAATCACACATCAAAATTAATTACAATAAGTAATTAATTCCTTAATTACTTTTAACAATTAATTATACTTAACAAATTTCAATTAATTATATTCAATTAATTAATCTAGTTAATTATCAAAATTAATTACATTAATTAATTATTAAATTATCCCTAGATAATTATCACCCATTATTAATTAAAAACATTTCATTAATTATATACTTAAGAAAATTTGAATTAGATTAATAAATCATTTCTAATTAATATTAATCTAAATCATTATTTAAAAATCAAATAGTTATGTAAATCTTTAATTATCTTAAATATTTTTCAAAATAATTTAATTACTTATCAAATGACTTATTTATATTCAAAATGTATTGAAACAATACATTTCTAAAATTAAGTTCAAATTCTATTTAAAAATTTGATATTTAAAATGTTTAATTATTTAAACATTGATCCAAATTTTAAATAAGTAAAATTCTTAAAATAAAATGAATGTTTAAAGAACATTCATTACTTAAATATAAAGAAAGATTTAAAACAAATTTACTTGATTAAAATAAATTAAGCTTTGTAAACAAATTGATTATTTCAACTTTCAAATTTAAATTAAACACTTCATAGCTTAATTTCAATATTAAAAGAAATAAATTCTTTCAAGTTTTAAAACTCACTTGAAATCAATTCTCATTTTCAAATCTACTTTTAAACATTTGAATATGTTCATCTTGATTTTTTTTTTAATTTTTACAAACTGTTTTGAAATCAAAACTGGTTTCCAAAGAAACTTGAAAACTGTTTTAACTTGATTTCAAAACCAATTTAAAACTTGCTTAAACCTTTAAATATGTTCAAAAATTAAAAACTTACAAAACTGTTTTGAATTAAATTCTGGTTTAAAAGTAACCTGAAACTATTTTAAACTTGATTTAAAACTAAACTTAAATCTTGTTTAAATTTTAAAATTATTTTTTTTTAAAAAAAACTTTGAATTCAAAATTCATCAAACTTAAACTTGAATTCAAACCCCTGTTTACATCCTGCTTTAAAATTTGGATTTCATTTAGATTTCAAAACACAGAATATTGTCAGGTTTAACCTGAAACCAACATACCGAGTCCATCTATATTTACTTCGAGACAAATTCCCAAATGCTTCGAGTAAAACCCCATCTTCTTCGTGATGCAACCCGAGCAAACCACTGCGACACAGAACCCATCATCAACAAAAATTCAACCGTGCACCAATCATCATCGTGCACATGCACGTCAACCCCGATCACCGATGGTCATCGCCGTGACCATCCACAGGACGACCTCGACCCTACCGACACCTTCGACCGACCAGAACGATGCAACATCCACTGAGGCGAAATCGAGCACCACGATCCCCTATGAATGCGCCTTGAACCCTAGAAACCATTCCCCCCCAAGCATTTTAGTCCGGTCAATCCACTGTAACGAACGACTTCCAATTTCCACTTCTCCCAAATCCAGATTTTAAACCCTAATTCCACCTGCTTCGGCCACCACAGCCTAAAGAAAAATCAACCTCTATTTTTCCCATGCTCCTCTACTTCCTCGCCACCTCCGGTAGCAATTTCGACCCATTTAATTTCATTGATCATCAGAAAAGGTGTAAAATCCCTTTTCTGATCAAACCCAAATATCTCCTTCGATTCCCACTTAAAAATTTAGATCTAGCTCTTAAAATTCCTAATTTTCGAAAGCAATCCAAGCAATATTGGTGAATTCAAGAATTATCAAGTTTTGGAATTTCCTACTTTCTGGGTTTTCACTTTAACTTTAAAATTTATACAGTATTAACTAAATATACTTACCTGAACCTATTCTTAAAAGCAAGAACATAATGTTATTAACCATTTCTTTTTAGTAATCAAAGCCAAATTCTAATTATGTAGTGAGATATGAATTCATTTATGATAAAGATGGTCTGTTATCAACAACAGAGCACAAAAAAAAAATGTAATACTCAGAAACAAGTATGCAAGCAATATCCCACTCACAAAACACATATTTATATTCAGACTCAAACAATCATTAGAGACCATATTACCACACATGCAATAAGCTTCATCCAGATTTTTAAAAAGAAAGAATTGTTTTTAAAAACAGAAGTTTACTCACTTTTAATTGAAGCAGAGAATACCCAGATGCAAACTCATATGCACACATTTACATTCAAACTCAAGCAAACATTATATGCTACATGCAACAGATAATTTAAAGCTCTTTTTAAATTGTGAAGTCACTCACTAAACAAAATGGAGACAGGGCAGTTTTAATCATAACAGTTTTGATTTTTGGGAAAAACAGTTTGCATATGAAGCATAGGTTCTGGAAATTTTGTTTAGCTTTGATTTAAAAGGAAGAACTGTTTTTAAAATAAAAAGGTTTACTCACATTTTAATGAAGAAGCAGAGAATACTCTATTGCATCAAATTTCCTGAAACTGATCTGAATTTCCTGTAGAATCTGGTGAATTTGCTTCTATTTTAATAACTGAAGTTGAATTTACTTGTTGTTGTAGTTGATTCAGATTTTTGCAGCAAATCCCCCAAATTCCTTTGCTTGAGTAAGAGTTGATCTTCATATTGAAGTTGAGACTTGAAAAAAAATGGTTTCAGATTTGAAAACTCCATCAGATTTGTGTTTGCAGATTTTTAAGTTGTATTTGGTTTTGAATTTTTTTCTTTAAAATCTGATTTCAGATTCATTGAAGAGAATGTTTGAACAAAATAAATTTCCAAGTTTCTTCTTACTATATTTTTAAATAAAATGTTTCCAAAATAAATAGAGCAAATGCCACTTGTTAACTTATTATCTCAAATTTTTTACAAGTGTCTATTTTATGTTTTAAGATTTAACACATGTTCATTTTCAAAATAAAATGAAAATTCTAAATTTATACTTGTATTTAAATTATCTTAAACCATTTCTAATTTATTTTAAAATGTTTCTAAATGATTTATTAACATTAGCCTCTAAATAAATACATATACACTTTTTTATAAAACTATACATTTACATTTTAATGTTTGCTTAATTATTTTTAAAATAATATTCTTTATGATACTAAATTTCAAAAGAAATGATTTATAGAAGAAAAAGAAATGTTTAATTCATTTTATTTCAAAAGGTTTCAAACTAACTGTTATACTTTAACAAGAATGAATTAAATCTTATTTCAAAAGAAAAACAATTTTAAAACAAAACAAAACAAACTTTTGTTATAAAATAAAATATAAACAAATAATACTTACTTATATTTCTATAAAGATATAAGAAAGATTTTAAAAACAAACTTTTGAAAAGTTTACAATACTAATTTAAATTGATTTAAATCAATTTTACACATTATACATTTATATATAATAATTAGAAAATATCCTTTATTTAATATAAATTAAAATTAAAACCAAATCCTCTTTTTACAATGTATAAACATTTATACATTATAAATAAAAGATCAGCTTAGAAAAATAATTTATTACTTAAATATTTTTCACTTTGAAAAGAACATCATTAAACAAACTGAATAATTATTAATTTTCAAAAGAGAATTCCAGTTTGAATTAAATTATTAAATCAATATTTCACATTTTAAAATAATTATTAAAGAAATTATTAAATAATTATTGCCTAAATTCCCGGGACATCACATCATGAAGCACAAAAGAGATCACACATAGAAAATTTAAGTTGAATATACGCGATAAAAGAAAGCTTCATTACCCTTAAATTATAGAGATTTAGCTTCTCATTTATGTTATCACATCAACACATAGAGATTTCAACATTGCAAACAAAATAAAGTAGAGAATAAACAAAAAAAGAAGATTAACTACTAGAAGGAAATGAACAAAACTAGTGCATAAATGTAAATCTAAACTATGATCATGAAATGAAAGAGAGCATAAGAATAAAAATGAGTATAAAAGTAAATAAAAGTATATAGAAAAGGAAAGAGAAAGTGGCTAGGAAGCCATTTTTATTTCATGTAACATTGTGCTTACAATTTGCTTGCTTCATTTCCTAAGTAAAATGAAAGGCAGTAGAAGATATTTACATGTACATAAGGGGGCTATTTATACATGCATAAAATCCTAATTGAATTTTTAGGGTGCTTCCCAAAATGCCCTTTAGGAAGTGTGACCATCAAGTAACCATTAGCCAATTAATCCATCATTAAATATGCATGTAGCTTTAACCTCCACATAGTTGTCCATTAGCTTCTAATTGTAGATTTAGGTAAGTGGGTGGGGTCCTCCATGATCATAAGCTTGAATTATTTCATCTTCATTACTTTGTATTCCCTTGTGCATGCATATATTTTCATGAATCCCTCTTCCATATGCATCCAAATTTCTATAAAAATTATGAAAAATGTCCAAGTAAAAAGTCCCAAATTAACATATGCACAAAAATGACTATTTAACCCTTGTATGTAGATGAATATATGATGATTTGAAAACAATCAAATTTTGGTTTTAAACATGTTAAAATACCCAAATATGAAATTTATTTAAATAAAAATAGATAAAATACGGATGCAAATATATGCACATTTACGTGCACATCAAATACCCCCAAAATTATCTTTTTATTCATCCCCGAATAAAGAAAAACTAAGATAAATCTGTTTTCGTAAAGAGCACGATTGCATTAAGCATATGTAACATGCCGTTAAACCTCTTGGTGTCTCCGGTAGGATGAGTGTTGTCTCGTAAGGGTTTTCAACTGATGCTGCCCACAAAATCCAAATGCAAAGTGAAAACATTTACAAGATGCAAGATTTATTTACAATGGGATGAATGAATGTTTTTGAAAGTATTTTAAAATCGACATTAATAAGTTAAATATAAGTTCTGGCCATTATCAAGATATTTAAGTCCATTTACTTGTCAAATTTTCCAACAAAAATTAAGTTGTCATAACAAATAGATTATAGTTTGGCTAGTTGTTTCGGTAGATAACACAATGTAATTTTGAATGGATCCTTAGTTGATTATCAAAGTTTGTCAAAGTGGTATTTTCATTTATTTTTAATAACAAATTAAATCAAACAAGTCAAAATACTGTTTGGATTTCAATTGCTTACTCTCTCTTATTTGAAAATTTTATTGATATTAACAATATTTACATATGCCTAACTCAGATAAACAGAGGCCAGATATATACTCATGCACTGCCTTGTGGACCGATGTGAGGAGAATACAGAGCATGGCGAGTGAACACACAATTGTGAACACTTATCGACTGTAGGCATTATTAAAAAGAAATTTTATATACATACATCTAACTCAGATAAACTGAGGCCAGATATATCGATCTTGCACTGCCTTTCGAGCTTACGTGAGAATGGTACAGAGCATGGAGAGTGAACGCATGAGTGTGAATACATGACTCTAGGTGTTAAAAATATATACATATAAACAAAAACAATTACATATAAATTTTTGTGTTATATATATATATATATATTGAAAGAGAGAGTTTTGCAAAATCATCTTGGCACCATTTAACTTAGAAGATAAAAATGTTATATCCTTTACTTTAAATTTACCATTTTATAAACAAAGATTTTGATTTAGGATATACTTCATAATTAACACATATAAATCTTCCTATATACTAGTTAAACCATTGTTATTTGTAATCAAACTTCATTTTTATTTTTGTTAAGACAAATGAATTTTCAAAAATTTCAATTTATTAACCAAAACTTATACTTATCCTATACTGTTTCTTCAAAAATAAATCAAAATGCTAAAAGGAAAATGTTTTTGAGATATAGAAATTTTGAGATTTTTTTTAGTTAAAAGAAAATGAAAATTTCAAAAATGCCATGAAACTTTAAAAAAAATTGAAAATGAGACTCCTCTCGACACTTAAATTGGGCTAACCCATGAACTATCAAAGATTGGGTAAATGATTCCGTTGTCGAGAAGTTTAAGAATTTCATCACGCACTGCATCTTTCATTTTTGGATTAATCCTTCGTTGCGGGTCCCGAACAGGCTTGGCATCGTTGATTAAATGGATGCGATGTTGAACAAGAGCGGGACTAATTCCCTTTATATCGAAGATCGACCATCCTTTTGCTTCTCTGTTTTTCAAAAGAATAGAAAGTAAGGAGGTTTCTTGATCAAGAGAGAGAGAGAGAGTTGCGGAGATTATGACGGGCAATGTTTCGTTATCACCTAAGTATGCATATTTAAGGTGATCGGGAAGTGGTTTGAGGTCCAACTTTGGGAGTTTCTCGATCAAAGAATTGGGTTGAGATTCATACTCAATTGGAAGCGATTCAAAAGGAAGAGTGTATTCAATCTCATTAGGTATTTCATGAAATAATTTTTTGTACTCAGCTTCGCGTTCGTCGTTAAGGTCAAATGTCTCTTTTTCGTAATTTTCATGAATAGCACTAACTTCCAACATTTGGTCATAAGTTTCATTCGATTGGCTTTCAAGATTGAAAATATTAAGATCCAAAGTCATGTTACCAAAAGAGATTTTCATCGAACCATTACGACAATTGATTAAGGCATTTGAGGTGGCTAAGAATGGTTGGCCTAAAATCAATGGAATTTGACTCATGGGATTTGTCACGGGTTGTGTTTCGAGAACGATAAATTCAACGAGGAATATGAATTACCCTACTCGAATGAGCACGTCCTCGATTTCTCCCATGGGATTCTTAATGAGTGAACGATAAATTGAAGCATGACTTTTGTGGGTTTGAGCTCACCTAAGCATAATTGTTCGTACACGAAATATGGAATCAAATTGACACTCGCACCTAAGTCTATCAAGCATTTGCTAATCGTCTTATCCCCAATTGTACACGAAATCATAGGGCAGCCAGGATCTTAGTATTTGATGGGTACGGATTGGGACAAGACTTCAATCAAACTGGTGGCTAAGAAGACTTTTTAGGCACTTGAGTGTGTCTCTTTTGGGTACACAAGTCTTTAGGAAATTTCACATAAGTGTGGACTTACTAAACGATGTCAAGAAGAAGGATGTTCACTTTCACTTATTTAAAAAATTTCAACATCTTTTACATTTGGTCCGAGTGTTTCTTGGGTCAAAGATGATGTGGAAATGGAACCCAATACTCGGTAGGTGGGTCTACTTGAGTAGTAGAAGAAGAATTTTGATTGGTGTTCGATCCAACGTTTGGCTTATAAGGACCCGATTCTTCGACTTCCGAAAAACCGACATCAATACGTTCACTGTATCAACTGCCGAGCAATCGAATGCCGGAAAACCGAACACTAAGGGTTTTAAGAAAAAGAAAGAGGCAGAAGAAGAAGAAAAAGATAGAACAGAACAATATCAGAATCTCACAATTCGCAGCGGAACAACATATAATAGATAAATGAATAATCATTTAAAACAAAGAACTATATCAGTTATTACATTACATCACATTACATTACATTATCAGAGTGTACAACAAACAAACAGCGGAAAAGAAATACTATATACTGTAGCAACTCCTGAATTCCAGATATTCCTGATAACCTTAACTCTAGACTGCCCGTGTGGAAATTGGTGGGCACCCAGAGTTTAGGAAGGGAAACAATAAACTCCAGGTCAGTCATGTGACTTGTGTGAGAACTTAAAACAGTTATTTATCTTTGCAACAAGAACAGGAGAAATTTAAAAATCAATTCGCAATTTTTTTGGAAAATGTAACTACCATAAGACCTCCCACCACACACACAATGCAAACGCAGACATGGAGAAGATTTCTACTTATGTTAGTCAAAGATGCTTACTACGCAAAATCAAATCATTTCTGATATTATTATTAGTGCATAGTGTAGAAAACATTTCGAAAATAGAATATAAATCTTAGCCAGTATAGGTACCATTATATTATGCCTACTATAGCTACCATATTAGATGGCAGGTTCTACAACTAATACCGTACAAGGTTCGTATTGTTTCTTTGGATTTCCAACAAATGGTCAGGCCAAGGAACTTACCATTGCCACATGGAAACGCCTCTGGAAAGACGCCCCGAGAACCTAACCGGATCTCTGCCAACACAAGGCCGGGTTACCCCTAACTGGGTAACTACTGACACAAATATGTCATTCCCCGATCGTAACCGATCTATATCCGAGGATCCTCGATTTCCAACAACCACAAAGCAATAAATTTGCAGCAACAACATAGGTTAAGTATCTGGGCTCCATACCATGATACCACCTCTATCCAGAAGGAATGACATACACTAAAGGGGCGCTACCCCCTAATATCCTTGCTGCATCCTTCCTGTTTTGACCATTTTCGGGGTGTGAGGTCCGACGAAGTCTCGTCCACAAAGCTACGCTTTAAACAAAGCCATGCTTTGATCAACAAATGCTCAACAGCACTCCGTATGCCACATTACAAATTTGGGAATGTATCACTAGTAACCATCAACTACATAACCTCTAAGGGTGTTAAGCTAAGAGAATAAATTCTCCGCCACCAACGGGAACATATTTGATAGAAACCAGCTTTACATCTCAAATTGTAACGTTAGACACACATCAATACAAGTCCGTTCCGGGATCGAACGGAACCGAAGGCACTTACAAAGAAGTCCTTGCAATCCGGATATTCACTAATCACGACCGGACTTCCCATCACAAAGGGTAATAAGTTTCTATATCGGGGATCATCCGATGCAGAAACATTCCACGGTAATCCTTCCGTTTTCACAAATATCCGGTCTTCAACACCGGTCATCAAATGCAATCCATACGACGTATCACATATTCGGAATGTGTTATACGACCCCAAGGTCCTTTCCCGGCTAACCCAAATAGTGAGCGCTTATTTAAAAATAAGTGTAGCATTCAAATTCAAGCAATTCACAACAAATACCTATTTAAAGGTAAATATTGATAGTCGGTTATTTAACTATCAATAAAGATGCGCAACATCATCAAATTCCAAATAATTTTCCAAATTATTTATTTTCCCAAAAATATATTTACAAGATATAAATTTTCCACACTTCAACCATTTGAAAACAATTTTCAAATCACTTTTCACCTTTACTACTTTTGAAAACAAATTTCAAACATTTTCCTTACGCGGAAATACTTTCATTTAAACATGATTCATTTAAACCAATTAAATAAATCCTTAACGATTTACTTTATATTTACGTTCCAAATCCGTAAATTAATTCCCACACTTCAAAAATAAATCAATGTTTATTTTTAAACAAATTTTCCTTTCTTTTATAAATTCCATAGTGAATTTACATTTCCAAAGTATCTATGAATATACAATTTTCAAATCGACTTCTAATATTCATTTTCAATTTATCTTTACAAGATAAAATCTCAAAACATTCACTTCATATTGGAAAACATTTCCATACTTATTTAATAATAAGTAATTCACAAATCTATTTATTTTCAACACTTGGAAAATATTCAATATACTTAAATCGAAATTAAGTATATATTTCATTCTTTAAGGAAATCATTCTCTTAAACATATTTATTTGGGCCAAAACAAATGTTGCGTAAAACATCGTTACAAATACCCAATATCACTAGTATAGGTATTCGAAATTAAAATAGATATATAAATCCCAATACTATACAAAACATTTCCTTTCGGAAATCATTTACTATAACAACAGTGTTATAGTCCACCATTTCCTTATTTATCGAAAACGTCTATTTCAACAATGAATGTTGAAATCTATGGTTTCGATGGTTAATACATTTTAAAACATCTTTTAAAACAATTAACTTCATTTTAAAATTTCACTTCTCCAAATCATACCCGTTTTATTCAATAATATATTCACTGTCCAAAATCGTGAATATACTTTATTTTCCCAATTCAATGTTTCTACACATTTATCAAAGATTTTCCACAGTCCAAAATCGTGGATATAATTCCTTTAATAATTTCTATGTTTACTTATCAAATACATTTGATTACGGATTTATAAAACAACGTTTATAAATTCCATTTCTATTTCATAACTACTTCGATTTATAAATCTCCTTTAATAACCAATTCTATTTATATTTTGTTTACATGTCGAATCCAACTTATAAGTAAATTACTTATAATCCATTTATTCACAAATCCATTCTTTTATATCATCATTAATTTATAAATCTAAAATTCTTATTTACTTATAAAACTAGGTACAACTTGATTTTAACACTTATAAAAGCTCGTTTTATAATTCCAATATCTTTAACTTATAAAATATCAATTTTATAAATCTTTTATATAAACCGTTTATAATAATTCAAAAATCCTAATTTAAACTATTTATAAATTTGTAAACTGCTTATTTCAAAAATCACATTTCGGTTATATTTCACAAAAATCATACTTTTATAATATTAAATTTTATAACGTTAATTTATTTAAAATGAATCAATTCAAAAATTCAATGAAACATATACTTTCAAAAATCACTTAAAAATCCTTTTATATTGGAAATCATTACTTTAACATTTTTAAAATTTCAAAATAGGCCCAGTGATGCAACACACCAAATAATCAATCACGGCATCCAAACATCATATATCATCATATGATAATCAACAAATATCACAATATATGTAAATAAATAAATACGGTTGAGGAAGCCAGTTGGATCCCTCCAACCTGTTTCCCTGCATCCACAGATGTTAGCACAATACCAATCCCGTTTCAAGACGGGATATCGCGGTATATGGGATTTATAAAATATTATCCGCTTAATAGGCGGCGCAATAGGGTCTCATCCGCAATATAATGCAGGAAATCAACTCCAAGTACATATACAATACCAATTCCACTTCAAGGTGGAATATCGGGTATATGTGCGTAATAAATAACCTCCGCTTAATAGGCGGCGTATAGGGTCTATTTCAATACAATAGATAATACTATATTATCCAAACAAACAATCAACACAATCAACAATTTTAAATCTAACTAATTTAAAATTTAAATAAAACCCTTTTGAGTGGGAAGCTCTCACCTTTGATTTTTAATTTGCAGTCTATTTCCCATTTCAGATTGTTTCCTCGATTTTTAACCTTGTATAAACAAATTATACAATTATTTAATATAAATCGAATAAATCAATTTCATTTGATAAGTGTAAATTTTCCAGTGGTTTTATTTTGAACAAATTTCCCTTTTATATACTTATGTACACATACTTAACTTTTGCATAAATAAATAAAAATCTAGCTGTTTAATTAATTATTGTTCTTCCTATCTATCTCTACTGTAAAATCATAATAGCATTTATTATAAAACAGAAATAAATTTTACTGTTAATAATTTTTAACCTATGAATTTTTTGTTTAATTATATAAAATAAATGGATGTATACCTCACATCAATCGTTCGAGCCACCATTGCCCCTAACCACGAATCGACCTCGCGCTGCCTCTGCCATCAATTCGCGATCATCTCCACAACCCAATCGAGCACGCCATCGACCCCGATTCCTCCTGCCGTGCGCGATGCTCCACCTAGCCCTAGCCACGAATCCTCCAGATCTGACGCCACGATTTGAACGGCTCCAACATGCTCGCCATTGCCGCTGCCTCGCCCCTCCATCTACCTCGGCCTACGCGCGCGCGCTCGCGCCTCGATGATTCTTGCGACCCTTAGATCGAACGCGAGTTCGATATTGCGTTTGATGCCGCGAGCCTTCCCTCCTCCTGCGATCGAGAATCCCATTGAATGCCCTTTTTTTTTTCTTTTTTGTATTAACCAAAGAAGAGGGCTTCGGCCATTTTTATTTGATTTGAATCTGAGAGAGGGAGAGAATGGTTCGGCTATTAATTTCTTTCGAACGATATATTTTTTCTTCGTTTGAAGCTGCGGCCATTTTTTTTTAATTTCATGATTTTGTTTTTGAACGAGGGGAGATGGTACTTTAAAATAGGAAGAACATGGGTTGCACGATTTCTTCCTTGATTCTAGGAGAAATTTAAGGAAGCTATAGTGTTTGGACGTGAAGGAATCTTGACCCAATTCAGTTTTAAATTTAAATTGAATTCGACTTAAATTTCAATGCGTTTACTCACCGTACGGTCACACAACAACTCCAAACGCTACGAAATTTGAAATCCAGTAATAATTAAATATTATGGACCCAAAGGAACTAGTTTCGTCGAATTCCGAGAATGTGCCTCGGAAGGCTATTTTTAAATATCGATTCAAACGATATAATTTCAAAACTGAACAAATCACTTTGAAATTCAATTCTGAAGCTTCTATTATCTTCAGTATTATCTATATGAATTTTACAAGCCTTTGAAATATTTTTATTCAGCTTAAAACTGAAGATTCAAATTTTTATTCAACTTTCAATAGATTAAATTTTATAATTTAATTGCCAAATTCATTTTGAAAATTTGAAATTCAAGTCAAACCATCATTAAAATATTTAAAATTAGTTAAATATTTCATTTTCAAATGTTCAAAAATTAATTAAATATTTTCAAATTAAATTGTTCAAAATTTTAGGTCGTTACAATCTTCCCCCTTAAAAGAATTTCGTCTCGAAATTACAAGTTAGGAAAAAATGGTCCTTAACTCGTCTACTATTTTTCACAATCCAAATAGTCTTATCAACTTACTAACCTAAATCTTTTTACTAGAGATTCATTATCATTTCAACTAGCTTTCCAACTTCACTTATAAGTTTCAAACAACATTGTTTACTTCACAATTCGAATTTAGATTCAAATTCAAATTTCAAAACTTTCAAAATTTTCTCAAATTTTTTCTAACACTCTAAATTTTTGAAAAATTTCGCCAGCGTCTCCTTTGCGCGGCTAGCTCGGTACGACTACAAAATGGCACCACGGCCCCTCAGATTCAAAAAGAAAACGAAAAGCCAAACGACTGGACAAGAAAATCACCAAATTTCGTACTGAAATTGAAATACGTACCTTTTTGTCGAGCAATTCAATTTTATCTTTGAAATCAAAATCTCAATTCCATTTCTTTTAATACACCTGTATATCCTGCTAGCCATAAGATCTAATTACAATATTCAAACCATTTTGCCAATTTCATTATAAAATTTTCAATATATGCTTCTTATATCATCTTTACTTCACTGTTGAAGTTATATATTCATTTTCATTCAATCTTACATTTCCAATTTCAATTGAATTCAATTTACAATTTCAATTTAATTTGGATTGAGTTTACTTTCTAAATATTGAATTATCAACTATCTTTTATTCACAACTGATTCGTAGCATTATCTTAAATTAGTTCCAATTACTAATTCATTACTAGTTCTAATCCATTTCATCTCGCACAATTCAAATTGGTTGTCAATATTCAGTTTTCAATTTCAGTTTATAACCACGTATATTTAAACTGGATTTCAAATTCCATATGAATTCAATTTACTTCATTTATAATTACTGAATTCAATTTATCTTCTATTCTGAATATTGAATTTTATCGATTAACTTTCATTTACAATTGATTCATATCACTATTTTAAATTATTTTCATTTACTAATTCATTTCAATTCCCAATTTCCATTCTCAATTTATCTCGAATTCATTTTATTAATAACAAGGAAATTTTCCATTTATTTCCATTTGTTTCTACTTACTTGAATTTATCTGTACATTTAACTAACAATTCAAGTTTTTAAATTAACTAATTCAACTTTCTTATTCTGAATTAATGAATTATCATATTAAAATACTTGGATTCAATCCATTTTATTTATTTTTCTGAAGTTTGGAATTTTATTCAATTTGATCCAAATCAAATCTCATTGGTATATGATTTTTTTTATTTCTTAGTTTTTGATTTCAATTTCTTACTCAACAACCAACGATACTTTTAATATTATCATCTCCTAGCAACCAAGCAACCATATACTGTAATAATTTACAGAAAATCATTTCTTTTATATACAAAAATAGTTTTGGGTAAAATTATTTCATTTACCTATTTTTAAAAACAATACTGTGTCAGTTTATCTTGTTTAAGAGTTTAGAAACTCCTATCAACATAGTTAGCTAGACTGCACCGACCAGAATTTATAAACAATCAACCAATAAGTCAACACAATACAAAACAATTTATATTCACTAACAAATACGCGCTCATAGCTATTATTACACTCACACTCATTCTAGAGTACTACTGACTCTATCTCTAATGAGTAATTCCCAACAGAGCCATGGTTGTCATTTAACCATATGCTCTGATACCAATTTGTAAGGACCAGATTCTTCGGCTTTCGAAAAACCGACATTAATACGTTCGCTGTATCAACTGCCGAGCAATCGAATGCCGGAAAACCGAACACTTAGGGTTTTAAGAAAAAGAAAGAGGTAGAAGAAGAAGAAAAAGATAGAACAGAACAATATCAGAATCTCACAATTCGCAGCGGAACAACATATAATAGATAAATGAATAATCATTTAAAACAAAGAACTATATCAGTTATTACATTACATCACATTACATCACATTACATTATCAGAGTGTACAACAAACAAACAGTGGAAAAGAAATACTATATACTTAGTAATTTGCTACGCCATCCAGCTCGCCTCCAGATTTCTTTAGCAACTCCTGAATTCCAGAAATTCCTGATAACCATAACTCTAGACTGCCCATGTGGAAATTGGTGGGCACCCAGAGTTTAGGAAAAGAAACAATAAACTCCAGGTCAGTCATGTGACTGGTGTGAGAACTTAAAACAGTTATTTATCTTTGAAACAAGAACAGGAGAAATTTAAAAATCAATTCGCAATGTTTTTTGAAAATGTAACTACCATAAGACCTCCCACCACACATAATGCAAACGCAGACTTGGAGGAGATTTCTTCTTATGTTAGTCAAAGATGCTTACTACGCAAAATCAAATCATTTTTGATATTATTATTAGTGCATAGTGTAGAAAACATTTCAAAAATAGAATATAAATCTTAGCCAGCATAGGTACCATTATACTATGCCTACTATAGCTACCATATTAGATGGCAGGTTCTACAACTAATACCGTACAAGGTTCGTATTGTTTCTTTGGATTTCCAACAAATGGTCAGGCCAAGGAACTTACCATTGCCACATGGAAACGCCTCTGGAAAGACGCCCCGAGAACCTAACCGGATCTCTGCCAACACAAGGCCGGGTTACCCCTAACTGGGTAACTACTGACACAAATATGTCATTCCCCGATCGTAACCGATCTATATCCGAGGATCCTCGATTTCCAACAACCACAAAGCAATAAATTTGCAGCAACAACATAGGTTAAGTATCTGGGCTCCATACCATGATACCACCTCTATCCAGAAGGAATGACATACACTAAAGGGGCGCTACCCCCTAATATCCTTGCTGCATCCTTCCTGTTTTGACCATTTTCGGGGTGTGAGGTCCGACGAAGTCTCGTCCACAAAGCTACGCTTTAAACAAAGCCATGCTTTGATCAACAAATGCTCAACAGCACTCCGTATGCCACATTACAAATTTGGGAATGTATCACTAGTAACCATCAACTACATAACCTCTAAGGGTGTTAAGCTAAGAGAATAAATTCTCCGCCACCAAGGGAACATATTTGATAGAAACCAGCTTTACATCTCAAATTATAACGTCAGACACACATCCATACAAGTCCATTCCGAGATCAAACGGAACCGAAGGCACTTACAAAGAAGTCCTTGCAATTCGGATATTCACTAATCACGACCGGACTTCCCATCACAAAGGGTAATAAATTTCTATATCGGGGATCAGCCGATGCAGAAACATTCGACGGTAATCCTTTCGTTTTCACAAATATCCGGTCTTCAACACCGGTCATCAAATGCAATCCATACGACGTATCACATATTCGGAATGGGTTATACGACCCCAAGGTCCTTTCCTGGCTAACCCGAATAGTGAGCGCTTATTTAAAAATAAGTGTAGCATTCAAATTCAAGCAATTCACAAAAAATACCTATTTAAAGGTAAATATTGACAGTCGGTTATTTAACTATCAATAAAGATGCGCAACATCATCAGATTCCAAATAATTTTCCAAATTATTTATTTTCCCAAAAATATCTTTACAAGATATAAATTTTCCACACTTCAACCATTTGAAAACAATTTTCAAATCACTTTTCACCTTTACTACTTTTGAAAACAAATTTCAAACATTTTCCTTACGCGGAAATACTTTCATTTCAACATGGTTCATTTAAACCAATTAAATAAATCCTTAACGATTTACTTTATATTTACGTTCCAAATCCGTAAATTAATTTCCACACTTAAAAAATAGATCAATGTTTATTTTTAAACAAATTTTCCTTTCTTTTATAAATTCCATAGTGAATTTACATTTCCAAAATATCTATGAATATACGATTTTCAAATCGACTTCTAAAATTCATTTTCAATTTATCTTTACAAGATAAAATCTCAAAACATTCACTTCATATAGGAAAACATTTCCATACTTATTTAATAATAAGTAATTCACAAATCTATTTATTTTCAGCACTTGGAAAATATTCAATATACTTAAATCGAAATTAAGTATATATTTCATTCTTTAAGGAAATCATTCTCTTAAACATATTTATTTGGGCCCAAACAAATGTTGCGTAAAACATCGTTACGACTACCCAAAATCACTAGTATAGGTATTCGAAATTAAAATAGATATATAAATCCCAATACTATACAACATTTCCTTTCGTAAATCATTTACTATAACAACAGTGTTATAGTCCACCATTTCCTTATTTATAGAAAACGTCTATTTCAACAATGAATGTTGAAATCTATGGTTTCGATGGTTAATACATTTTAAAACATCTTTTAAAACAATTAACTTCATTTTAAAATTTCACTTCTCCAAATCATACCCGTTTTATTCAATAATATATTCACTGTCCAAAATCGTGAATATACTTTATTTTCCCAATTCAATGTTTCTACACATTTATCAAAGATTTTCCACAGTCCAAAATCGTGGATATAATTCCTTTAATAATTTCTATGTTTACTTATCAAATTTATTTGATTACGGATTTATAAAACAACGTTTATAAATTCCATTTCTATTTCATAACTACTTCGATTTATAAATCTCCTTTAATAACCAATTCTATTTATATTTTGTTTACATGTCGAATCCAACTTATAAGTAAATTACTTATAATCCATTTATTCACAAATCCATTCTTTTATATCATCATTAATTTATAAATCTAAAATTCTTATTTACTTATAAAACTAGGTACAACTTGATTTTAACACTTATAAAAGCTCGTTTTATAATTCCAATATCTTTAACTTATAAAATATCAATTTTATAAATCTTTTATATAAACCGTTTATAATAATTCAAAAATCCCAATTTAAACTATTTATAAATTTGTAAACTGCTTATTTCAAAGATCACATTTCGGTTATATTTCACAAAAATCATACTTTTATAACATTAAATTTTATAACGTTAATTTATTTAAAATGAATCAATTCAAAAATTCAATGAAACATATACTTTCAAAAATCACTTAAAAATCCTTTTATATTGGAAATCATTTCTTTAACATTTTTAAAATTTCAAAATAGGCCCAGTGATGCAACACACCAAATAATCAATCACGGCATCCAAACATCATATATCATCATATGATAATCAACAAATATCACAATATATGTAAATAAATAAATACGGTTGAGGAATCCAGTTGGATCCCTCCAACCTGTTTCCCTGCATCCACAGATGTTAGCACAATACCAATCCCGTTTCAAGACGGGATATCGCGGTATATGGGATTTATAAAATATTATCCGCTTAATAGGCGGCGCAATAGGGTCTCATCCGCAATATAATGCAGGAAATCAACTCCAAGTACATATAGAATACCAATTCCACTTCAAGGTGGAATATCGGGTATATGTGTGTAATAAATAACCTCCGCTTAATTGGCGGCGTATAGGGTCTATTTCAATACAATAGATAATACTATATTATCCAAACAAACAATCAACACAATCAACAATTTTAAATCTAACTAATTTAAAATTTAAATAAAACCCTTTTGAGTGGGAAGCTCTCACCTTTGATTTTTAATTTGCAGTCTATTTCCCATTTCAGATTGTTTCCTCGATTTTTAACCTTGTATAAACAAATTATACAATTATTTAATATAAATCGAATAAATCAATTTCATTTGATAAGTGTAAATTTTCCAGTGGTTTTATTTTGAACAAATTTCCCTTTTATATACTTATGTACACATACTTAACTTTTGCATAAATAAATAAAAATCTAGCTGTTTAATTAATTATTGTTCTTCCTATCTATCTCTACTGTAAAATCATAATAGCATTTATTATAAAACAGAAATAAATTTTACTGTTAATAATTTCTAACCTATGAATTTTTTGTTTAATTATATAAAATAAATGGATGTATACCTCACATCAATCGTTCGAGCCACCATTGCCCCTAACCACGAATCGACCTCGCGCTGCCTCTGCCATCAATTCGCGATCATCTCCACAACCCAATCGAGCACGCCATCGACCCCAATTCCTCCTACCGTGCGCGATGCTCCACCTAGCCCTAGCCACGAATCCTCCAGATCTGACGCCACGATTTGAACGGCTCCAACATGCTCGCCATTGCCGCTGCCTCGCCCCTCCATCTACCTCGGCCTACGCGCGCGCGCTCGCGCCTCGATGATTCTTGCGACCCTTAGATCGAACGCGAGTTCGATATTGCGTTTGATGCCGCGAGCCTTCCCTCCTCCTGCGATCGAGAATCCCATTGAATGCCCTTATTTTTTTTCTTTTTTTTATTAACCAAAGAAGAGGGCTTCGGCCATTTTTATTTGATTTGAATCTGAGAGAGGGAGAGAATGGTTCGGCTATTAATTTCTTTCGAACGATATATTTTTTCTTCGTTTGAAGCTGCGGCCATTTTTTTTTTAATTTCGTGATTTTGTTTTTGAACGAGGGGAGATGGTACTTTAAAATAGGAAGAACATGGGTTGCACGATTTCTTCCTTGATTCTAGGAGAAATTTAAGGAAGCTATAGTGTTTGGACGTGAAGGAATCTTGACCCAATTCAGTTTTAAATTTAAATTGAATTCGACTTAAATTTCAATGCGTTTACTCACCGTACGGTCACACAACAACTCCAAACGCTACGAAATTTGAAATCCAGTAATAATTAAATATTATGGACCCAAAGGAACTAGTTTCGTCGAATTCCGAGAATGTGCCTCGGAAGGCTATTTTTAAATATCGATTCAAACGATATAATTTCAAAACTGAACAAATCACTTTGAAATTCAATTCTGAAGCTTCTATTATCTTCAGTATTATCTATATGAAGTTTACAAGCCTTTGAAATATTTTTATTCGGCTTAAAACTGAAGATTCAAATTTTTATTCAACTTTCAATAGATTAAATTTTATAATTTAATCGCCAAATTCATTCTGAAAATTTGAAATTCAAGTCAAACCATCATTAAAATATTTAAAATTAGTTAAATATTTCATTTTCAAATGTTCAAAAATTAATTAAATATTTTCAAATTAAATTGTTCAAAATTCTAGGTCGTTACGATTTCCCCCTTAAAAGAATTTCGTCTCGAAATTACAAGTTAGGAAAAAATGGTCCTTAACTCGTCTACTATTTTTCACAATCCAAATAGTCTTATCAACTTACTAACCTAAATCTTTTTATTAGAGATTCATTATCATTTCAACTAGCTTTCCAACTTCACTTATAAGTTTCAAACCACATTGTTTACTTCATAATTCGAATTTAGATTCAAATTCAAATTTCAAAACTTTCAAAATTTTCTCAAAATTTTTCTAACACTCTGAATTTTCGAAAAATTTCGCCAGCGTCTCCTTTGCGCGGCTAGCTCGGTACGACTACAAAATGGCACCACGGCCCCTCAGATTCAAAATTCCATATATTCATCTTTACTTCACTGTTGAAGTTATATATTCATTTTCATTCAATCTTACATTTCCAATTTCAATTGAATTCAATTTACAATTTCAATTTAATTTGGATTGAGTTTACTTTCTAAATATTGAATTATCAACTATCTTTTATTCACAACTGATTCGTAGCATTATCTTAAATTAGTTCCAATTACTAATTCATTACTAGTTCTAATCCATTTCATCTCGCACAATTCAAATTGGTTGTCAATATTCAGTTTTCAATTTCAGTTTATAACCACGTATATTTAAACTGGATTTCAAATTCCATATGAATTCAATTTACTTCATTTATAATTACTGAATTCAATTTATCTTCTATTCTGAATATTGAATTTTATCGATTAACTTTCATTTACAATTGATTCATATCACTATTTTAAATTATTTTCATTTACTAATTCATTTCAATTCCCAATTTCCATTCTCAATTTATCTCGAATTCATTTTATTAATAACAAGGAAATTTTCCATTTATTTCCATTTGTTTCTACTTACTTGAATTTATCTGTACATTTAACTAACAATTCAAGTTTTTAAATTAACTAATTCAACTTTCTTATTCTGAATTAATGAATTATCATATTAATTTACTTGGATTCAATCCATTTTATTTATTTTTCTGAAGTTTGGAATTTTATTCAATTTGATCCAAATCAAATCTCATTGGTATATGATTTTTTTTATTTCTTAGTTTTTGATTTCAATTTCTTACTCAACAACCAACGATACTTTTAATATTATCATCTCCTAGCAACCAAGCAACCATATACTATAATAATTTACAGAAAATCATTTCTTTTATATACAAAAATAGTTTTGGGTAAAATTATTTCATTTACCTATTTTTAAAAACAATACTGTGTCAGTTTATCTTGTTTAAGAGTTTAGAAACTCCTATCAACATAGTTAGCTAGACTGCACCGACCAGAATTTATAAACAATCAACCAATAAGTCAACACAATACAAAACAATTTATATTCACTAACAAATGCGCGCTCATAGCTATTATTACACTCACACTCATTCTAGAGTACTACTGACTCTATCTCTAATGAGTAATTCCCAACAGAGCCATGGTTGTCGTTTAACCATATGCTCTGATACCAATTTGTAAGGACCAGATTCTTCGGCTTTCGAAAAACCGACATCAATACGTTCGCTGTATCAACTGCCGAGCAATCGAATGCCGGAAAACCGAACACTTAGGGTTTTAAGAAAAAGAAAGAGGTAGAAGAAGAAGAAAAAGATAGAACAGAACAATATCAGAATCTCACAATTCGCAGCGGAACAACATATAATAGATAAATGAATAATCATTTAAAACAAAGAACTATATCAGTTATTACATTACATCACATTACATCACATTACATTACATTACATTATCAGAGTGTACAACAAACAAACAGTGGAAAAGAAATACTATATACTTAGTAATTTGCTACGCCATCCAGCTCGCCTCCAGATTTCTTTAGCAACTCCTGAATTCCAGAAATTCCTGATAACCATAACTCTAGACTGCCCGTGTGGAAATTGGTGGGCACCCAGAGTTTAGGAAAAGAAACAATAAACTCCAGGTCAGTCATGTGACTGGTGTGAGAACTTAAAACAGTTATTTATCTTTGAAACAAGAACAGGAGAAATTTAAAAATCAATTCGCAATGTTTTTTGAAAATGTAACTACCATAAGACCTCCCACCACACACACAATGCAAACGCAGACTTGGAGGAGATTTCTTCTTATGTTAGTCAAAGATGCTTACTACGCAAAATCAAATCATTTTTGATATTATTATTAGTGCATAGTGTAGAAAACATTTCAAAAATAGAATATAAATCTTAGCCAGCATAGGTACCATTATACTATGCCTACTATAGCTACCATATTAGATGGCAGGTTCTACAACTAATACCGTACAAGGTTCGTATTGTTTCTTTGGATTTCCAACAAATGATCAGGCCAAGGAACTTCCCATTGCCACATGGAAACGCCTCTGGAAAGACGCCCCGAGAACCTAACCGGATCTCTGCCAACACAAGGCCGGGTTACCCCTAACTGGGAAACTACTGACACAAATATGTCATTCCCCGATCGTAACTGATCTATATCCGAGGATCCTCGATTTCCAACAACCACAAAGCAATAAATTTGCAGCAACAACATAGGTTAAGTATCTGGGCTCCATACCATGATACCACCTCTATCCAGAAGGAATGACATACACTAAAGGGGCGCTACCCCCTAATAAAATTGCTGCATCCTTCCTGTTTTGACCATTTTCGGGGTGTGAGGTCCGACAAAGTCTCGTCCACAAAGCTACGCTTTAAACAAAGCCATGCTTCGATCAACAAATGCTCAACAGCACTCCGTATGCCACATTACAAATTTGGGAATGTATCACTAGTAACCATCAACTACATAACCTCTAAGGGTGTTAAGCTAAGAGAATAAATTCTCCGCCACCAAGGGAACATATTTGATAGAAACCAGCTTTACATCTCAAATTATAACGTCAGACACACATCCATACAAGTCCATTCCGAGATCGAACGGAACCGAAGGCACTTACAAAGAAGTCCTTGCAATTCGGATATTCACTAATCACGACCGGACTTCCCATCACAAAGGGTAATAAATTTCTATATCGGGGATCAGCCGATGCAGAAACATTCGACGGTAATCCTTTCGTTTTCACAAATATCCGGTCTTCAACACCGGTCATCAAATGCAATCCATACGACGTATCACATATTCGGAATGGGTTATACGACCCCAAGGTCCTTTCCCGGCTAACCCGAATAGTGAGCGCTTATTTAAAAATAAGTGTAGCATTCAAATTCAAGCAATTCACAAAAAATACCTATTTAAAGGTAAATATTGACAGTCGGTTATTTAACTATCAATAAAGATGCGCAACATCATCAGATTCCAAATAATTTTCCAAATTATTTATTTTCCCAAAAATATCTTTACAAGATATAAATTTTCCACACTTCAACCATTTGAAAACAATTTTCAAATCACTTTTCACCTTTACTACTTTTGAAAACAAATTTCAAACATTTTCCTTACGCCGAAATACTTTCATTTCAACATGGTTCATTTAAACCAATTAAATAAATCCTTAACGATTTACTTTATATTTACGTTCCAAATCCGTAAATTAATTCCCACACTTAAAAAATAGATCAATGTTTATTTTTAAACAAATTTTCCTTTCTTTTATAAATTCCATAGTGAATTTACATTTCCAAAATATCTATGAATATACGATTTTCAAATCGACTTCTAAAATTCATTTTCAATTTATCTTTACAAGATAAAATCTCAAAACATTCACTTCATATAGGAAAACATTTCCATACTTATTTAATAATAAGTAATTCACAAATCTATTTATTTTCAGCACTTGGAAAATATTCAATATACTTAAATCGAAATTAAGTATATATTTCATTCTTTAAGGAAATCATTCTCTTAAACATATTTATTTGGGCCCAAACAAATGTTGCGTAAAACATCGTTACGACTACCCAAAATCACTAGTATAGGTATTCGAAATTAAAATAGATATATAAATCCCAATACTATACAACATTTCCTTTCGTAAATCATTTACTATAACAACAGTGTTATAGTCCACCATTTCCTTATTTATCGAAAACGTCTATTTCAACAATGAATGTTGAAATCTATGGTTTCGATGGTTAATACATTTTAAAACATCTTTTAAAACAATTAACTTCATTTTAAAATTTCACTTCTCCAAATCATACCCGTTTTATTCAATAATATATTCACTGTCCAAAATTGTGAATATACTTTATTTTACCAATTCAATGTTTCTACACATTTATCAAAGATTTTCCACAGTCCAAAATCGTGGATATAATTCCTTTAATAATTTCTATGTTTACTTATCAAATTTATTTGATTACGGATTTATAAAACAACGTTTATAAATTCCATTTCTATTTCATAACTACTTCGATTTATAAATCTCCTTTAATAACCAATTCTATTTATATTTTGTTTACATGTCGAATCCAACTTATAAGTAAATTACTTATAATCCATTTATTCACAAATCCATTCTTTTATATCATCATTAATTTATAAATCTAAAATTCTTATTTACTTATAAAACTAGGTACAACTTGATTTTAACACTTATAAAAGCTCGTTTTATAATTCCAATATCTTTAACTTATAAAATATCAATTTTATAAATCTTTTATATAAACCGTTTATAATAATTCAAAAATCCCAATTTAAACTATTTATAAATTTGTAAACTGCTTATTTCAAAATTGGTGGGCACTGTTGAAGTTATATATTCATTTTCATTCAATCTTACATTTCCAATTTCAATTGAACTCAATTTACAATTTCAATTTAATTTGGATTGAGTTTACTTTCTAAATATTGAATTATCAACTATCTTTTATTCACAACTGATTCGTAGCATTATCTTAAATTAGTTCCAATTACTAATTCATTACTAGTTCTAATCCATTTCATCTCGCACAATTCAAATTGGTTGTCAATATTCAGTTTTCAATTTCAGTTTATAACCACGTATATTTAAACTGGATTTCAAATTCCATGATTCTAGGAGATTCTAGGAGAAATTTAAGGAAGCTACAGTGTTTGGACGTGAAGGAATCTTGACCCAATTCAGTTTTAAATTTAAATTGAATTCGACTTAAATTTCAATGCGTTTACTCACCGTACGGTCACACAACAACTCCAAACGCTACGAAATTTGAAATCCAGTAATAATTAAATATTACAGACCCAAAGGAACTGGTTTTGTCGAATTCCGAGACTGTGCCTCGGAAGGCTATTTTTAAATATCGATTCAAACGATATAATTTCAAAACTGAACAAATCACTTTGAAATTCAATTCTGAAGCTTCTATTATCTTCAGTATTATCTATATGAAGTTTACAAGCCTTTGAAATATTTTTATTCGGCTTAAAACTGAAGATTCAAATTTTTATTCAACTTTCAATAGATTAAATTTTATAATTTAATCGCCAAATTCATTCTGAAAATTTGAAATTCAAGTCAAACCATCATTCAAATATTTAAAATTAATTAAATATTTCATTTTCAAATGTTCAAAAATTAATTAAATATTTTCAAATTAAATTGTTCAAAATTCTGGGTCGTTACAGCTCCACGTTCTGTTCTCATTCGCTTGAAGCGTCGAGAGGTTTTTGGTAAATTGTTTGGGTTAACGAATTGATTATCGATTTGTTTACCGAAACGTAAAGTTTTGACAGCATTCGATTGGGTGACTTTGCTATCTTGAACAACATGGGCTTGGTTTGGATTTGCGTTTTGATTTCTGGGATTTGGAATAGGCTGGCTTGGAAATGTGCCTCTTTTGCGTTCACTTACAGACGTGGCTGATTGACTCATTTGCATTTCAAGTTTAGCACTCGCTTGGTTTGTGCTTTGCATATATGAATTCAATAAAATTTTCAAATTGCTATTTGATTGAAGGCTTTGAGTATTTTCTTTAACCAATGTTTTAAGATTTTTCTCAAGTGAACTTAAACGTTTATCATCTTGGGGAGGATGGGCAAAATTTGATTGAAAATTTGATTGTTGCGGTTGATTATGAGACGGACCCGCAAAGTTCGGTTGAAAATGGTTGGGCTGAAAGGGAGGATTTGAAGCATTATTTGGGAATGCTTGAAAATTGGGACGAATCGTATTCGTGTTGGGGTTGTCTTGGTTCTAAGCAAAATTTGGGTAATTCCTCCAACCAGGGTTTTAAGTTAGAGAAAATAGATTATTTTTGGCTTTATTGAAAGAATTGATTTATTCGACAGAAAAGGGACACTGATCGGTTATATGATTAGGATCGTTGCATTTATAACACATCGATTGGGAAGCTTGGTTCATTTGATTCGATGAGAAAACGTTACTGAATTTTTTAATCATTGTGTCGATCTTAGCTTCAAAAGTAAAAGTAGATCCTATTGAGTGTGCACTTGATCGTGAATAAATTGATTTTTCATTCGAACGTTCCCAATTATTTTTCGGCGAGGTTTTCAAGAAATTGCCAAGCATCATCGTGATGTTGGGCAAGAAAGTTGCCTTGACACATTGATTCGAGTATGGTTCGTGAGTTGTTTTCGAGTCCATCGTATAATATTTGGCAATTCGTCCATTTTTCAAAGCTACAGTATGGACATTTTATGAAAAGCTCTTTGAATCTTTTAAAATATTTTCCGAATGGTTCTCCCTTGAGTTGATGAAAGTTTACAATTTCTTTTCAGATTCTACTCGGTTTTTTCAAGGGGTAGAACTTTCTCAAGAAAGCTTTTGCGAATTCTTCCCAATTTTCAATCGAGTTCGATGATACCTTAAGGAATAGTAGCTGCGTGATGAGATGCAGTGACTATGGATGTTCCCGAAGATGTTTTCTCTGGAACAAGTTAAGGAAGTGAGTCTGCTTCAGTGTTGTGGCTGTGTTCAGCCGGTGTTTTTATTGATTTGAGGTCCGAGTTTCTCGTAGAGCTTGTTTTGGAATTCTTTGGCATCTGTGGCAGCAGTGCAGTTTGGAATGTTCTCGGTGTTGGCAAGAGATCTTTTGGCTTAGCAGTTTTCTGAAGTGGAGTTCAGAAGCAGTTAAGTGGACCCGTTCTTCGATGAGTTGGCTAGTTAAGTGTAAGCTGTTCAATTTTGTTAAGGGAGAACAGTTTTTCTTTGGATTTGGTTTGGGAGGTTCGCAAAAGTGACTTGCGATTGTTTGAGTGTTCTCTTGGGTTATCTGAGTTTTTCTGGATGTCTTCAAGTTAGAGTTTTGTTCGCATCTGAAGATTGAGCTTTCTTATCGGCTGGAATTCCAGGAGGGGTACCGGTGGTTCAACTTTATAGTAGAATGGTTCCTAGAGTTGAGATGGTGTAGCAGCTCAGAGTTTTGGAGGAACTTCTGAATTTTTTATGGATTAGTTGAATCATATCTCTGGGGTGTATTGTCCTGTTTGTGCTTGCGTTCTTCTTCAGCATTTTCTTCTACTTTGGATCAGAGTTGAGCAGCGGAAGCAGTTTGGAAGTGTATCTGTTTTCTTTTCCCCGGACAGGAGGGGTGAGTTGTTGTTCTCTGATGTTGAGAAGTTGAGTTTGAGTTCTTGGTTTTGGTTGATCTTGGGGAGATTATTGGTCTAGTTTGTTCTAGAAGCATCAGCGAAGGTTGAGCTGATCAGTAAGTTTGTAGACAGCCCAGGATTGTCTGAAGAGTTTTGTGGATAAGAGTTGAAGGAATTTGGACTGTGAAGTCGGAGATTTAATTTTGGATAAGTTTTCTCTGATCATAAGTGAGCTATAAGTATGGGTAAGTCTGGGAAGTTAGCTCTGAAATGTTTTGGATCCTTTCTGTATCTAGGAGATTAAGTGTTTGATCTACAGGATTGAATTGCCAGTTTGGATAACTGGGATTTGCTGAGTTTCACGTATCTTTGAGGGAGTACGTGTATGATCTATCTTTGGTTGTGGAACCAGCAGTTCTGGAGTTTTGGTTGTTGAGTCAGACTCGTTTGTGGTCTGATATCTTGTCTAGTGTTATAGATATAGTTGTATAGGAGCTTTGTAGCTTCATAGTATTGTTTGTTTGGATTCTCTAGAGCGAGTATCCCGGTATATATATATATATATATACCTGGGTATACTCGATAAAATTCTATCCAGAATTTTATCTGGATAATTAGATTTGTTTGATTGGTTGTTTTTGGTTGTTAGCATATGTTTGATATATGCTTGTGTTTTAAAACTAAATCTTTGATAAGATTATTAAATTACCTTTGTCTTAAATTTCGAGGACGGAATTCTTTTAAGGGGGAAGGATTGTAATATCCCGGAATTTTTAGCAATATCAATTTAATAATCTGTAGTTAAAATTAAATTGATATTGATGTTCTGTTAATAATTATTCAAATAGATTTAATAATCTTCTTCAATAAATATTTAAATTGGTTATTTTATCTTTTAAATGATATAAATTGATTTCTATTTACAATATAAATATATGGTTTATATTTTAAATAGATTGGTATTGTTTTAATTTTAATAAGTAAAGAATATTTCCTAGTTTTAAATATTTGTAGTAAATTGGAAAATTTGTTTTATTTAATATTTAAGTTTTTCAAAGTTAAATAAATGGTTTTGGTTTAAATTTAATATTGAATCATGTTTTAAAATTCTAATATATACATTTTAATTTGGGAAAATTTTGATTTTAATTAGTATTGAGTTTTCAAAGACTATTTCATAAGTAAATATATGATTTTAAAATTGATAAGAAAAATATTGGAATGTTTTTTAAATTAAATTAGAATGAGTTTTAAATTTAGGATAAATTTAACAAAATGGTTTTATGGCTTAATAAAATAGATATTTATTTAATAAAAATGTAATTTCTTGTAAAATTATTTTTAATTTAATAATAAGAAGATATTTATAAAAACAATATTGATATTGTGTTGTCTTTATAAATAAGCTTTGAATAAGAATTTGTAATTTTTATTTCAAATTGAATTTATATTTATAACTTGATTTGAAAATAATTGATTTTTGAATTTAGTTTGAATTTAAATTTAAAAGTATAAATTTTAAATTGTTTAATTGTTTAATTATAATATGTATAAGTTTATTTATAAACATGATTTGTTGTTATTTCTCTTGTAAATTTATACACATGTTTAAATATAAACTAACAAGTGAATTTAGGCTAACATATACATTGATTCATAAATTAGTACTTGTTATTTTAAAGAAAAACAAGTGTTCAAAATTAGCATTTACAAATTGACAGGTGTCTAACTTTTGACAAGTGTTAAATTTTAGCTTTTATTTTTCTTTTCTTTCGTTAAAATCTGAAAATACATTTAGTTAAGTTTGCATCTTCATTCCATATTACATTTTCATTCTTCCCTAATCAAAACAAAGATCAAACTCATTTTCTTCATACATACATTCTCTTTAAAAATCTGCAAAATCTAAATCAAAGATCAAGTCTGCATATCCCAAAACCATATTCAAATCTGCAACCCCTCAAATCAAGTAAATCTGCATTTCCTAAAAGAATCCACAAATCTGCTTTATAATCAAAGTAAAAACCTGCATACTCCATCCCTCATCAAAGATCAAATCTGCATATTCCTCTTCTTCAACAATCAAACTCATCTGCCTTAAATTCAAATATCAATCTACACTTCCTCAAAATCAAATGAAGTCTGCACTCTGTTTCAAACCTGGAATGAATAAAGACCTTTGCATTTCTGTTTGAACCTGGGATTCTGCATGCTAGCATTTGGGTCAGGAAATTTAGGCAAAACTACATATCATTCCAGACATAAAGTATAAAGGAGCAAGCCTGCATATCTTATTTCTGCAAGTTTCAAAGTGATCAATAAAGCTCTGCATATTTTATTTCTGCAAAATTCAAATGAACAACAGGGGTCTGCATTCAATAAAAAGGTGAGTAACATATATATCTTAAACTATAAATAGGTTGCTTGTTAAATGTTGAGATAAATATGTTTGTGTGCTTATATAAGGTCTGATGTAATTATGATTGAATGTGCATGTTGATTATACTTTGCTGTGTTCCTAGATTTATCATTCTATTTAAAGAATTCCCTACCATTGATCTAAATTGAGATAACATCTGGGTTTTAAAAATAATAAAAAGGGTTTGCTGATTATAGATTAGTATTCAAACTTATAAAGTAAAGTGTTATTTCCTTAAGATAAGGTTTAAAAAATATATATTAGAAGAAGTTAAATTACAGAGTGATATCTCTGTAAAAATAAGTAATACCACTTTATGTTGATCTTGATTAAATCCAGTCATATTAACATTGAAATCCAGTTTTATAAACTAAAAGCATTTACTGGAACTTGATTTTTAAATCAAGTAGTAGGAATTTTAGAGTATTGTTTCATTTACTGTCTGTTCTTGAACAAAAATATGATTTTGAGCAATCACTTGCATTCTGTAGTTTAAGAAAACTCAAAACTCTTCTGAGTTATTAAGTAAAGATCATAGATCCATAGAAAAATCTGGAATGAGAATAATAATTGCTAGATTTGTTGCTGTGGGGAAATCTTGGTATGAACCCTAGTTTGAATAGGGGTTAGAGATTGGGTCAGTGAAGAGGTGAAGAGTGGACCGAGTGCTTTGGTGTTTGGGAAAGGGGTAGAGGATGTGTTGAAGCATTCGTGGCCGGAGAGGTTGGATGTCAGGTGGTCGGAGGTGAGAAATGTGGCCGTTGACAGGGTTGAGCATAAACCTGTAATACTTTTTCCAGGTTTTGGAATTTGGGGTTTCTTAACTTAATTTTTGAATTCTTGTTTAATTGCTTGATCTGGGTTGATGTTTGAAGTTGTGGTGGGTTGCTGGCTGTGGCTTGATCACCTGAGATGATCGGCAGAGGTGGCGGCGATGAGTTCTCTAGTGAACTATTGGTTTGGGGATGTTTCAGGGGAAGGTTGAGTTGCTCAGAGTAAATGCGAGAATGACTCTAAGCAGGTCAATAGGAAACTCGAAGTAGGAATGCATAAAACCCGAAGTAGCTTTGGAATATTCTCGGGTTTACTCTGTATGTTACAGGTTACAGAAACCTGTAGATAAGGTTTTGATTTGTTTTTTTTAAAACCTGTAAATCTGGGTTTAAGGATTTTTAAAATCTGTAGTTTTAGGGTTTAAAGCAAAGTTTAGGTTTAAATTCAATTCAGGTTTGAATTTCTGATTTGAAATTCAAATGCCAGTTTTTAAAAACAGACATTTAAGTTTAAAATTTATCTTAATTAACTATATCATGTTGATAAATAGTTTAAACTTCTTGGTAATGAGATTTTAAAATATATGAATAGATTTAAGGTTAATTTAAATCTAGAAATTCAAAGTTTAATTTGAGTTTAAGTTTTAAATTTTAAAGAAGGTTTAAAAATTGAAGTTTTAAATTAAATGTAAATTTAAGTTATAAAAATCTTTGAAATGAATTTAACTTCAAAATTTTATGATTTCTTTAACAAACTTTTGTTTTGTCCTAAAATTTAAATAGGTTTAATATTATTTAAATTTTGATGAGTTTTTAAATTTGTTCTATTTTAAACTTGTATTTAGAATGGAAATTTAAAAGTAGTTCAAAAAGCTCTTTGTTTCAATTAAATTGTTCTAACATAATTAAGTTATGTTTATCTTGGAATTTAAATTAAGATTTATGTTTTAGAATTAATTAACAAGGTAATTAAGATTTGTTAATTAATTTAATTAATTAACTGAAATTGGAATTAATAATTAATTAATGATTAATCAATTTGGAATTAAGATCATTAATTAGATTAGTAATTAATGATGAATAAATATTATTAATTATGTGATTAAGTTTTAAAATTAAGGTTAATTAATTTAATAATTAACTTTAATTAATAAATGATTAAAGATAATTTAAATGGTAATTAATTTAAGTTAATTACTTTATAAAATAATTTAAGGATGGTTAATGAAGGACATTAACCATGATTATTTAACAATTAATTAATGTAGTTAATTTTTATAATTAATTAGATTAACTAATTTAATAATAATCAATTATGAAATGTTTTGAGTGTAATTACTTGATAAAGTAATTTGGAAATTAATTACTTAATGTAATTAATTTAATTTAATGAGATTGTTTAATTTAATTAATTTAGTTTAATTAATTTTAAACACTTGTGTTTTAAAGATAATTACTTTATGTAATTAATGATTTGGAAATTACTCAGTTAAGTAATTGTTTAATAATTACATGACTGTAATTAAGTGGAGATGTTTAAGTGTGAGGTAAATTGGTTTAATTATTTAGTAATTAATCAAGGAATTAATTAAGTAATAAATTAAAGGATAATTAATTTGTTTAATATAGTAATTAAGTTAGCTAATTACTAAATGTAATTAATCTGTGATGATTAATAATTATAAGTTAATTACTTAAGGTAATTAAAAATTAAGGACCATTAATTATTTAATTAATGATGTAATTAAAGTTGATTAATTATGATTAATTAATCAATAATAAGTAATTAAGGTAATTAATTAATTAATTAAGGATTAATTATGATTAATTAATTAATTGAAGTAATTAAAGGTTAATTACTGTTTTGTTTGAGGATATTTAATTTGTGAAATTAATTAAGGATAATTGCTTGAATGTAATTAAGAGTAATTAATCAAGAGTGATTAATTAATGTAATTTATTTTGAATGATTGATTAATTGATTGAAATCAATTAAATGGTTGAGTAAGCAAGTTATAATTTGATGAAGTAATTAATTTAATTTATTTTAAATTAATTAAAGATAAAGGAATTAATTTAATTCATTTTAAATTAATTGGAGATTGGAGATAATTAATTTAATTCATTTTAAATTAATTATATTATGGTATGAGTAAATCTTTGCTTATGTATGAATGGATGTCATTGATTGACTTGGATGTTTTGAAATCTCAGTAATGAGATAAATGATATTGTGTGGTATGGATGTTTGGTTGTATTGTGATGATAACATAGGTTATCTATTGTGATGGTGATATATGGTATATCTATTTGATATTGATAATGTGGGTTACCTGTTATGTGATAATGTTGATTATCAGTTATGGTTTATGAATTATCTATCTGTGTGTATATAGATAATGTAATTGAATTGTTTTAAGACTTTTAAACAACTTGGCCTTAAAAGACACGCTTTGGTTTCCGATGAGATCGAGATCGGGTTTGCTACATTACAGCGTGATAGGGGGCTCTCGCTTTGCGTTAGGTGGCGAACGGGAGACTCTTACCCCTACATGCCCCCGGGGATAGTATAAGGTCTTGCGGGGTTGGTTGCGAGTCGAGAGGCTGGCCGTAAAAGCAAACCCGAGGTATCACTGTGAGCCACAGCGAGGCTGGGATGGTTGAAAAGCCTACTGGTCGTGAGCCGTTGCTGATGGTTGAAAAGCCTAGGTCATCTCAGCTGGTATCAGAGCATTAGGCTGAGTGAATACCTAGGCTCTGAAGTATGTCTTTCTTTAGGGAGCATTAGGTTGAGTGAATACCTAGGCTCTGTAGTGGTGTCTTTCTTGAGAGAGCGTATTTGTAATTTTTAATATATATATATATATATATATATATATATATATATATATATATATATTTATGTCTACCTATCTGTTGGGTTGCCTGTTCAGGTTTTCCAATATAAGTTATAAAGGTAGATGGGGTAGTAGTGTGCGTAACACGATTACTACCATTGGTTGGAGTTTGTTTGAGGTTGGAAGTGTATCTATTGAGACTGTAGACCTAATACCGTCTCGAGTAAGTTCTGTAGTGATGAAGAACTTCATTGATCTCTGAAGGAAACCTATGAAGGTTCGGAGTTCATCTTTGAAGTGCAGAATTGAGTTTGTATCTGTTGGCTTGGCAGAAGCAAGTGATGGTATTTTGATACCTTAAGGAATAGTAGCTGCGTGATGAGATGCAGTGACTATGGATGTTCCCGAAGATGTTTTCTCTGGAACAAGTTAAGGAAGTGAGTCTGCTTCAGTGTTGTGGTTGTGTTCAGCCGGTGTTTTTATTGATTTGAGGTCCGAGTTTCTCGTAGAACTTGTTTTGGAATTCTTTGGCATCTGTGGCAGCAGTGCAGTTTGGAATGTTCTCGGTGTTGGCAAGAGATCTTTTGGCTTAGCAGTTTTCTGAAGTGGAGTTCAGAAGCAGTTAAGTGGACCCGTTCTTCGATGAGTTGGCTAGTTAAGTGTAAGCTGTTCAATTTGGTTAAGGGAGAACAGTTTTTCTTGGGATTTGGTTTGGGAGGTTCGCAAAAGTGACTTGCGATTGTTTGAGTGTTCTCTTGGGTTATCTGAGTTTTTCTGGATGTCTTCAAGTTAGAGTTTTGTTCGCATCTGGAGATTGAGATTTCTTATCGGCTGGAATTCCAGGAGGGGTACCGGTGGTTCAGCTTTATAGTAGAATGGTTCCTAGAGTTGAGATGGTGTAGCAGCTCAGAGTTTTGGAGGAACTTCTGAATTTTTTATGGATTAGTTGAATCATATCTCTGGGGTGTGTTGTCCTGTTTGTGCTTGCGTTCTTCTTCAGCATTTTCTTCTACTTTGGATCAGAGTTGAGCAGCGGAAGCAGTTTGGAAGTGTATCTGTTTTCTTTTCCCCGGACAGGAGAGATGAGTTGTTGTTCTCTGATGTTGAGAAGTTGAGTTTGAGTTCTTGGTTTTGGTTGATCTTGGGGAGATCATTGGTCTAGTTTGTTCTAGATGCATCAGCGAAGGTTGAGCTGATCAGTAAGTTTGTAGACAGCCCAGGATTGTCTGAAGAGTTTTGTGGATAAGAGTTGAAGGAATTTGGACTCTGAAGTCGAAGATTTAATTTTGGATAAGTTTTCTTTGATCATAAGTGAGCTATAAGTTTGGGTAAGTCTGGGAAGTTAGCTCTGAAATGTTTTGGATCCTTTCTGTATCTAGGAGATTAAGTGTTTGATCTATATGATTGAATTGCCAGTTTGGATAACTGGGATTCGCTGAGTTTCACGTATCTCTGAGGGAGTACGTGTATGATCTATCTTTAGTTGTGGAACCAGCAGTTCTGGAGTTTTGGTTGTTGAGTCAGACTCGTTTGTGGTCTGATATCTTGTCTAGTGTTATAGATATAGTTGTATCACTGCACCAGAATCCTCATTTCGCAACGGCTTTAAGCCGTTGCAAAATAATTTAGCCGTTGCGAAATGGGCAGTGGTAAAAATTTCGCAACGGCCCTTAGCCGTTGCAAAATATATATTTGCAACGGCTAAGGGCCGTTGCGAAATATACTTTAGCAACGACTTGTAACCGTTCCGGATTTTATTTTGCAACGGCTTAAAACCGTTGCGAAATGTAGATGTATAACTGATGATTTTCATACTAGCAACGACTTTAATCTGTTGCTAATTAATATTTTATTTTTTTAAAAACATATTTGAAATTTTTCTCTCCACCAGCGATAGTCATTTCATTATCATAATTAATACAACAAATTGCAAATTTAACGGTATCACAGAAGAAAGATTATTAAACCAAATATTTTTTTTAGATTAAACACAAAAACCAAACATAACAAACGTTTGAATTATAATGTTCAACATCAACACACACCACAATATATTTCGACAAGTATACATAACATACATAGTACAACAACGTCATCATTACATAATACAACATACGGTACATAACGTCTTCCTCCAATCATCTAACGCTTGTTGGAGACTGGATATTGACATAAAATACTTATTTAGAATATCCTGCATACACTGGTATATCTAGCCGCAGTATATCCTGCAAACACAAAATCAATAATGTATTAGAATATCAACTAGCATATAGAAATTTGGATAAGAAAATTTATTAGAATATCAACTGTATTAGAAAGGACCCATTTCAATTACATTTACAATTTTTAAGCTTCAATTTACATTTTTACAAAGTTTAAAAAAAAACTGACCGTGCACATTTCTGTGCACTGCCTGCTGCAGTAACAGTGCACATCACTGTTCAAACTAAATCTCCATCCTTGTTGCTTCGAGCATCTCGACCACCACACAGTGCAGACATCATCCACTCCTCTTGCTACTGTCAAACATCCCATTTCACACAGTTCAATAACTTCTACATTGCTACTTGTCTCTTCCCAAACTTGCAACCTTCAGCAACAATACAAAATCATCAAAACTCCTGCCTGCATACATAGCATTTTCAAACTTCATTCCCCCACGGTCTACAACATCAATTACCACCAAATATCATCTACCTTGACCATCTCAAGCAACTGCATTTGTACATATACCATTTACATAATCTATCATCACTTCATCCTCTACTGCCAATACATCACCACCCCTAAACATGCTATAGTTGACCTGTATGTCCTGATCATAGCCGCATACCATGTCTCGGCATGTAAGTTTTGTAGTCACAAGATAATGAAAAACCAATCATTTGTTCCACTGCCTTTGGTAGAGGCATTTCAAATTGCAATTGCTACAGACAATTTCCATTTTCAATTTGCAACAACAGTCACTCCAAATTCTATTTGATGTTTTCTATTTTCTATTTGTTGTTTGTTGCAATTCATTTCATTTTAGTTTGCAGTTGAGTGTCATTTCATTTTAATAAAAAAAGCAAACAAATACTGGTTTCATTTCAATTTGCATGTTCATCATTTCATTTCATTTTATATCTATATCACTACCTGCACAACTACATACACAACTACATCATACCTGACCACACTATTGCTTTGCTTCAACCTACTGTTTTCAACCATACCACTGCACTTAACTTCAAACTACCACCTTCAAACACTTCTACTTCTCTGATTTCCAACTGCCACAACATCATCTTCCCCTCTTCATACAGTTTCTGGTATCACCTCTACAACCACATGCTACCCCTTTGCCTTGCCTTCATACCACAGCAGTTTCTTCATCACTGTCACATTCACCATCAAAACTCCTCTTCACATCCCCTGCTTCACTTCCCCACTTCCATACAAACACATCAACACAAAACAACTTCACCAACCTACCTGCCATCAATCAACAAGCAATTGACATCAACCACTTTTCCTTACAACCAACAGCAACACCCTCCCCTCCGTCTCATTACAAACTGCTGCTTCTCTGACACAGCCACCATCCCTGCCTTGCCACCAGTGCGACATCACAGACCAACCGTCAACTTACTCCATTATCCTAACAACTGCATCACCATCATTGTACAACTCCAAGCCCGCATCCAATCACTATCATCCTAAAACCATCAACTCCTCCTCCAACTGTTACACTACTGCCACTCCCATTCACCTTGCTGCCTTACTTCAGTTGCCATAATAACAGTGCACATCAAATAGTGTCCCTGACCACCAGCAGCAACAAAAAAACCCAGATACACACAACATAATCATACCTCTCCTGTATACAAACTCCATCCATCACTAGTGCACAGTTTAACTCAACACTGTCAAAACAACCCTTCATCATTATTTTATTAAAAAGTTTCAATATTATGTTTTCAATATACATGTCAAATGACATTGAATGTGGTGATGAATTGGAGAATTACAGTTATACTAATATACATGTCAACTGAACACCTGACCATCTTCCATTGCCTCTTTAAACAAACTCTAACCACCCACCTTGCACACTTCAAACAAGTCTAATCCTACCCAAACAACAAGCATTCAACCTCATCACACTGCCTTCAATCCCCCATCTACTTGCCACAACCACCTCCTCACCCAACCATCGCTGTCTCCTCCAATCCCAAACTCCTTCAACTTCCTCTGCCATATACAAGCTGCTCCTTATCAAAACTTCCACTGCAAATTCATCTCACTCGAAATCAACATCACTGCAACAGAAATCTGCTACCACCTTCCACAAACTCACCACTGCAACCCACATCCATCTCTAATTGATCCCATCGTACTTCCTACCATAATTCAACCTTCAATACCCAATCACGACCGGAAGCCAACACCTAACACCACTGCAACCTCACCAATTTTCTCCGCGAACCAACAACCTTCGTTTAGGGGATTTCATCACCAAACCACCTCATCAATCAAAATCTAGCAAACTTCACCCACGACCTCATCAAAATCCATGACCAGTGACCACAATACGACCTCCTCCTACACCCACGAACCAGCCAAACGCCAATAGCAATCAAACCAGCGACTTTATTTCGGAATTCTGGAATTCATTGATTTTTGATTTTTATTGATTTTGGAATTCTAAAATTTGGGTCTTAGTTTAGAATTGGAATTACGAGCTTGTTCGCTTAATTGCTATTTTTTTTAAGTTTTAAATTTGTGTAAGTAATGGGTGTTTACTGATTGAGTGTGAGTTTTAAGTTTTGAGTAAATTATTTGTTTTATTTTCTTTTTTATTTATTTTTGTAAAAATAAAATTGTTTGCTGAATTGTTTTCGGTCTGTGCGAGAATTTGGGTTTAGTCAATTTTTTTTTCCCACTTCAAAAATAAAATAAAATAAAGAAAAATTTACTTTCATTTGGCTTGGGTGGCTCCAGTTGAGTTTAATTTTTATTTTATTTTTTTAGTTTTCTTTAGTTTAACTTTCATTCTTTAGTTTACCATTGCCACAACATCTCCTTGACATCAAACACTTCACTGAAACATTCCTCTGAAACACTGCTCATCTGCCATTTTTCACCATACATTCACTTATTAAATTGAATACTATCTTTGTTACGCAATATAATGTGAAGTTATCTTTGTTACCCTTGTTGTTGACTCGTCAATGAAAAAAATCATTGCTACTACAGAGTAACTAAAATATTGTACTTTCCTATACTATTCCCTCCGCTGGTTTTTTTTAATTAACATCTTAAAAAAAAATGAAAGTAAGAAACAAGACAAGAAAGAAATAAAAGTGTATTTATGAAATACAGTTCCCCTGATGTTAAAGGTTATTCGTCTAATTTAAGACCATTTGACTTTTTCACTAAGTAGATGCATGCAACCAAATAGTGCTTGACATTAGTTTACTTTCATAAACTTATTAAACGATGCTTTCAACATAAGAATGTACTGCAATTAACTATGCCAACAGTTATACAAAAAAATTATACAAAAAAATGTTACCTTACGGATCAAGCTTTTCTAAATCAGAAAGGTACACAGAGAAAGCATCTTCAACCTGAAACAAATGTTAAAAACCTGAAACAAAGAACAGATCAGAGAATTATCCGATTTTGTATAATTTTCAGTTTTGATATTAAGATTGGAGGATTCTGATATTAAGAACAAATCAAAGAACATATATAGGTTTCCATTCAGATTGAATTTATTGGATAATAATAATGTATACTTGCTCCTGCGTCTAAAGATACCGAATTGAACTCTTTGGATGACAGACATAACCACCGACTCCAACATCATCAAAGATTATAGCAAGAGGATGATTTTGTTTGACTGTGGGCTCATCTGGTAATAGTATATTGTCCACAATCAACTTCTCATGTGTAGGAGGTACAGGTTTTCCATGTATTATGGATGCCGTCGAATCTCTGCATACAAAACCTGTTGCAGTGACTTCTAGATCAAAGTTCAACACTTCACATTTTTGATTTTCCTGAACATGCGAAATAAGCGGGTTAGCAGCATCGTCATTGTTCGACGTTCTTCCAACACTTTCATGATGTGTCCCACCACTTCCTCCTTCGTTGGAAGCAATGTCTGGCATCTGTTTCACATATCCTTTTAATATGTCAACCAATGTGTTCAATGTCCCCTTCACATTCTCCAAAGAACCCTCTACCTTCTCCATCCTTGTTTCCAATCTATTTGAGTCTTGTTTACTCCTTCTGAGTTGTTTACGTGGAATAGTAGATGCTTTAACTTATGTCTTTGGTATTATAGTTCCAACACTTCGAGTCCGGCCCCTTTTATCTTTGCCGAACGTTTGTGACAAGATGTCTTCATCCAATGGCATATCTTGTTCCTCGTCGTCATTGATTGTTTCCCTTGCTTTTGCAATTTTACCCTAAAATATGATAATACTTGAGATATTTAATTTCGTGCATATAAGTTATAGGCCGATAAACCATGTAAACATATATGTCATAACAGTAAATGATTTTTAATTTATCATCTAAAACAATATATTGTTTAACTTATAAAGTACGAAGAATTTGAATCCGATATGGTACCATCCTTTTTTGTATGAGTTTTCTCCCACACTTCCCGGCATATGATTTCTTTTCCTGGATTTTCAATTGCCTGCAACCGAAACATCGATTATCAAACCAACTGATTCTTATTCGAAGAGTTTATTTCCTACCGATACAATCTCATTCAATGAAATGGTAAAATGCAACGAAATAACAAAAAATTAAAACTGTACCATTTTATGTTCTACTACGGCGTGACTTGTACGACCACTGTGATGGGTATAACTGTATTGTGATCTATTTTTTTTGCCTAGCTCTCTTCTTTCGCGTGCGTCGGGTTTTTCTTCATTTTTCAAGAATCCGTCCCAATCTTCTACGCTAACTTTTGGCGGACAGTTTTTCCTTCTAGCTTCATCATTATCAAATTTGTCGTAGTACCCTGTCCTCAATTCACTTTTGTATCTTCTAAATGATTCAAACATTTTTTTAAAATACAACTCTTTTGTATCCGACTCTAGCTCATAAAATGTCTGTATATATTGAAGATAAAAAATACGTTAAAAAGGAAATACAAGAAAATTAAAAGAGGTTGTATATACCTTAGGTGACATTCTCTTTTAAACAATAACCTGAACTGAAATGAAGTGGTGATAGAAGTGTGGTTTTGTGGACAGAGGTTGGAGGTGTAATTGAAGTGTTGGTGGTTTATTTATGCATAAAATCGAAATATATTATAAAATGGAAGTGGTACATTCATAAAATATAAAATCTCAAAAAAACCAGGTTGCAACAAATTAAAATATTAAAATATGCAATGATATAGTTCAAAAAATAATATGTGTGTGAATTATTTTATAAACAAACACTTATGCTGTATGTATACAACAGAATAGTTCGTGCATTGCACGGATCTAGAGTTGGCTAGTTTATGTTAGATGATGTGGACAGTAATCAAACCTTACTAGATTATATTTTTAAAACCAAAGAAATAGTTATGAATGACTGGGTAAATTTGTGCATCTTTATACTTACATAAAATCTAGCAGTTATTAGTAAATGAAAACCAGATCGAAATAATAATTTATACATGCATACAACTGAAAAAGAAATGTGATAGTGAACAACTGAGCATGGATTTGTAAAGAAGCATGTACACAAGTATACTTTGCCATCTTATAATCAAATAACACAAATATTGTTTCTTCTTAATTTGGACTGAAAGGAAGAATATAACTACACAAAATAGTTTAAAAAAAATGCAGATAAGACAAAAAAACTATACAAATTGTATTTCTTCAAGCATAAGAATAAAACAAATTGAGAAAAAACATTGGTTTTTACATGATCAGAAATCAAACTGGAACGAGATAAATAATTAAAATACATAAAAAATTTGGTGCTCAATATTTGGTTAATAACCCAACAACTAATATGCCTACAGAGAGAATTTATTGCTGACTTACAGCAGGCTATCGTGACGAGAAACCAAGCAAGATTTTATGTTTAAGTGCTTACCATTTGATTTGAGTAACTTGTTGCAAAATACATATATTAAATGCTAGTAGATTCCATTAACTCAACCCTCTGCATTAAAATTCACTACTTCAATTCATTGACGAAACACATCATTTGCATTAAAAATTATGTTAAACAAACTTAATGGAAAAACAACCCAAAAGTCATTGGTTCACTAAGATACTACGGTGAACTCTTGTATCCCATTAATATGTTCTATTTCATGAATTAAAATTTATATATTGTTATAATATATAAGCAAAACATATTTACTATAATTTCCAGTACTAGTACTGTAATATAGATGGAATATAGAGTAAGTGCTAAAGGTGCATGTTGAATAAGCAGCAATGAAGTCTATAGTTTAACTCCAACATGAGTAATACAACTACTGAAACTGATCAAATTATATAACATATTTTATTTTACATATTTTTCTTCATATATTTAGGTTGATCAAACAGAATATATGCATATTTTATTTACTTTTACAATCGTTAGGACCAAAAGAACTTTATATCAAACTTATTTTATTTATTGATATCTTTATTGTCAGTGTATAGTATAATATCTCATATCATTGAAGTCATTGAAGTGAAAAAATGTGTTGTGCCATTTGTGTCACTTGTGCTATTTGTGCCATTTGTGCTTTTCAACAGGTTAACAGTGAAAAAAAATGACTTACCCGCAATTCAGCCCAAACGTCATCTTTACGTTTGTTTGGTACTTTATCCCAACTTTCATATGATATCGGCACATGCGTTCGTACCAATTTACCAAGTCTACTGCCTATTTTCCCAGCATTATCAGAAACTGGAACACCATATGCATTTGTCTCAACTTTCTCGGGTTGTGAAGATGACGAATTCGCGACTGAATTGATCGACGTTTCTGCGGCTTCTGACATTGTTGCTGCAAGTATTCAGAAATAAACATATATGAGTTCCCAGCATAATTGTACACAGCACATAATTGTACAGCATAATTGTACTTGCAAAATAGTTGTATGAGTGAAACCTGCAGAAAAAGCCCAATTTTTTACAGGATGTCTAATAAAAGCAAGCAAGGATTATTACCTGAAAATGAAGAAAAACCGGGTATGTCGCTCCAAATTCCATATAGTAAAAGACATATTGAAAATTGATCAATCAGATTTCATGAATTTAGAGTAATAATTAAATAGTGATACATGAAAAATTCTAAATTCATAATCAAAAAATTCTAAATTCATCCACATTTGGAATTCAACTCAATTAAATTAAGAAATACATCTTATATTAACATATGCATTTGGTAAGATCTTCTAATTTTTTATTATCTTCAAAGGCTGATTGATAGACGGTAGGAAACCCAAGATCGTCCACAGTTGTGGTCAAGCGCTTAGGTGTGTGTAAAACCACAAACCATCCGCTATTTTTTTAAATCTTTTGAGTAGAACACTTGATTCTCTTCTGACGCAAGAATAAATGGCTCATCGTTCATCCTATCTTTGGTCTTTAATATCCCTAAATTAACTATAATCAAGTTTGAAACAGGATCAATCTTGCAACCATTGACCTTGTCTTCGACTTTTACCCAATCACAATAAAAAACCGTTTGTTTGAAGTCTATATAATCCAACTCAATTATCTCCTGAATAACTCCATAATATAGTGTTTCAGCTTCTGCATAATTTTTATCTTTCCCACTGGCTCTAAATTTTGTGATTGCTCTCATACATACACCGCTGTCTTGTGTTACCATCAGCTCTTCGTATTTTTTCGGGGAAAATGTAAACCCATTTACTTGGTACTTCATATAACTGCGCTCCTTGAACTTCGGCCCATTCACAAGGCGCCAAAGAGTTGAATCAACATCGTTTGTTTTTACCAACTAAAAAAATGAAATATGTGAAAAGTTTGATTAATAAGGTGTATGATACCTTTAAGTACGCGTGAAATATTAAATAAGCTTTAATATATACCTCGCCACGTAACCATAGAGTAAAACTTTGACAATCTTCCACGGATGAAACCCCATTTCGAGATTGAGATTTAGTACTTTTCACATAGATGTTATACCTCCTGCAAAAAAAACATTTCAAAAAATTTATATATTTACAATGGTGGAGATTCAGGAGTTATTTGTGAACTTACTTCTCCCATTCATCCAACCCATCATACTTATTGAGGACCCATCTACGAACTTGTTCAAACTGCACCGAGGTTAAGGTTATGTCTTTACCATTATCTAGAGGCATCTCACCAGCAAACTCATCATCCTCGTCTAAGAAAGCCTCACGAGTATGTTTATGTGTGCCATCGCTTCCTTTTGGCATATACTCCATGCAGTAAAGACTAGCTTCCTGTGCGATATATCCTTCTGCAATACATCCTTCAATATATCTTTTGTTGCGGACGTATCCTTTATATGTTTTCATCAACCTATGAATATAAATCGATTACAAATAACTAGTACCAATTTAAATCGAATGATGATGAACAAAATAGAGATTAGTAAATTACTGTTCAAAAGGATACATCCACCTATATCTAACAGGACCGCATTTCAATGCTTCATCGGCTAAATGAACCATAAGGTGGATGCTGATGTCCAAAAATGCAGGTGGAAAATATTTGTCAAACATACAAATTGCTTCTACCAAACTAGTATTTGCTTTTAAAAGATGTTCTCTGTTAATTACCTTTGAACATAAAATGTTAAAAAATAGACTTATACGATGTATAGCATTACGTAGATCCTTATATTGTGGATAAGAATGCTGAAGCAATACCGGAAGTAATTGCTGCATTATGACGTGGTAATCATGAGACTTCATATTTGTTAGTTCAGGAGGATTAATGTTCACATTGTTATTGAAATTGGAAGAGAATTTGCTAGGCACTTTTAGGCTTTTCAAAATGGTGCAAAATCGTATCCTTTCGTCTTTGCTCAAGGTGAAAGTTGCATCTGGTATGATTACTTTATTTCTTTCAGGATCTTCACTCACCCACAATTTTTGTTTTATACCCATGTTTTTCAAATCCTTACGTGCATTGATGTCGTCTTTTGACTTGTCTTTATGACCCATAATTGTGCTAATGAGATGCTCAGTGACATTCTTCTCTGTATGCATAACATCAATATTATGTCGGACCAAATTTGCTTTCCAATATGGCAAATCAAAGAGGATCGACCTTCTATACCACGCAGGAACATTCTCAACTTCATCTTCATCGGTTTTATTTTATCGTTTTCAACCGATTTCTAATTTGTCTTTACCAACTTTCATCTTGATATTAGCTACCTTCTCTTCAACTTGATAACCAGTCAACGGCCGTGGAGGACGACGATATTCTTGTTTGTTATCAAAGTTTGTTTTTTCGTCTCGAAACTTATGTTTGAAAGGAAGAAATCTTCGATGTCCCATGTAACACATCTTCTTACTTGCACGAAGATAGTAAGAACAAGTGTCTTCCCTACATGTAGGACATGCAAAATAGCCATGAGTTGTGCATCCCGATAAAGTCCCAAGTGCAGGATGATCATGAATTGCCCACAACAGCCTAGCTCTCAATGTAAACTCAGAATTATGAAATGAGTCAAATGCATCGACTCCTTCCCATAACAGTTGTAACTCATCTATTAACGGTTGCAAATAAACATCAATATCCTTTCCTGGTTGTTTTGGTCCAGAAATCAACAATGCCAACATTGAAAACTCTCTTTTCATGCACATGGATGGATGAAGATTATATGGTACTATAACTACTGGCCAACAACTATAACGGTTACTTAGAGATGCATGTGGATTGAAACCATCCGTTGCTAATCCAAGCGTGACATTTCTTGATTCAACAGCAAATGTTTTGTCAAAAGCATCTGCAGCTCGCCATTGAGAAGTATCACATAGGTGGCGCATTACGTCTGAATTAGACTTGGCACGACCATGCCAAGTCATAGCATCTGCTATCCATGGTATAGTATACAACTTCCTCAGCCTAGGAATTAGAGGGAAATGTCTCAACGTCTTCTGAGGTACTTTTGCAACTCTTTTCTCTTCATTGAATGTTGTTTTATATCTTGATTGTTTGCAAACTGGACAAAAAACTGTATTTGCATCATCCTTCCAATACAAAATGCAGTCATTAATGCACGCATCGTAAGTTTTGTAATCCATACCAACTTGCTTAATCATCTTCTTCATGTCGTGATACTTTGTTGGCAGTGTGATACCTTCAGGAAGTAATTCCTTTATGAATTCTAGGAGTGCTGTCACACCATTGTCGGAAAAGCCATACTGGGTTTTCAAGTTATTCAGCTTGACGACGAAATACAATTTTGTTATCCCTTTTGGACATGAAGGATACAATGGCTCTTTTGCATTATCAAAAAGTGATTTATACTTCTTGCTTTGATTGGCCTACCAATCAACATCAACCGTGGGCGAATCCTCAATATTGTCTGGCAACAAACTTGTAGGTTGAAATTGATGAAATCTATTAGCATCATTGACCATATCTTCCATCCTAGGAAGTTCAGAGTCATTGGTACTTATGGCTTGACTAACAGGTTGTTTTTTGTTCATTGCTGACTCTTCCCCATGAAAATGCCAAACAGTATATGATTGGACAATTCCCCATCTAAGCAGATGAAAATGAATTTCATCTAATTTAATTTTCATTTTCATATTTTTGCACTGTGTTCAAGGACAAAAATAGATTTCCTTATTGCCACCATTTTCTACAACAAAATCAATAAACTTCTGCACTCCTTCCATATATCGTGGGGTTCTTTGATCGGCTTCTTTCATCCACTCTTTATCTATAATTGAAGACATATTGATCTGCCAACCAAAATATATACAACATTTTATAAACTTGAAAGTATGAACAACTTAAAGAATAATTACATGCACAAACTTTACTATATTATTTGCTCAAAAAGTGCAACAATATATAATTTAGGTAAGAGGATAATGGATGCAAATAAGTAGTCTATCCAAATTGAAATATATTTGCTATGGAACATAGACGATATAACCCAAACATTTATTTTTGCAGATTTATACTTATATTCTGCCAGTTAATATAAATAAGAATGACAATATATTGGCTGTGGAATGATCATTTAAGCAAACAAAATACTATATAACAATTCTAGTTTTACCTATTTATTGTATGGCTGTGGAATGTAGGATGGGTAGACTTTGAGAAGTCTGGCAGTCTACGGTAATTAAAGAAAAATTATGCTCATTTTAGTAAGAGTTTATATAGTACAAGGAAAATATAAAGTGGTACCACAAAGTTTACAAACGTGTTTGTCATTTGTAAATTCTTATTAACTGCAAATCTGACTATATCCTCCTTCCAATTTCCTATGCGCCCTCCGTCCTTTTACACAACCTCTAAACACTCATATACTAAATATTGACAGCAATAAATTATTTAAAATATTATTGATTTGAGTGGATGAGATTACTAGAACACATGGATGAACAAACATTTAGGATAAACAAAAAATTTCTTATCCTGAAAGGGCATTACAAGAGAAAAGTTCCACTATGCATAACATATCGCTGTAGCTAAGTCTGGGATTAAAATACCATTGTTGTTACCTGTAAAGAGAATTACTTAACAGGGACTGCCTAAAGTAGAACAAAAACATAAAGTGCAATTGCATTTACAATCCATGATTTTCTTTACCTACCCCATTGAAAATGAAACAACAACAAAAGATAAAATTATCTTTTTTTATTTGTTGAAAAACATAAAAACCAATCATCTTATTTCAACAATGGTAGGTAGTGCAGCGGGATTGTGCTACAAGCAAATTCCAGGAAAGGTGGTGACAGTACACATATGCAGCTTTATTCCAACATCATTCCATCATCCTCAAATCTGCCTCCACCACACACGTCCCACTCTCACAGTCTACAAAATTCTCACTGAAACCATCCCTGCTACAATTTCATTCTTTCTAACCAAAAATATAACTGCCTCCAACACACTCAAACATACTACCTCCTTCATACTGTACAAACATCCCACTTTTACATTCAACCAACCACCAAAATTGCTGCTGCTCCACCACTGTACACTGTGCATATCAGTGCACCACACCTACCCTATGAAAAAACCACAGTCCTCCGCTGTCAACTTCTCACAACAATGCTTGATTCAACCATATCCATCATACCATCCATACATCAACAGCCTTGCCTTTACATTCTCCCATTGTCAACACATCAATGCAACTTCTCTGGTCATAACGACCAAACTTCTCTCCACTTGCTGCCAATGTCTCAAATAACTCCACCCTTCAAAACTACAACAACTCCTGCTGTCTTCGCAAGCCTACCACCAATACTGCAAACCCATCCACATCACACTTTCTCTTATTGAACTGTGCAAACCACTTGCATATCACCCAGCAATAAATTTGAATCTCACATACCACTTCACTGTCTATTCAATCACTCACAACATCCCAGAGACATACTACTCGAAATCAAACCCTCCACTTCATACATCAAACCTAAATTGCCTGGCAAACAACACCGTTCCTACTTTCATGTACAACCAACTTCCTTCCATACATCAATAGTTCAGTGCACTTTACCACTTAATATCACTGCACAACAAACTCCAGCCCACCATATACTCCACTTCGACCACCGAACAACCTTTCCAACCACCTGCCTTTGAACAACCCACAACCTCCTCAAATCACCAACCCAAAGTGCAACTGCATAAACTTCCACTTTCTCATTACAATCAGCAGACCACATTCAATCCTCCACAATTGCAACTAGTATCAACAGCAGTTTAATTCTCCTTGCTTGCATCTGCAAATACAACCACAACTCTACATACAACTTCAAATTAACATAACAACCCATCATCTTGCAACTACTGCATCATCATGCTCCCCACAACACTGACCAAACACCCCTTTCCTCCACAAAACTCCACAATTCCATTCATGTTTAAACTAGAAACCACTCGAGTTCAAACCAGTTCACCAGAAATCAATCTCGAACCCCCCAATGGCTCGAACTTCTCCATCGCCAGCATTGCAACCTACGCGCGACCCAATTCGAACCATCCCAATCACTTGCCTGCTTACCTCCATCTCCAACCTGCCACTACTAACAACAGCCTCACTCCTCTACCACCATCGCAAACCACCGAAGTTATTCTCAAGTCGCCATTCCCATGCCGGATCTCGACGCTTTCCTCATTCCCATGCCGGACCAAACATTTATACATATACACAAACATATACACACATGCGTGAACAGAAATATCTATTTTTAAACTTGATGTTATTCTTGAAACATCAATAATTAATTATGACTAAACTCGATAAGTTAAAATTACAATACGCCACATCAATTTGATCCAGTAAAGTAAACCGTGATCGAAGTATCATCAAGTTTAACGAGCTAGCGTTTTGTTTAATGAAATGTGTTCCTAATTTGAGGGGTCTTAATCTAGTTTGGGATGATTAAAACAAAGCAAAAGAAATGAAATGTTAAAGATGGATGAAAGTCCAAAAAGGAAAAAAAATGGAGAATACTGGGATTTGAATTCAAATGTATAATACATAGAAGACGTGACCAAACTTTCATACACAGCTAAAAACATATATGCATAGAAATACTAAGCTATTTTTCTTTTTTTCTTTCTATATTTGAATTTTCGTGGATTTAGATGTGCCAAGTTTGTCCTAAGCTGCGTCAAGACAAATTGCAATAACAAGGACAAAGTAACAAATAATAATAACAGGCTACAAATTCTATCAACGGTTAACAAATTTGGCACAAACAATTAACAGCTACAAAATGCAATAACAACATGCTATATGATAACAGCTACAGGAAATAGTAAATCAACTAGAGTGTAAACCAACCATAGCGTAAATCATCCACAATTTGTAAAATCATTGATGCTAATATAGACTTGGGAATTCTAGTTTATAGTCGTTCATTGCTATAGATAATCAACAGCTTGCTAAATATAAACTATCACAGCCATTTCAATTAAATTCCCAATGAAAAGGCTGGGAACAAGAACTAAAAATAGAAAGTTGGACTATCTGATATCAGCAATTTTGTTCGGACTTCAGAAGCAAGAGGAGAGTGGAATTCAACTTGAAGAACTCCAATCAAACCGTGAGTACTTCAAACGAAGTTAATTATTATTTTTGGGATGAATCAGTCATACCTGTAACTTTCACAAAATTTGAAGAACTCCAATCAAACGAAGAATTCTTGACTCCTCCATCAAGTCCTTCAGTAATTACAACTCCTTCACCCTCTACACAATCGACCTCTTCCTGGTTGCAGTGGATAAAAACACCTTATATTCAGAACTATGCTACAAACACGGGCCTCGCTAACCGTAAAGAAGACATTCAAGATCCCTTTGTTGTTTAAAACGAAACTTGTTAACAAAATAAAATAAAACGTTCAATTAAAATAAAACGTTCAATTAGAAATACCATTTTAGTCGCAAGATCTGAGATGAAATTTGGATCTGCCGAAATTTGGATCTGTCGAAATTTGGATAAACACGCTTTACTATTTCTTCCACAGCAAAGATAAACACGCTTTACTATTTTTTCTACCAAAATTTGGATCTAGAATTATTATCGCCTTTTTTTTGGATCGAAGTGGAAAATGAAAGAAACGGGCGTAGCTGGTTGGGAATGGGGTGTATGCAAGGTTGTACTACAAATTTAGTTCGGGTAAGGGTCGTTCCAAAATTTAGAACGGCTATCAGCCGTAGTATAATATTTTGCAACGGACTTTAACCGTTGCATAATAGCAACGGCTTAGAGCCGTTGTGAATTTTCTGTCTTTGGGTATTGCGAAACGGCTGGTATGGTGTAGTGTATAGGAGCTTTGTAGCTTCATAGTATTGTTTGTTTGGATTCTCTAAAGCGAGTATCCCGGTATATATATATATATATATATATATATATATATATATATATATACACATACACACACCTGGGTATAATCGATAAAATTCTATCCAGAATTTTATCTGGATAATTAGATTTGTTTGATTGGTTGTTTTTGGTTGTTAGCATATGTTTGATATATGCTTGTGTTTTAAAAATAAATCTTTGATAAGATTATTAAATTACCTTTGTTTTAAATTTCAAGGACGAAATTCTTTTAAGGGGGAAGGATTGTAATATCCCGGAATTTTTAACAATATCAATTTAATAATCTGTAGTTAAAATTAAATTGATATTAATGTTCTGTTAATAATTATTCAAATAGATTTAATAATCTTCTTCAATAAATATTTAAATTGGTTATTTTATCTTTTAAATGATATAAATTGATTTCTATTTACAATATAAATATATGGTTTGTATTTTAAATAGATTGGTATTGTTTTAATTTTAATAAGTAAAGCATATTTCCTAGTTTTAAATATTTGTAGTAAATTGGAAAATTTGTTTTATTTAATATTTAAGTTTTTCAAAGTTAAATAAATGGTTTTGGTTTAAATTTAATATTGAATCATGTTTTAAAATTTTAATATATACATTTTAATTTGGGAAAATTTTGATTTTAATTAGCATTGAGTTTTCAAAGACTATTTCATAAGTAAATATATGATTTTAAAATTGATAAGAAAAATATTGGAATGTTTTTTAAATTAAATTAGAATGATTTTTAAATTTAGAATAAATTTAACAAAACGGTTTTATGGCTTAATAAAATAGATATTTATTTAATAAAAATGTAATTTCTTGTAAAATGATTTTTAATTTAATAATAAGAAGTTATTCATAAAAACAATATTGATATTGTATTGTATTTATAAATAAGCTTTGAATAAGAATTTGTAATTTTTGTTTCAAATTGAATTTATATTTATAACTTGATTTGAAAATAATTGATTTTTGAATTTAGTTTGAATTTAAATTTAAAAGTATAAATTTTAATTTGTTTAATTATAATATGTATAAGTTTATTTATAAACATGATTTGTTGTTATTTCTCTTAAATTTATACACTTGTTTAAATATAAACTAACAAGTGAATTTAGGCTAACATATACATTGATTCATAAATTAGATCTTATTATTTTAAAGCAAAACAAGTGTTCAAAATTAGCATTTACAAATTGACAAGTGTCTAACTTTTGAAAAGTGTTAAATTTTAGTTTTTCTTTTTCTTTTCTTTCATTAAAATCTGAAAATACATTTAGTTAAGTTTGCATCTTCATTTCATATTACATTTTCATTCTTCCCTAATCAAAACAAAGATCAAACTCATTTTCTTCATACATACATTCTCTTTAAAAATCTGCAAAATCTAAATCAAAGATCAAGTCTGCATATCCCAAAACCATATTCAAATCTGCAACCCCTCAAATCAAGTAAATCTGCATTTCCTAAAAGAATCCACAAATCTGCTTTATAATCAAAGTAAAAACCTGCATACTCCATCCCTCATCAAAGATCAAATTTGCATATTCCTCTTCTTCAACAATCAAACTCATCTGCCTTAAATTCAAATATCAATCTACACTTCCTCAAAATCAAATGAAGTCTGCACTCTGTTTCAAACCTGGAATGAATAAAGACCTTTGCATTTCTGTTTGAACCTGGGATTCTGCATGCTAGCATTTGGGTCAGGAAATTTAGGCAAAACTACATATCATTCCAGACATAAAGTATAAAGGAGCAAGCCTGCATATCTTATTTCTGCAAGTTTCAAAGTGATCAATAAAGCTCTGCATATTTTATTTCTACAAAATTCAAATGAACAACAGGGGTCTGCATTCAATAAAAAGGTGAGTAACATTTATATCTTAAACTATAAATAGGTTGCTTGTTAAATGTTGAGATAAATATGTTTGTGTGCTTATATAAGGTCTGATGTAATTATGATTGAATGTGCATGTTGATTATACTTTGCTGTGTTCCCAGATTTATCATTCTATTTAAAGAATTCCCTACCATTGATCTAAATTGAGATAACATCTGGGTTTTAAAAATAATAAAAAGGGTTTGCTGATTATAGATTAGTATTCAAACTTATAAAGTAAAGTGTTATTTCCTTAAGATAAGGTTTTAAAAATATATATTAGAAGAAGTTAAATTACAGAGTGATATCTCTGTAAAAATAAGTAATACCACTTTATGTTGATCTTGATTAAATCCAGTCATATTAACATTGAAATCCAGTTTTATAAACAAAAAGCATTTACTGGAACTTGATTTTTAAATCAAGTAATAGGAATTTTAGAGTATTGATTCATTTACTGTCAGTTCTTGAACAAAAATATGATTTTGAGCAATTACTTGCATTCTGTAGTTTAAGAAAACTCAAAACTCTTCTGAATTATTAAGTAAAGATCATAGATCCATAGAAAAATCTGGAATGAGAATAATAATTGCTAGATTTGTTGCTGTGGGGAAATCTTGGTATGAACCCTAGTTTGAATAGGGGTTAAAGATTGGGTCAGTGAAGAGGTGAAGAGTGGACCGAGTGCTTTGGTGTTTGGGAAAGGGGTAGAGGGTGTGTTGAAGCATTCGTGGCCGGAGAGGTTGGATGTCAGGTGGTCGGAGGTGAGAAATGTGGCTGTTGACAGGTTTGAGCATAAACCTGTAATACTTTTTCCAGGTTTTGGAATTTGGGGTTTCTGAACTTAATTTTTGAATTCTTGTTTAATTGCTTGATCTGGGTTGATGTTTGAAGTTGTGGTGGGTTGCTGGTTGTGGCTTGATCACCTGAGATGATCGGCAGAGGTGGCGGCGATGAGTTCTCTGGTGAACTATTGGTTTGGGGATGTTTCAGGGGAAGGTTGAGTTGCTCGGAGTAAATGGGAGAATGACTCGAAGCAGGTCAATAGGAAACTCGAAGTAGGAATGCATAAAACCCGAAGTAGCTTTGGAAAATTCTCGGGTTTACTCTGTATGTTACAGGTTACAGAAACCTGTAGATAAGGTTTTGAATTGTTTTTTTTAAAACCTGTAAATCTGGGTTTAAGGATTTTTAAAATCTGTAGTTTTAGGGTTTAAAGCAAAGTTTAGGTTTAAATTCAATTCAAGTTTGAATTTCTGATTTGAAATTCAAATGCCAGTTTTTAAAAACAGAAATTTAAGTTTAAAATTTATCTTAATTAACTATATCATGTTGATAAATAGTTTAAACTTCTTAGTAATGAGATTTTAAAATATATGAATAGATTTAAGGTTAATTTAAATCTGGAAATTCAAAGTTTAATTTGAGTTTCAGTTTTAGATTTTAAAGAAGGTTTAAAAATTGAAGTTTTAAATTAAATGTAAATTTAAGTTATAAAAATCTTTGAAATGAATTTAACTTCAAAATTTTATGATTTCTTTAACAAACTTTTGTTTTGTCCTGAAATTTAAATAGGTTTAAAATTATTTAAATTTTGATGAGTTTTTAAATTTGTTCTATTTTAAACTTGTATTTAGAATGGAAATTTAAAAGTGCTTCAAAAAGCTCTGTGTTTCAATTAAATTGTTCTAACAGAATTAAGTTATTTTTATCTTGGAATTTAAAATTAAGATTTATGTTTAAAATTAATTAACAAGGTAATTAAGATTTGTTAATTAATTTAATTAATTAATTGAAATTGGAATTAATAATTGATTAATGATTAATTAATTTAGAATTAAGATCATTAATTAGATTAGTAATTAATGATGAATAAATATTATTAATTATGTGATTAAGTTTTAAAATTAAGGTTAATTAATTTAATAATTAACTTTAATTAATAAATGATTAAAGATAATTTAAATGGTAATTTAAGTTAATTACTTTATAAAATAATTTGAGGATGGTTAATGAAGGACATTAACCATGATTATTTAACAATTAATTAATGTAGTTAATTTTTATAATTAATTAGATTAACTAATTTAACAATAATCAATTATGAAATGTTTTGAGTGTAATTACTTGATAAAGTAATTAGGAAATTAATTACTTAATGTAATTAATTTAATTTAATGAGATTGTTTAATTTAATTAATTTAGTTTAATTAATTTTAAACACTTGTGTTTTAAAGATAATTACTTTATGTAATTAATGATTTGGAAATTACTTATTTAAGTAATTGTTTAATAATTACATGATTGTAATTAAGTGGAGATGTTTAAGTGTGAGGTAAATTGGTTTAATTATTTAGTAATTAATCAAGGAATTAATTAAGTAATAAATTAAAGGATAATTAATTTGTTTAATATAGTAATTAAGTTAGTTAATTACTAAATGTAATTAATCTGTGATGATTAATAATTATAAGTTAATTACTTAAGGTAATTAAAAATTAAGGATCATTAATTATTTAATTAATGATGTAATTAAAGTTGATTAATTATGATTAATTAATCAATAATAAGTAATTAAGGTAATTAATTAATTAATTAAGGATTAATTATGATTGATTAATTAATTGAAGTAATTAAAGGTTAATTACTGTTTTGTTTGAGGGTAATTAATTTGTAAAATTAATTAAGGATAATTGCTTGAATGTAATTAAGAGTAATTAATCAAGAGTGATTAATTAAGGTAATTTATTTTGAATGATTGATTAATTGATTGAAATCAATTAAATGGTTGAGTAAGCAAGTTATAATTTGATGAAGTAATTAATTTAATTTATTTTAAATTAATTAAAGATGAAGGAATTAATTTAATTCATTTTAAATTAATTAGAGATTGGAGATAATTAATTTAATTCATTTTAAATTAATTATATTATGGTATGAGTAAATCTTTGCTTATGTATGAATGGATGTCATTGATTGACTTGGATGTTTTGAAATCTCAGTAATGAGATAAATGATATTGTGTGGTATGGATGTTTGGTTGTATTTTGATGATAACATAGGTTATCTATTGTGATGGTGATATATGGTATATCTATTTGATATTTATAATGTGGGTTACCTGTTATGTGATAATGTTGATTATCAATTATGGTTTATGAATTATCTATCTGTGTGTATATAGATATTGTAATTGAATTGGTTTAAGACTTTTAAACAACTTGGCCTTAAAAGACACACTTTGGTTTCCGATGAGACCGGGATCGGTTTTCCATATTTGGATATCCGAAAACCACATCGATTCCAAATAACGTTAGGTCGTGAATCAAAGTGGAGCTTTGTGAAGACTCGAGGTGTAAGGACTATGAGTCAGTATAACTCTGTGGGTGATTCCGTAATGAGTTGACGTAGTTCTTATAGATTCGAGATGGAGATTCAGAGTGCAAGGGTTATTGTCGTTAACTCTGAGGGTGATTCCAAAATGAGTGTAACGAGATAATGCCTTCGGTTTCGTTCGAACCCGGAACGAACTTGTATGGATTGAATTCTTTCAGAACATCGTCAGGTGGACGATGAGCATTCTAAGTGATATGTCCTATAAAGGTAATCGTAACCTCAAGCCTCATCAACCGGGAGTGGCTAAAACAGGGGAGGTGCAGCAAAGCTTCGTGGTTCGCACCCACTGGAGAGCAAGATTGATCCCTGTCTAGAAGTCCCTTTATATTCGGCTGTGTGGGTGGTTGCTAGCTACAACCACAGGGTTGTCTTATTCGGAACTACTCAGTAAGGAATGGGTCCGACTTTGTGTTGCAGGGGTCGGGAGTGATCCTCGGTACGTTGATCTAGGCCACGTACTGTGACGGACGGTACCCCAGTAGCCCTGTCATTGTATGGAATCCAAAATCCAATAAGTGCCAACGGTTTTGATTGTATTACCCACTTTTGTGGCTAGTAGCTGGAATTTAATCATGTAACAATTTCGGCTATTTCTTATTTATTTGAAAACCCTAGACACTATTATAATATCATCGGATTTTCTATCAAATGTTTTGGTTAGCGTAAGGTAAAAGCTTTTCCATGTTTATGTGTGAGAAGTCTTACGTGATACCTTTCTTTTCAAAAGGGTTTTTGAAAGTTAAGCAACTTTAACCTGTTACTCACACCAGACCCATGTCTGACCCGGAGTTTATTTTTGTTTTCATAAACTCTTGGGTACTCAAATTTTTATGAGTAGCCAAGGGAATTCAGGTTAGGTCAAGTTAGCTTTAACGAATTGTGGAGGAGCAATGGAGCAGGAGGCTTCTGCGTGTTGTTATATATATAGTATTCCGCTGTGTGTTCTCTGAGTTGTTGTCTTTGTGATGTATCGAGTTGTAATAACTAGACAGGTGTTATAACTGTCTAGTATGTGATGTTTTAGCTGTGTAACTCTGATATTTGTTGTAAACTATGTAAAGTATTATGTGATTAATATAATTTATTCGTTCCGCTGTTTAGATTCTGATGTTGTTTCTTTCTTCTTCTCTATCTTTTCTCTTTTCTATCCCTTTCTTTCCTAAAGATGATGTGATTTTCCGAGGGTGGAAAGTCGGATCGTCTCAACCAGTATAATATTTATGAATCACCATAAGTTTTATAATTTTTTATTACTCTACCATATCCTAGACACTAAGAAATAAAATTGTTCAAAGAAAACAATTGTGAAGATACAATTAAGTCCTAAGTGAGCTCATGACACCCTTAACTCGAATGTCTAACATTTATTATTAGTCAAATTTTACGATGAAATGCGGTTGTGGGCTAAGGAAAGGGTGACGAAATCCCCCACCTTATTTGAATTGGGGCATTGCCCTTAGAAAATAAAACAAGATGAGATGAATGCAAAACAAAAATTAAACGTGAATTTGCAATGCAAATAAAATGAAGTTTTTTTTTTTTTTTTTTTTTTTTTTTGGATTTTGAATTTTTTTTATATATGAATGTAAATGCAAGCAACCAACAATGCAATTCAAATAAAAATATGGAAAAATGACATAATATCATAGCGTATAGAATTATTAGCAATTTATTCATAGCGGTAAAAATTTTTTAGCGAGTAAAGCTAAACAATTTCTGTTGATTTTCTGCTTTAGCAACCTGAAAGCAAGATATATACAAGATATGTATATGATTTTTTTATTTTCTTTTTTATCAAAGAAGAAACCCACGCAAATGAAAAGCGAACTAGACTTAAAAAAATTAAACGCTAAACAATTGAAAACAAAACAATTTCAACTTAAAATAAAAACAAATGAAAATCAAACTTGCTGGCTTGGAAATAAAACAGAAGATATTTACTTGTTTGCTTTTTCCTTTTTTTTTTAACTTAAAAACAATTCAATACAACCCAAACTACAAAAACAATTTTTTTTAAGGATGGAAAGGAATCAAAACTAAGCAAACTCAAAAAAAGATTAAATTATAAAAAAAAAACTACACAAAATAAAACAAATTTGAAAAAAACAATTGTCGTCACACCCACAAGCTAACCTAGCACAAATGTAACCAAAACCAACGAACTCTTTTGATTGGAGAGAGTTATTCTTACTTTCACTCAAAGCTACAACCGTAAACAAAAATCAATTTTTGTCTCTTTAAATTCCAACAACAATTCCAAAGCCACGATTCAAATAGAAATTCCCAAAGTAAAAAGAAATCATTCGAATTTTGTGGATGGATTTGTCGAAGTTTGGTTTCAGGCAATTAGGGGTTCCTTGATAGTTGTATTGAGTTGGAGATTGTCGTGGGTGGTCGCGGTGAGTTGCTGCACATCGGCTCGATTCGTGGTGTTTAGGGCTGGGTTGCGATTTGGGGCGTTTGGCCTTCAGCTGAGTTGTCATGATTCAAATTTGTTGGTAGATCGATGATGGTTCGACAGTATGTAGAGCAGTGTTTGTGGAGGAAGTGAAATATGACAGTGGTGATATCGTTTGTGCTTTGGTTTTATGGTAGAGGCACTGTGCTTTGGTTTGGTTTGCAGTTTGGAGGATAGAATAATTTGAAAATTAATTGAATGCACAGAGATTGTAAGCAGTTGAATGGATATGGTGATATATATGAAGGGAATATAGAGTAGCAGTGATGTAATTGGCACAGTGACAGTTGGATGCTCAGTGCAATACATGATTTGTAGTAGTTTGTAGACGGTGAAACTGTATTCAATAGGTGTATGTGGTAGTATGTGGTAGTTTGTTGATGGAAGTGATGAGCAAATGTGGGATGTTGAGTGTGGGTTGATGATGGGTAGTGGATGTTGCAAAAAGTACAGGGTGCAGGATGGTGGTTTGCGATTTCGGACAAATGATGTTTCAAGCAGAATGATGGTTTGGACAGTGGGCTTGCAAGTGAGTTGGATATGGTTGATGGGAGGAGTACAACAGTGATGTGCAGAGGAATAGAAGATGTGAATGAGTAACAATGGCTGATTTGCTTTATAAACACAATGAAGTAAATGGGGGAAGCAGAGGAGTAGTTTCTTTTTAAACACAATAAAGTTTGTTGTGAGAGAGGAACAGTGGCTGAAGGCAATGAAGTTGTTGTGCAAGTTGATAGATGGAGCTGTTGAATTGTAGGAATGATGACTGTGGTTTCAGGGGAGGTGCAAGTAGCTGTTGTTGTGTGTTTGCTGACCGGAGAGTAGGGGTTGGTGATTAGTGGTGGAAGAAGGCTACAGTGGCAGCAGTAGAAGCAGAAGAGATGTGCAAATGCACAGGCAGGTTGAAGTGCAATGTAACAGTTGCACAGAAATGTATATGAATGTAGATGAAACTGGAACTGTATATGATCAAAATAGTTATGAAATTGTATATGAAATTGAAATAAAGTATATATTTTTTCTTTTTTTTAAATGTGTTTTTTTTATATATATACAGTGCAAAAGCAAAACAAAGAGAAAACAACAATCACACAACCAAATGCAAGCTACAAACGCACAGCATTTCTTTTAATTGCAAACAAACACACAAAATAAAACATACAAAATAAAAATCAAAAGAAAATAATTCGGAAAATAGAAAATCAAAATCAAAACTATTACCCAGCAACGACCCCAAAAGTTTGTTTAACGACGAATTCTCTATTGGTTTAGAAAATCGCCGATAAATATTGAATTAAATTACTGCAAGCGCACGGCGTTCAATTTTAATACATGACGAGTACAGGTCGATCCGCAGAGAATTTTTAAGATTTCTAAAATTTTCTAATCAATCAAACTTAACCAAAAGTGGAGATTGTTTTGAAAGCTAAGCAAATGTTGACATTAAAAACTATGTGATTAAAATTCAATTTAGAGCCAAATCCACTTTCTTATATTTTTCACATAAATCAACATAAAATTAAATGATGATATCTTTTTAATTTAAGTAGTATTAGTGATGTATTTATCGTAAGCATGGAATATTTGAGTTATTAATTAACACAAATCAAACCATCAAACTATAATACAACCTAGCCCTACTTTTTCAAATCTTATGAAACATGACATAGAAAATGAAACCAAAATAAGCATGATCTATTTACTATTAATTAGTAACATAGATCATCAAATTTTGATTAAAACTTTACTTCATTGCCATGATCATATTTATATGAAGAGGCAATTTGTGATTAATGAGATAAGCATAGCCAATTTGTTATGAACAAAGTAGGTTATCAAATTCAACATGAAACACAAACAAACATAAACATCCATTTTCTCATGAAGTATAAAAGATACCATACATAGAAAATTTGTGTTGAATTTACATGATAAAAGTAAGCTTCATTACCCCTAAATTGTAGGGATTTAGCTTCTCATTTGTATTATCATTTCAATACATAGAGATTTCAATATTGAAAACAAAATAAAGTAAAGAATAAACAAAGAAAAAGAAAATTAACTACCAAAAGGAAATGAACTAAACTAGTGCATAAATGTAAATTTAAACTATGAATATGAAATGAAAGAGAGGATAAGAATAAAAATGGGTATAAAAGCAAATAAAAGCATATAGAAAGGAAAAGAGAAAGAGGCTAGGAAGCCATTTTTATTTCATGTAACATTGAGCTTGCAATTTGCTTTATTAATTTCCTAAGTAAAATGAAAGGTAGTAGAAGATATTTTCATGTACATAAGAGGGCCATTTATACATGCATAAAACCCTAATTCAATTTTTAGGGTGCTTCCCAAAATGCCCTTCAGGAAGTGTGACCATCAAGTAACCATTAGCCACTAATTAATTCATCATTAAATATGCATAAAACTTTAACCTCCACTTAGTTGTCCATTAGATTCTAATTGTAGATTTAGGTAAGTGGGTGAGGTTTTCCATGATGATGAGCTTGAATTATTTCCTCTTTATTCCTTTGTATCCCCTTGTGCATGCATATATTTCTGTGAATCCTTCTTTTATATGCATCTAAATTTCTATAAAAATTATGAAAAAGGTCCACGTAAAAAGTTCTAAATTAACACATGCACAAAAATGCTTATTTTGCCTCTATATGTAGATGAATATACAATGATTTGAAAATAATTGAATTTTGGTTTTAAACATGTTAAAATACCTAAATATGACATTTATTAATAAAAATAGGTAAAATATGGGTGTAAATATATGCATATTACGTGCACATCACAACTTCGAGTTTTAAAAGTTTAAAAGTTTGATTCACTTACGGAAAGGATAAGAAATTTAATTCTCGTAAACAGAATCGCTTATAAACAAAGGATTTAGTCATACTTTTAGCACTTAACCTCTAGGTATGGAAATTCGTTTCTACCTCGAAGGTTAAAATTATTGTCAAGGCAATGCCTAGAGGTAACACTACCTTCACTTGCCCAGTTTCAATTTTAACCGAGGGATAGTACAAGTTTGAATTTGATGAGCAGTGATAAGGGTATAAGATTTAATTTCCATATACGATCATTTTGATTATTCTTGATAGTTAATTTATTGACTATCGATTCAGCTTTCTTCTATATGTCTCGTCAATTTAAGACAATCTGTTTCTCATTTGAGCATCGATGTCTTTTGTCGGAAATTACTAAAACCAAAGCGTGAGTAAGGGCCAAGCTGTATAAGGTTGCTCCCATTAGGGTATATTCACATCTACTCTAGATTGGTTTTGGCAATATACACATGCGGATATGAAATACTCAGATTCTTGTTAAGTTGGCAAGGTCTGGCTTGGAGTTCTCGAGAGTGTTCTAGCGTACATGAATCTTTCAAGTATATTTTTAGAGGTATATTTTCGATAAGAGGGGTGCACCCTCCGAATCATTGTTGGAAAATTCCTTTTCTTGTTTTTGATTCAAATCATTGAATTGTTTTCTTAATTGCATTAAGAGCGACCGAAGCTCTTCTCAATATTTAATTATTTGTGTCCATTCTTTAATTTTGGATTTTGATCTTGCTTACACCTATTCTTTCAAGTTTGGATTTTTTTTTCTAATTTGTTTCCGTTCTTTCATGTGTGGAAGTTGTTCTTGTAAGGTAAAACTCGTTCTGTGATTAGCGTCGTAGTCTCGTAGAATTATATATTCATCATATTACTTGAGTTTTTCTCACGCGGGTATTTCCAGATTGATCCGGGTGTTATTATAATGCTTGGTTTAGACCAAGTTTTTCTAGATTGTCATTGGTGGGACATGGAGTAGAGCTGGATGTTCACCTGCCGTAGTAGTTTATTTCCACTATATTATTATATATACTCATCAGCAGTTATAAGGTCAGAAAGTTATAACGGTCCTGGCCGATGAGATTTTTTTTCAACTTTTATATACTATGTATTTTAAGTGGCAACTTTTACCGTCTTTGTTATATTATATGTTATCATTTCTGCTGTGAGATTCTGTTTCCCCTGTTCCTTTTATTCTACCCCAACAATCTTCCTTTCCGGTGATTGGATATTCAACATTTGAATACCATAGATGTGTTTGGTGCCGACTTTTGATGGTTGAAAAGGCGGGTCGTTACGCTTGGTATCGGAGCTGAAGGTTAAGCGAGAACCTTGGTTTTGACTATGATATGGCTCATTAGAGATAGGGTAAGTGAATCCTAGAATGAGTTGAGAGTATTATATACGAGAGAGTATTTGTTATTGTTATAAAAACATATGTGTTAATTGGTCTATCGAGTTGTTTATGAATTCTAGTCGAGATGCGTGGCACCACGGTGTCGATAGGAATTTCTAAACACTTGAACAAAATAAGAAAACATGATATTGATTTTTAAAAATTTGGTAAATGGGATATTTACCTAGGATTATATATTTTATATATATAAAGGTATAATTTTCAAATTTATATAGTTATGTGTTGTGTTGTGTTTGTTTAAAAATGGTAATATTTATTTATTACCATCTTTTTGTTCGATTTATCATGCTCGGATAGCTTAGGAGCACTGACTAATGTTTGTAGATTATTAATCTATGCTCAACCAGTTTATGAGCATTTATTGATAATTATGAGTACATAAAAATAAACCATTATGAATTAAGTTTTACAGTTTGACTATAAGGTATTCGATAATAATGTTAAGTTAAAAGTCATCTTTTAATAATGTTGAGTTAAAAGTAAAACTTTCAATAAAGTGGTTTAATATAATCTAAATGGAAAGATAAGATATTTACAGGATAAATATTTGAGAAAATTTTTATTATAATAAAGGGAATTTTATAATATGATATGATTTTATAAAGGAAATTTTTATATAAGTTTAGTTTATAAAGTGTATTTTAAAAAGCGTTTTTTTAGAATTTAGATCTAAGTAATCGCTCAAATTGATTTGAAAATGATTTTGAGAAAAATGATGGTAGTATTACATGGAAATATTTCTAAGTATAAATATTTTAGAAAGGAAATTTTAAGGGGAATGCTTTCTTTGGGTAAATTCCAAGAAAACGCCTTGATTAATTTTGTGGTAATCTAAATAATCTTCTAAGCGACGATCAAATGTTTGCTTTGGCAAACGTTGTAGTGTACTTAGTAAATTATTATCTTTATCATTGGGCTATCGAAATAAGTACAAATCCGAACGAGCCCAAAGCAAATGTTAGTGAATAAATTATTAAGATTATTTTATATATGTGGAAATATATGTAGTATGAATTCAAATGGGTTTTGAAACGAAAACTAGATATCTAGTTCTTAAATTTCCTTAAAGAGAATTGATTTAAAATAAAAGGTATTTTGAAAAAATGTTTTGATAAATAAAATTTGTAAATCTTGGATAGAAAAGAGATAATCTAACTCAATTTTTAAATGAGTTAAATTAGATAGAAAAGAGATAATCTAACTCAATTTTTAAATGAGTTAAATTGGATAGAAAGGTTTTAATAAGCATGGTTTTATTGAAACCATAGTTTTGTTTAAATGTTTAAGCCTCATAAACTATTTGGTAATATTGGGCAAACCTGTAAACATCTTCCCTTGGAACACTCTAAGGTAAAGGGTTCGAAGGGTTAACTCAGTTTTAAAAACTCATATTTTGATTGGGCCTCCATCTAAATTTTAAAAAGTAAAATAAAAATATACACTTGTATGTAATCTTATGATTTAAAAGAGTGTTATACAAGTAAATAAAAAGTGGAGTAAGTTTTTAATTTAATATTTTATAAAGTTGATTCTTTGTAAAAATTTTATAAACTTAAGTGAAAATTTATAAAATGATTAATAAATAATTCTGGTATTGAATAAACCACTATAAATGAAAATGTAAGTGATTTAAAAAGAAATTGGTGTAGTTAAGAAACCAATCGGACTAAGCACGTAAGTTATACATATATCATTTTATTCGCACAAATCTCGATCTATGATTCGAGTACATAACTCCAGGGTGATTCACACCTATCTGAAAAAGGATTTCTCACATTATTCTTATCAGTGAACCCTTGATCCAGATCCTCGATATAATACTGAGGTTTTCGATCATAGTAGAAGGCCATTATGGAGAATGGAGGTCTCTAATCGAAGAACTTGATTGAATTTCGCACTAGGAAGGTCAAGTGAGCGATATTAGTGCAGAAGTGAAGTCTATGTATCCAAGCAAGTGGTTGGATCAGGTATTGCATACGAATGATTTATGTACTTCGTACGGACTTAAGTATATTTGTATACTTGTTATGCAACTTTAGAAAATTGTGAACCTACGCAAAAATTCTAAATATTGTTTGTTAAGTCACTTAAAATTTTAAATGATATTAAATGTTGGTTTATTCCCTTATGAAATTTGGTTTGAGTGATAGTGTGATTTTATAGACTATGGTTTATAACATTGTTGCTTGTTAGGATTTAAATCCCAATTTTTTTTGAAAAAATAACGATTTTAAAAGAATTTGAGAAAATAACAATCATAAAAATATTTTGAAAGCACCAAGGAAGTATTATTATTTTAGAATTTTTGAAAGGATGATTTTGAGAAGTGGTTTTACAAATATTTAGTTATGGCTAAAATTGGGCGATTAGGAATTTTCCAATTGGAAGACTCATCGGGTATATTTGTTTGCTCTGGTTGTTGTTTTAAGAGGAACCAGAATACCACTAGATGCTCCATGTTGGTTTGATTTTAGAGTTATACCATGCTTGGTATGAGGAGCACCTGCGTTGTCATACTTGATTTTGGTTTTGATTTATTTCTCTTTGGAGAAATTTGATAGATAATGTATTTTGAATATAAGAAACCCGAGAATTTAGTCCTAATTCATCTTTTAAAATGGTTGGATGCTTAAATTTTTATTATGGATTATTCTTTATACTTTTATTGCATATGGTCGTTATATTATTTATGTTGCTGGTGTATTTCTATTTTGTCAACATGATTCTCTTTGAATTAATTATGGGGAAGCAAGAGATTACTATTTGATTTCTTGTGCACCTGCATTCGCATCGAGATGGTAAATTGATTGCAAAAAAATAAAAATCTAATGCAAAAGAGCTACGTAGTAGATTTTGAGATTGGCATTTGATTTTATACCCCAGATGTGGGAGGCCACTTGGCATTTGTTTTCTTTAGTTAGTTTGGGCCAGTTGTGATGAGTTGTAGTTTTTTGGATCTAGCCACGCAAAGGAGTTGCTGTCAAAATTTTCTATGACATAAAGAACTTTAAAAGTTTAATAACTCATTTTAATTTATAATTTTAAACTTAAGGGTTTGGGTACATTTTATTTCTATGGAAATTTCAAGGAGGAAATTCTTTTAAGGGAGGAGAATGTAAATTTCTGTAATTTTATCGTTTTGATTTTGTATGTTTAGTTAATTTTAAATATTTAAATAATTGGATTTTAAAGTTTAATATCTTATATTCAAAAATAGTGATTATTTAAATATTTGAATTGTGAATGAAATATTTGAGTGGTGAATCAAATATTTGAATTGTGAAATAAATATTAATCAAACGGATTTAATAGCTTTATTTAACACCTTTTAATTAATATATAATAACGGTGAATTCAATTTGTAAATTTATTTATAGTAATAAGTAGTTCAAATAAATAATAAGAAAATCAATTGTTAATAAAACAACTTGGTTTTATGGATGTAATTTTAAATGAATATATAGGATTTTTTGTAATTTTAAATTTGAAATATATTTAAATTTTCATTTTACATATTTGGCAGCAAATGATGGTTTTTTTGAAATGCTAGAGAATAAGATAACTAGTGTATTTTATAATTGTTTTAGAATTGTGTCACATTTCTATGTGCGGTCATATTTTTATTTCTAACGTTCGCGGTTCGTACGCGAACGTGATTTTATATAGCGAGAACTGAAATTTTGACTAAGATATAGTGACCTAAAAGCTAACTTTTGTATACAATAGAATTTGGTCCCGAATCTAGTTCCATTGTGTTCAGAATGAGGATATTTCGTTATAAATGTCAGTGAGCACATTTCGATTGGAGTTTGTAATTTTAGGGTGATAGTGTAGAAGATTTCTATATATGGACCCTCACTTCTCTCAACTGTCCAAAAGCTCTAGCTCTAGCCCCTAAATCTAATGGCCAGGATCATATAATGCATTAAGGATCATTTTTGGCTTTGGTCCTGACTAGAAAATGATCGTTTTAGGGGAGTAAGTTGACCGTTGGGATCGCCTTGGTTTGACCTGAGGTGGCGTAGATCTGGCGATGAACAGAGGCGATTTTATTGGGTTCAGAGGCGGGTTTCAAGCGATGATAGGCATCGTGGGTCATTGGGTTAGTCTCAGTGAGGGTTACCTTCATTAGCAATGTGGCAGTCGGAAAAGGCCTATGGTAGCGACGTCATCGAGTAGAACGACGACGTTTGGTTGGAGCTCGTTCTTGAGCTATGTTTGTCGAGGTGAGTCGAGGTTGATGTTGTTGGACTTGGCTTGGCCGGGGCTACCTATGGGTGAAGTGCGGCAGCGGTTGGTGGCCAAAGGCAGTAGTAACTCGAAGATGAACGGAATTGGGAACAACTGACGGGTTTTAGTTTTAATATGGATTAGGGTTTGTGATTGGGTAATTAAAATTGCAATTAGTGATTTAATTATATTCTAATTTTAAAATATTATAAACCTAATAACTATTTCATACGAGGTTGGATTCAAACATGGTCAGTTTGGACTCATAGGGACATTAACTACACGATGGAATTGGTTTGGTCATATTTGAAGCTAATAGAAATTTAAGCTAAGACCAAATCGGAATGCGAAAACGTCGATTGTAATTTCAGTGAGTTTACTCACCTCTAAATAAATTAAATGATATCTATGTTGCTATGAATTATTGTTAAATACTTGGATGATAGCTTATATCGTTGTTTGGTTATTTGTTTGGATTTAAATTTCGGTTTAAAAAGCAGATGATATAAGTAACCGTTTTGTTGCTGGGAAAAAATAGAGGAAAATCGGAGTGTATGTAGCAAATAGATCACTATGGAACACTTCAAAAATTCACATCCATTCGTGTGGCTTATAAGGGACTTTTGTAAAGAAACCCAAAGGGATTTCTCGCCGATATTTATTTATTTACTTATGTTCTTATGTCGTTTATGTTGTTGCTCGTTTGAAAATATGTATGAAATACTGTTTGATTGTGTCGGCGTTGTTATAGTGATTATCGCTATATCGTCACTTATAAAATATCATCTCCTTAAACCCTTGTGTGTTGTACTTGAGCTTGTATATTCATAAAATAAATGTTTGGTCGTGTTTTGCACTTTGAAAGTAGTTTAGACTATATTTTCAAGTATTTTTAGAACTTTGAAAATAAATCATAAGTGTTGATTAAAATATATAAAAAGATTATAAATTTGATTACTTATCTTTCGGGATACTTAATATTATTTTAAATCTATTAAAATATTATGAATTTGATTAATTATATTTTGGGATAATTAATGTTGTTTTATATTTATATAAAGGTTATTTAACTTCAATATTTTGTAAATCGTTTTCAAATGAGTTTATATGGATTGTGTAAGTATTTGTAAAGAATTAGAGGTTTAAATATATTATAAATTATTATTTGACTATAATAAATTTATTAATGATGTTTAAAGTTAATTAATTGATTTAATAAAAGCAATTAAAGTTAATCAACTTATTTAATAAAAGTGGTTAAGGTTAACTAACCGATTTAATAAAAGTGACTAAATTTAATTTACCGACTTAATAAAGGTGTTTAAAGTTTATTAATCATTTTAATAATGTTTTTAAGATTGATTAATAATTTTATAAATGATGTTTAAAGAAATTAATTGATTCCAAAAAGGTGTTTATAATTAATTATTTGATTTAATAAAGGTGTTTAAAAATAATCGATTAATTTATTAAAGGAGTTATGAATTTGATTAATTTTCTTTAGGATTATTAATGTGGTTTTTAATTTATAAAAGCATTTTAATTGTTTTATTATCTTTCGGGATAATAAATGTTGTCTGAAATTTATAAATTATAGTTTATAAATGAGAAAAACATTTCGAATGGAATGGTTTAAAAAAATAAAGCTAAGTGTAAATTGTTTTGGATTTATAGCAAACAATGTTTTAATGACATTTAACTTTTACCCTTTTTTTTAATACACCTAGAAATATAAATTGCTCTTTAAAAATAATATTTTCATGAGTGTTTTCAAGGTGCTTTACAAATATTTGTGATGTGAAAACCTAGCACGAGTTCAAGTTTTAAAGTTTGGTTCAGTTACGGAAAGGATAATAAATTTAATTTCATAAGCAAAATCGCTTAATGGAAAGGATTTAATCACACTCTTAGCTCTAAACATCGAGGTATGAAAATTCATTTTTACCAAGAGGTAACACTACCCTCACTTGCTCGACGTAATCAATAACCAGGATATTATAGGTCTGAAATCAACGAATAATGGTAATGGTATGAGATGTAATTTCCATATACGATCATTTTGATTATTGACGATGGTTGATATATCGACTATGATTCAGCTTTCTTCTATGTGTATTGCCAATTTAAGATGATTTGTTGCTCACTGAGTGTTGATATCCTTTTTCGAAAATGACTAAAACCAAAGTGCAAGTGGGGACAAGCTATTTGGGGTTGCTCCTATTATGGTATGTTCACATCTACTATAGATTCGTTTCGGTGGTATACACGTGGAGATGTGAAATACTTGGATTCTTGATAAGATTGGTGAGGTCCGGCTTGGAGTTCCTGAGAAAATTTCAGAATATATGACTCTCTCAAGTATATTTCTAGAGGTATACTTTCGATTGTAGGGGGGAGGGGTGCACCCTACTAGTCATTGTTGGAAAATTCCTTTCCTTATTTTTGATTCAAAATTTTGAATTGTTTTCTCAATTGCATCGAGAGGTGACTTAAGCTCTTCTCAATGTTTAATTATTGTTTCCATTCTTTACGTTTGGATTTTGCAACGACCCGTATTTTTTATAATTAAAAATACTAAATTCAATAAGATTTTGGAATATAATATTGTGAGAAATTAAAATTTATGATTTATAAATGGAGAAATGATTAGATTGTAATTTAATATTATCGTTTGAATGTAATTGACAACTATTTTAATGTAATTTCAGTCAATGGAAATAACTGTAAAATTAATTTGGTTATAATTGTAAATAAGGATTTAAATCAACGCTGTATTTAATGATGAAATTATATGTTACTTAAAATGAAATTGGTTAAATATAGAATATTAAATTAGTGATGTGGTAAGTACTTGTAATCCTTGGTTGTAAATAATAAATTTATAAATGTGTTTAAATTACTTAAAAGTAACAATTTTTTATTTATCATCTCATTATTTAATCTGTTTGAAATTAGTTTGGAATTCAATGAAATTAAATATTGCAGTTAATATAAGAAAGGACGTTAACTGTAGAAATGAGTATAAAAAGATGGAAACTTATGTTAAATTGATTCACAAGGTTTTGGTTGATTTAATAATAAGAGTGGAAATCAAAATAATAATTTATTGGAACTTAAAACATAATTAACTGAGATTTTATTTAGTTGTAATTGAACCCTGAAATTAATGTAATAATTAAATCTTAACTTTAACATAGAAAATTTTATTTTAAAAGAACTTTAATTTCTGTTTGACTAAGAATGATGATGGTTAACTTTTAGATTTGAATTTAACAGTGATTAAAGTGATTTTTAAATAATAATTCATTTAATTAACGTGAAGATTAGCCTTTTTGACCACTATCTCGGATTTCAACGAAACCGGTTTCATCGGATCCGTAAAGCCGAATTATTATAAGATTTCATGTTTCGTAGTGATCGGACTTACCATTTGATTGTACGACCCCGAAACGCGTAGAAATCAATTAAATGAATTCAATTAAAATAATTTGATTTTAAAGGCTAACTTCTATGTACAATGGAATCAGGGTTTGAAAATAGTTCTACCGAGTTTAAAAATATTGAATACCTATATTTCGATATGTTGGATGACTTATTTTCTTTTCGGGGATGAAATGGGCCATTCGGGTCTTTGTTATCGCTTCGATTCATTCGATCTGTTCTATCCATGCTTATCCATCTTTATACATATATCTCTACTACTAATAAAGAGAATTCGTTAACTAATTTACTCGGTGTCTTTTTGAAATTACAAAAATTCCCTTACTTTCCGTTTACATATTTGCGCTTAAACAATATATCAACGTGTACAATAACACAAATAGCCCGTATACGAAGCACGGGCCCATACTAGTAGGTTCTTATAAACCTAGCAGTCTTTTATTTCATTTTTCTATATGTACAATTTCTGTGCTATCCGTTCCTTCTCAATGGCAGACATCTCAAGTCCTAATTGCAATTTCAAATCAAACTCCAACATCCAAACTGGTCAAACCCTATCATATAATATATCATCGCAACGCTCTTGACGAACGTAATCTGCGCTTGCAATTCGTTTTTCGATTGGAGTTTCTGTTTGTCCTGAAATTAGTAAAGAAGTCTTAGCTGTCCATATTAGGGTTCCACGATCAACAGTGGATCGTCGACCAATCGACGATCGGGAGGCACAGGCTTGTAGAGGGGGTCGAGCAGCGTTCATCCGTACGGTTGAAACATGCCATAGTCAACATAGTTTGCCAAACAATGGCGATCAGTGCAACAGTGGTGCAGAGCGCTTAGGGCCGCCTGAGGCGGTCGCAAGTTGGCCAAGGATGGAGAGCGCCGCAGCGAGACCAGCGGTGGTGGCGGATCAGTGATCGGCAGCATATAGAGGGAGTTAGCAGCGGTAAATTCCATCGGCTTTAACTTTGGTCGACGTGATGAAACATACATGTTCGCGATCTAGGGTTACTAAGGTGATTATATTACATATTTATGATTTTACCCTTAATTTTTTTAATTAAAATTAAAATTTTCAATCTTCTAACTTGCATAACTTTTTCATATAAACTCGGATTTATGCACGGTTTCTTCTGTTGGGATCGTATCAGAATTTCGAACAATGTAAAAATTGTTTGATTGGTTTGGAGACTACTAGATTTTTGGGCTTTATTGGATTTTAAATCGGCTATAAATCAAATGTGAGCGATTTAACCCACTCACACGATACTAAACATTCTTATGTTAGTTGAATTAAATTTGTGATATGATAAGAATTTTATTGGTTGCTGTTTGGTACCCTAATTTGACATTTTAGTTGAAAATTGAATTTTATTGAATTAAATTGCCATTTAAATTAATATTGAAATTGAATTGCTAGTTAAATACCTGATGTTGATAACCAGTTAATTGTTGTGATTGATTGGATTATTTGGATGTTGACTGTGATGGATATTATTTGTTGACATTTTGGATGATTGGATTGTTTATTTATTTTTATATATCCTATTATATCCCTGTATATTAATTGGAAGCATATAAACTATTATATAATTATTTCGAATAAACTAAGAAATAGGTTGAAATGATATTTACCTATGACACTTTGATTTGGATTGAAATGATATATCCATTCCTATAATTAAAATTGAAATAAATGATCACTTGACTATAGGGTGGAAAATTATATACGGATATCAGATTGGTTAAATTAAATGGTTTTTAATTCTTGAATTTGGATTTTAGTTATTGATTTTATTTTAAAAGGAAATAAATTATGGATTTATATAAATTGAATTGTTTCTAATTCAAGCTTTGAAAGTGAAATTGAAATTGATTTAAAGGAATTTTTTTTAAAGAATTGAATTGGAAATGTGAAGATAATTTATATTTGACTTTAATTTGTAAAATTGAATTATTTTAAAGTTTGGACCTTGAAATTAAATAATGAGGTAAATTTGATTAGGTGGTTTAAATCGGTGATTTGGAATGGGACTTGAAATTCGATATTAATTGAAATGGTTTAATTTAAGAATTGGATTGAATTTAAATCATTGAATCCAATTGTTGAATCGAGTTTGAAGTAAAATAATAATAAAGGTTTCGAAAATTGAAGTTAATTCGAATTGAAATTGAAATCAAGTTGCTTTGAAACTAAATCCAAGTTGAGTCAATTGAATTGAAAGATTAGGAATTGAGTTTGTTGATTGAAATTGGACATGGGTCCAAATTTGTTGAAATAGAAAGAAACAGTTTGATTTGATATTATTTCCAAAATAAATTATTTTAATATAAACCTTTTAACAATCTATCTTTTTAATATTCAAATTATTTAGAATTTTCCAAACTATTTTACTATATAAATCATTTTCAATACACAAACCATTTTTATATCAAACTATTTAAAAAAATTTAAACTATTTAAACTATTTTCTAAAATTTCAACTGTCAACCGTGCAAGGTTGAGAGTTTATATTTAATTCGTTGATTTAAATGTGAATGTGGTTAGGTGATGTTATAGCCTAAGTTGGAATTTAAAATGATATTTTCAAGTGAAAACGACGTATTTTGAGTAAATATGATGGTTTTGAAATGAAGGATATTTTGAATTGAATGTGATATTTTGATATCAAATATGAATCGGTTGTGAAATGTAAAAGAACCGATCGGTGTGGAAAATGACATTTAGTTGTTAAAGAGACTGGGTCCTCTTATTGGCATGCTCTCTATCAATATTGGAACCACTTTAACAACTATGTACGTGGTGGATGATCCAGAATGAGGTGGTTGGATTTAGTGAATGTTTGCTGGATTTGAAGAAAGAGAATAATGATGGATTCCCATGGCACTTGTGCCATTTTGAAATGACTAAAACAGGACAGCTTGTCAGTGCCAAGTGGGCTAGCTACCCCTAGCGGACACACCTCTTCGTATCACTATAATGATGTTGGCTCGATCGGTGCATCTTGATTTAATTTGATTTTGGGGGTGTAGGACGCGGTGGGCGGTCGTAGCTACGATGCGTTACCACCAGCCCTGCAACCCAAACTGGTAGTATCCTACCTTGGGCATTGCCTCACGTGCCTTGTCATACTCTTTATCCTTATTCACACCCACTGTGATTTTGTTTTAATATGGTACCTATAGAGAACTCACTGGCCACTGACGTTGCTAGTCGTGTTACAGGACCTGCATAGACTACCTGTTCAAAAATGTGTTGAGAGGAATCAATGTAAAGCCTAAACGCTATTTTAATACTTCATATTATTGTTAGACACTACCTGTATATCGTATTTTACTACATATAGATAGTTTAACGGATCCTTAGGAGATGGAAAATTCCATGACATCTCTTAAGTTATTGAACGCACGTTATACACTGGATATGAGATGTGAAATCCCGTAAACGTCTCTGAAGCTATCACAACCTTACTTACTTGTTGTTGATCAAACTTACATAATATCTTCTAGTTATGAATCGAGTGTTTTGTCTTTTCATTACGCTCGGGCTTGTCTGAGCATTTCAGTGTTTGAAGATATTATTTTTGGAGGACGAAGATGGAGTTTGGTAGATTATATTATTAGTATTGTTCCATTGCACCATTATTGGTATGTTTTTGTTTGTACTTTGATTATTTTTTAAAAATTATGTAATCAAATGTATATTGTAAAACAACTTCATGAACTATTTATTTGATTATTATATTTTATCATTCCGCTGCGAGATTCTGTATTTTTATTTTCCTTGTTTTCTCTTATTTTCCTTTTGAACCTATTGATAATCCTCCCTTTTGAATTTTTTGAGTTAGATATGTGTGGTTTATTGTCGATTTAAACCATCCAAAAAGGTGGTCGTCACATATTTTGACCTTGTTTATACCCATTCTTTCAAGTTTGGGTTTTTGTTCTAATTTGTTTCCATTCTTTCATGTGTGAAAATTGTTCTTGTGAGGTAAAATGTAACAACCCGAAAATTTTACAGTATATTTTAATAAATATTTAATCTAATTTAAATTAAATACAATCTTTTCAATTTTATAAACTGATGGAAACTTGATCATTTAACAGTTATATATGCTTTGTAATGGAAGTTTTGATTTGAAAACTCAAAATAAAATCTTTTAAAATGTTTATAATAAAATCTTTCTTATTGAATTGAATTAAAAGGTTCAATATTTTCATATTTGATAATATACATATGAATATCTAATTGTAGTTTTTAAATAATAATGTTTAAAAATAAACAAACATATCAATATTGAACATAAACATACATAACATAAGTATAAGATATAATTATGAATAAAACTGTAACTAGAAATAAAAAATATAAGTTATAAATCAAAATATAAAAATACAAGTATGTTATAAATAAATGTTTGAAAATTTAAATTACCAATAGAATAAAATTTAGCAATTATAACTAAATAACTATACATGAACATATAAGATAAGCTTAGGAAAGAAGATAAGCTATTTCATAACCTGTATATACATTTATCCAATGCAAATTTTTTTACAAAAACTATATCAAGTTGTTGTGTGAACATGTTCAATGCATAAGTTAAAATGAATAACCTGTAACATATTTCTATACAACACAAAATCTTAACAAAGTTTTATATCATGCTGCTGTAAATTTTATATGCATAAGAAAACAAAGTGTTCACTTCAAAAATAAGACAAATATCTTTGTAAAAAATTCATGTGTCAGCAAACATTAATTATATGTTAACATAAATGAAAGCATATGCATTAATGAGCACAACTATTTGTCTAAAAAAAATCTCAGTCGAAATTACAAGATCATTACACTTTGCAATGTAATAATTACAAGCAAATCAAAAGCAAGTGTAACTTGTACCTCTATAACCTACAGCTGTTCAAAGTCCTTCTATTTATGTACATCATATCCTTGTGTTTGTTTACAAAACTTAATAGTAAACTTAGAAGTAAAACTGAGATAAGAAAAAAAAGAAAAAGAAAATAAACATCATCTTATATCTTCAAGTAAGTTCAACAAGCAGAAAGGTTTCCAGAGTTTCAAATTTACAACCTTCCAAAACAAGAAAAGTTTGACAGTGATTCTTCTGTAGTTTCTTCAACATCTTGCTTTCTGTTTCAATTATTTTAGTGAGCAAACATACTTTTCTTAAAATTTCAATTATGATAATTTGCTTCTGATGTCTATGTTGCTACCTATTGTTATTAAAGTACCTGTAATGATTTCTGTGTACTGGAAGCTATATATTCTTCATCATTTAAAGCTTATGCATCTTCATATATATAAGCTTAGAATTTATAGATAAAGTAGGATGTTTAAAACTTTAATTTGTAACCTGACATGAATTTAAAACATCACAGTAACTTATAAAACTGTTTATGTAGGTTTTAAGAAAAAGGAAATTAAAAGCTAAAATTCGAATGTTTTAATTTGTGAATTTGACCACATATCTTGATTATACACACAAAGTTAAGATATTTAGTATAAAAATTATGATTTTTGAGTGAGTGTTTAAGGTGCAGTTCGAAAATGGGTCAAAAGTGAATTTTCATCAATCTCTGATGATTTAACAAAAATTAGATGTTGAAATTATTACTGAAGCTAGCTTAGCGATTGTAGAATTCAGGAAAAATGCAAGAAGATTTTTCTATTGTGTATGTGGTTTAGTCGAATCGAATATAGGGTTTCGGTTCAATTTTTTTTGTGTTCTGTAAATTACCGTTTGTATCGCCGTCGCTTGATCGAGCCGTACGTGGTTTTGGGTGAAGGCCGAGGAAGGTATGGCCATGGCGTTGGCAAGGGGGCTTGGCCTCTGGTGATGGGTGGTGGCTGAACGTGGTTATTTTCGGTAGGGTGGTCGTGTTTCGAGTTCAAGCGTCAGGCGATTTTTCAATTTCGACCGTTATTCGAAATTCTGGGCTTTGATTTCGAATATTGTGTCGAATTATCGTGTGTGGGTGACAGTAGGGTTGGCCGAAGGCGACCCGAACCACCGTGCACGTGCACGGTGGCGATCGGTGTCGGTGAAGCAAGTTGGGTCATCGCGTGTTTTTTTCGCACGAGATCTTTAGGAGGTTGCTTCGAGTTGATTCCGGTGCACGCGTGAATGGGTATTGATACCGCAGTTTAAATTTTTTAAACTTAACTAAAAAAAGAAGAAAAGGATCTGGAAGAAGAAGTAGATAGAGCAGGAGGGTAACTTGGGGAAACAGGAGAAAGAGCTCGGTTTTACTCGTGCAAATGAGTGGGTTACCTCGGGTCCACTTCCTGTTGATTTGCCTAATCCCTTTAAGTATTTTTATTAACAAAGTTTAACATTAAATAAAGTAAATAATATTAGTTAGTTTTAAGTGAATAATTGATTTAAAGTTGATTAAAAGTAAGGTTTGTAAAGGGTAATTAATTAGTATAAAGTAATTAAAAATAAATTAATTTATGCTTGTAATTAAATTAATAACTTTAAATTAAATTTGTAATTAGAAATTAATCTTGTGTTTAATCAATTTAACTTAAGAAAATTTAATTAATTATTTAAAGTTAATTAATAAATGGTAATTAACTTAAGTGATTAATTAAGGATTATATGATTAATAAATTGATAATAAATGGTTAATTAAAATAATTTGTGATAATTAAATAAGTAATTAAATTTTATTAATTAATAATAAGTTATTAATTAATAATTAAGAATCAATTAATTAACTGAGTAATTGAGTAATAATTAATAAAATCTAATAAGTTAATTAATCAGTAACTAATTAAGCAGAATAAAGTAGTTTATTCTTAAGTAATTAATTAAGTTAAATAAATCGAACTATATTGATATGAATTGATAATTCTGTTTGATTGACTCTGGTATCTGTTTGATGATATTGTGTGATATGTTGTGATATATTCTGGATACATCTGTGATGACTGTGTATGATTTATCTGTGATATCTATTATGTAAATGCTTAATATTGAATTAAACTGTTAAGTTAAATAGACAACTTGGCCCTTAAGATGACGTTTGGATTTCGATGATACCGAGATCGGGTATCGATTTGATATCCCGAAAACCACATCGATCCAAATTAAACGATAGGTCGCGACATGTCAAGTGGTGATCGAGATGGTGTTTCAGAATGCAAGGGTTATCGTCGTTAACTCTAAGGGTGATTCCAAAACGAGTGTAACGAGATAATGCCTTCGGTTTCGTTCGAACCCGGAACGAACTTGTATGGATTGAATGCTTTCAGCACATCGTCAGGCGGACGATGAGCATTCTAAGAGATATGTTCTTTAAAGGTAATCGCAGCCTCAAGCCTCATCAACCGGGAATGTCTAAAACATGGGAGATGCAGCAAGGCTAGGTGAGTCATGCCCAAGCAGGACGAGGTATATCCCTGTCTAGATGTCCCTTTATTTCGGCTGTGTGAGCAGTTGTTGGCCACAACTGGGAGATTATCTTGTTCAGGACTGTTCAGTAAGGAATAGTTCCGGCCTTGTGTTGTAGGGGGTCGGGAGTGATCCTCGGTATGGTGATTTAGGCCCCGTACTGTGACGGGCGGTACGCCAGTAACCCTACCATTGTTGGAAACCCATTTTCCCTATGAGACCCTACGGTTTTGATTCGTATTACCCACTTTCGTGGATAGTAGCTGGAATTTAATCATATAACAATTTCGGCTATTTTCTATTTACTTGAAAACCCTAGACACTATTATAATATCACTGGATTTCCTATAAATGTTTTGGTTAGCGTAAGGTAAAAACTTACCCGTATTTATTTGTGGGGAGTCTTACGTGATACCATTATTTTCAAATGGTTTTCAAAGTTAAACAATTTTAACCGTTTACTCACACCAGACCTGTGACGCCCCACCTCTATGCCCACACTATCCAAGAACACTACGGTGTAGTGCTATCAACTAGCACGGAGAATAAGACTGTTGAGGAGCGACCATCCGTGTAATTGCCTTGTGCGAGCACCGATATGTCAGATAGTAAAACATGGATTTTATTTCAGGAGGAAATCCTACACATCGATGCAAACTCAAAGCTACTACACGGTGGCTATAATAGTTTAGGACAAAATATAAAATAATAACACAGATAATATAAATAAATGCGTAACACAGATGAAACAGAAAGTCTCATATATATATATATATAATAACTGATGCCAGTTACAATACATTTGACACGGTACATGTGATACAACTACAACAGTCGACTCAGGAAGTTACATATACAAGTACATTAACGTATATAATATACATGAATACATATCTTCCTATACTATGACACGACAACTCCAAAAGATATGAAAAGTCTTCATAGCTCAAGCAGCATCCCAAAGCAGAATATCTACAACCTGAAAATACTCGGGTCTGACCCGAGTATTACATTCAAAAGAAAATAATACCCGAGTCAGTCTAATTCAAACTCAGTTATTAATGCACAAAAGCAATAATAATCAAATAACGAATAGATGACAGTCACACTAAATCTCGTCTATCCAATCACTAATAAGGATGAATTGGACAAAGGAAACAATCTAGTAATGGAAACATCAATTAAGACGTCAACTTGAGTAGGGCTGCATTATACGCAAGCGTGCACTGCCACGCCACTACAAGATATGGAATACGAAATAGTTCCATAAATCAAAAGCAAAAGAAATAACAATAAAACCAATACCGTGTGGCTGCAGTTCACGCTTGCGTGCACTGCCTTGCCACTACAGTGACGATGTACCCAATGAATACCGTGTGGCTGCAGTTCACGCTTGCGTGCACTGCCCTGCCACTACGGTGATAGGTACACAATAAAAATTCACAAATGAACACAAGGTCAAACCCAAAATACCGGGTTCAACTCAAGGCAGTGAATAAAGTAGCAAGACATGTACACCAAAACAAAATCAAGAAACGTATAAATGCACATGAACAAGTGCTGTGCATATACAAGTGCACATAAGAGGCTGCACATGGTCAAAATGAACCAGAGGTGTAGCAAAGAATTGCACATGGCAGGGGTACATGTATATGTAGGTCTGACCACAAGAGCAGGTCACAAGTCAAGGACCAGAACATCAAAACACTGTCGAAGTCATTCAAGCAATGTGACAGTGTAATTAGGTGCACACAAGAGATTCTACATGTATGCAACCATGAGACTGAAAAATGCAAGTACCAAACTCGAGTACTAAGACAACAAACTCAAGTGCAGTGCTCTTAATTATAAACTAAAGTGAGAATGAAACCACCATGTTGCTTCAATTGAAAATAATATTACCAGTGAAGTCTAAATGAAATCAAGGCATCAAGAATGCAATATTTAATGCACCTGTACAGTTCAGTGAACTAAAGTGAAGTCACAAGTGGAAAACTACACCAGACCAAGTGCCACCAAGTACACAAGTGAAGCATAACCCAAGTGTATCCCAAAATACAACATGCATTCAACTGTAAACTGGACAGTGCTAATATCATGATCAAGAACAAGGCACAATGCCGAAGAATAGGCAAAGGCCAGCAAATAACAGAGTACGAGGCGGTGACAACATAAAATGAGGACCAGGCTACAATATACTCAAGTGAAGTCAACAGCATCTGGGTGAATGCAAGTCAATGCTCGAACAAATCAAACCAGTTATACTCATGAATGAACACTGGTGGTAAACGAGGTAAACACAGACAGAATTCAAAACAAAGTTCAGTGCTATGCAAGTGCAAACCCGAGATAACACCCCAGGTTCACTGAAGACAGTGAAACCACAGCCGTGATAAAAATGCAGTGATATGCAGCAGAATACATAACACGTTGAAGCACTGCAACTATATTTGAACCCGACGCAACTCGTTTCGTGTGAAACGGACCTCGTATGAAAGAGTCATAGCATTTTAAAGTTTGAACGAATTTATAATATATAAATTAATCACAATTTTATTTTATTTTTTAACCTAAATCTCGACCGTTCGTTTCAGTGCATCCATCAGGGCCGCACCTTCCATCTTCTCCCTCTCCAGTAAAACACGAACGCAAGTAACCCAACGCCACCGCTTGCCCTTGATTTTCGCGACCATCCCAATGATCGAGACGTCGATCGAGTACCTTCATTTGAATCGCCATCGTGAGAGCCACCTTCGGCTGGAATCACTGCGAGCTCGGCCCCCCTGCATCTCGAAAACATGTATGAACTACGGCCGTTCTCTGCCAACGATTCGCTTCATCGTTCTTGATCTCAACCGTATGGATTTCAAGCACTTGCAATCCTCTACAAGTTTCTAGTTGGAAGATTTTCAAAATAATTGAGGGATTGAGGGGAAAAGGAACGAAATTTTTAGCCATTGTTTTATTTTCTGGCGGCTAGGGCTTGGAACCCTAATTGCTTTGCAAAACTGAAAAATGAATGTCCTTATATAGAAAATTGCCAAAACACTATTCACCTGAATTTTTTCCGAACTCCAAACGAAGCGTGCCGCCTGGTGTTTATAATGTTTTACCCCTATTCCGAACGCAGTGGAATATATATCGGGAGCCAATTCGAAAGTATTTGGAAGATAGATTTTCAAATCGACTATTTAAATTTAAAATTCACTCAAACCGATTTCAGTGCGTTTTAGCTTGCCGTGGACAAACCGTAAATCCGATTGACATGAAATTTAAAATCTTACAATAATTTAACATTACGGATCCGATGAAACTAGTTTCGTCGAAATCCAAGACTGTTTGAAAAATGACTATTTGTACTCGTCAATTAAATATTAAAATATTCAATTTCTACAAATTAAATTTTAATTCAAATTTAAAAGTTCTATAACATCATTCTAACTCCAATATGATTTAATACAACTTTACTAATCAAATTTAATCACATTATATCAAATTTTCAATTATTTCTGTAGTTTCAAATATTAAATTATCGATTTAATTATCCAATTAAATCTGGATATTCGAAATAAAATTTATTCGACTTACAAATTTTACTTGTTAATATTAAAAATCAATTAAATAAATGAATTTAAAATGACAGAAATTCTGGATCGTTACAAACTCCCCCCTTAAAAGAATTTCGTCCTCGAAATTGCCAAGTAAGAAAAAGTCTTGAAAGCCATTAACTTTTCAAAACCATTTGTTCAAATTAAATTTCAAATTCATTTAAACATTTTAACTTTTCCAAAATCCATGGTTAAACTTCTTACAATAACTTTACTAAGTTTTCAAATCATACTTAGTTATCTTTTCAAAACCGACTATATCGTTTAACTTTTGACTCCAAAATCAAAGTTATAGTTTTCAAAAATTTTCAATTTTCTCAAAAATATTCCAACGCCTTAAATTTTCGAAAATTTTTGCCAGCGCCTCCTTTACGCGGCTAGCTCCGTACAACTACAAAATGGCACCACAGGCCGACAGATTTCAAAAAGAAAAGAAAAAGCCAAGTGGCTGGACAAGAAAATCATCAAATTTTATACTGAAATTCAAATACATACCTTTTGTCGAGCAATTCAATTTTTTTTATCTTCGAAATCAAAATCCCAATTTCCTTTAATCCACCTGTATATCCTGCTAACCATAATATCCATTTTCATTCAATCTCACATTATCAATTTCATTTGAATTCAATTTACAATTTCAAGTCTATTTGGATTCAATTTACCTTCTGAATATTGAATTTTATCAATTATTTTTCATTCACAACTGATTCATCTTGCTATTTTAAATTAGTTTCTTTTACTAATTCATTACAAGTTCTAACTTATTTCATCTCGCACAATTCAAATTGGTTTTCGATATTCAGTTTTCAATTTCAGTTTTTATTCTTTTGTTTGTTCCAAACACAATTCAATTCACTATTTCGGTTTATAACCACTTATATTTAAACTGGATTTCAAATTCCATATGAATTTAATTCACCATTTACTTATAAATGTTGAATTCAATTCATTTCAACCCATATTAAATTTGTCATTTCTTCAATTAGTTTTACTTACTAATTTTATTTTAATACTTAGCTTCATTTGATCCAACTTGACAAATTTTCAATTTACTTGCAATTTCAAGATGAATTTCAACATTTAGTTTCCAATTTCATTTACTCGCAATTGTAAATTCATTCATTCATAAATTTATTTCCATAATTCAAACTCAATTTCAATTCATTTCTTTCTACCCCAAATTTATTTTCAACTCAATAAATTTTATTCCATAACTATTTTTATCAGATTCCAGAGTCTTTCCAACATTTCAAAACCATTTTTGAAATCGATTCAAATTATCCCTTGAATTTCAAAACCCAAACCCAAATTTTCCAAACAACTTCCATTTAAAACAAATTGGCGGCAATCCATCTTTTGGAAGCCCGAAAATGAACACCCATGATGCTGCAGTCATCACCGAAGTTATTTTCCAGCGACCGAAAAGAGATTAGAGCTTTTATCCCTCCAAAAACATTTTTCCAAACCCTTGAAAATCATTTTCAAATATTCCTCAGGATTTTTACTTCAGATAACAAATCACATTTACAATTTATATTCTCCAATTCTATTTGTATGTGAATTTATTTCTTAACTTTGGAGTTACGATTTCATTTTCTTTTTCAACATTAACGATAATAATTTAATATCATCACTTTCTAGCAACCAAGCAATCGTATATTATAATAATTCACAGAAATTTTTCTCTCTTTTATATACGAAAATAATTTTAGGTAAAATTATTTCATTTACCCTATTTTAAAACGATATCGTGTTGAATTTGTTCTGTACAAGTGTTTAGAGATTCCTATCAATAACGTTAATTACTCGTATTGAGCAGAATCCATATACCACTCAACAAACCAATCAACACAATATAAAACAATTTTTATATTAAAAAATACGCACTCATATCTATTATTACACTCAAACTCATTCTAGAGTACTGCTGACTCTATCTCTAATGAGTAATACCCAACAGAGCTAAGGTTGTCGCTTAACCAATTCCTCCGATACCAAAATTATAAGACCCGAGGCAGCGACGACCGGTAGGCTTTGCGACCATCCCAGACCCACCGTGGCTACAACCGGTACCCGAAACTTGCTTTTACGGCCAGCCTTTCGACTGTCACGGGTTACGCCTAATTAACCCCGTAAAGAGGACGTGTAAGGGTAAGAGTCTCCAGTTCGCCACCTGACGCGAAGCGAGAACCCCCCATCACATTTCACTAAGACAAGCAAGTCTCGTCCGCTATATAATACGGGAAAATCAACTCCAAGTACATATATAATACCAATTCCACTTCAAGGTGGAATATCGCGGTATATGTGCTTAATATAATAACCTCCGCTTAATATGCGGAGTATAGGGTGTATTTCAATACAATAGATAGCAATTTATCATCCAAGCATACAGTCAACACGATCAAGCAATTTTAAATCCTACTATTTAAAATTTAAATCGAAACACAATTCGATTGAGTGAGAAGTTCTTACCTTGCTTCAAATACAGTTGCAGTGTTTTATTTCGAATAAAATTAAACACGCGTTTAATTTTACCAAAAATTATCACTAGCTCCAATCAATCCCAATCTAGCTCCATTGCATAGTATTCGTTAATACGAACCCGACGCAACTCGTTTCGTGCGAAACAGACCTCGTATGAAAGAGTTATAGCATTTTAAAGTTTGAATGAATTTATAATATATAAATTAATCACAATTTTATTTTATTTTTCAACCTAAATCTCGACCGTTTGCTTCAGTGCATCCATCAGGGCCGCACCTTCCATCTTCTCCTTCTCCAGTAAAACACGAACGGAAGCAACCCAACGCTGCCGCTTGCCCTTGATTTTCGCGACCATCCCAATGATCGAGACGTCGATCGAGTACCTTCATTTGAATCGCCATCATGAGAGCCACCTTCGGCTGGAACCACTGCGAGCTCGGCCCCCCTGCATCTCGAAAAACATGTATGAACTACGGCTGTTCGAAGCTACTTTGCCAACGATTCGCTTCTTCGTTCTTGATCTCAACCGTATGGATTTCAAGCACTTGCAATCCTCTACAAGTTTCTAGTTGGAAGATTTTCAAAATAATTGAGGGATTGAAAGAGATTGAGTGGAAAAAGAAAAAAATTTCTTCCATTGTTTTATTTTCTAGCGGCTAGGGCTTGGAACCCTAATTGCTTTACAAAACTGAAAAATGAATGTCCTTATATAGAAAATTGCCGAAGCACTATTCACCCGAATTTTTTCCGAACTCCAAACGAAGCGTGCCGCTTGGAGTTTATAATGTTTTACCCCTATTCCGAACGTAATGGAATATATATCGGGAGCCAATTCGAAAGTATTTGGAAGATAGGTTTTCAAATCGACTATTTAAATTTAAAATTCACTCAAACCGATTTCAGTGCATTTTAGCTTGCCCCGAACAAACCGTAAATCCGATTGACATGAAATTTGAAATCTTACAATAATTTTACATTATGGATCCGATGAATCTAGTTTCGTCGAAATCCGAGACTGATTGAAAAATGAATATTTTTACTCGTCAATTAAATATTAAAATATTCAATTTCTACAAATTAACTTTTAATTCAAATTTAAAAGTTCTATAACATCATTCTAACTCCAATATGATTTAATACAACTTTACTAATCAAATTTAATCACATTATATCAAATTTCCAATTATTTCTGTAATTTCAAATATTAAATTATCGACTTAATTATCCAATTAAATCTAGATATTCGAAATAAAATTTATTCGACTTACAAATTTTACTTGTTAATATTAAACATCAATTAAATATACGAATTTCAAATGACAGAAATTATGGGTCGTTACAGTCGGCCTGGGAAGTTGCATCTAAGACAACAAACTTAAGTTGACCATCTGATTAGATGGCCATGAGATATTACAGTCATTACTAACTAGAAGCAGTCTTACATTTCTCTCTTAGTGTATTCATACTAGCAAGGGTCGTAGGTTTCCCACACACCAATGTCCACTTGGCCACCTGTAGCTAAGTTAGCCCCCGCATCCAGGCCTTGGTCAACCTCCACCAACCTTGTTCCATCCTCCATCACACTTGGTCCAATCTCCAACCCTACCATTTTTGTTGCAGCCACCACCTTCCTCCATTTCTTAGGCTTTGGAGTGCTTGTTTTCTCCTTTAATATTGTTTATCTGGGTCCCTATAGCTTGACTCGGTACATATTGTCGTTGGTTAGGAGCAATGTCACATTTAACTGGTTGTTCCCCAGATTGCAAATATGTCTGCCCAATTGATGAGCTATGCTCTATCCTCCCTAGAATCTGCTAGAGTTAGTGTGTCAAAGAAAGAATGCATGATTATAAGAGGCAATAAAGCTAATTAGAAATGGAATTGTTCAAAGGAACAAAGGAAATCCCTAACACCATGAACTCTCGCACTTGGAAGTTAAGGTTGATGGTCAACACTATGAAAAACTGACCGTCTTAATACCCGAAAACCTTAGGTGGAAAATCAAAGAATGCTGTTAAGATGACATATATCTTAAGGTAATAATACCCACCCTTTAGAAAACTAACATGCTTGAAAATCTTAAAAATTGATCCGATGAAGAGCAATAAGGGTTCCAGGAGAACTAGGTCGTGGAAAATGATGTAAAGGTCTGATAGTAGGCTATAGGTGCGGAGAAAAGCTGGATCAGTACCATCTAGTGTAGAATAGCAAAATCGGATGAAGTAACGATGCAGGGAGAGAGAGCCTGCACTTCATATAAGGCATATCCCAAACAAAGTACCTAGGCATAGGTCGGTTCATCCCGTCAGTTGGAAGAGAGAACAATAGGTCCATCCTCATGAAGATGCACATGGCAAGCGCTTCCACCAATTTGTTTTAATCCTCCCACACCATGCACATGACACTCTCGAAGAGGCAAATGCTTCTAGAAATGCCCTCGGTGATAGTTTTATTTCCCTTGGCCATCTGCAAAAGAAGTACAAATGCAACATAATTACTAACCACCCTTACAATAGTTGTGAGATAACATTAGATCCAAAGATAAGCCTTCCCCTCCCCTTACCCCCCGTAGCATAAGGGCGGACGACCCAAACTTTGGCACACCCTCAGTAAGGCTCCCTACGAATGTAGAATCAGTTGCCATACTTAAGTATTTTCACGTTGTAAAGACCCATAATTTTATTTATCGGTAGATAGTTAGAATATCATTTACATAACCAAATGAATATAAAATGAGCTAAAACTTTCGATAATGATGTGATTTGATATTTTTGCACTTCAGAATAAAATATAGACAATTTTGGGCCAACAACCTTGTAATGGCCATAGCTTTTGATAGGAGTAGAATTTTAACCTGATTCTTGTTCCAAATAAAAGATATGATGGTTTTCTGTCCCATAGAGTTATGGATTTCTCGAATAGCCATTTGAGAAATATTAGAGTTTTGAGTTAGATAAAGTTTAGGTAGATTTTAGTCATATGGCCTAAAGCCTATAATTAATGCATGATTAAGGATTTTCGGAATTGTGATAATCCTTGGCTTAGTGCACCCATCATATTACTTTCCTAATTTCTCAAAATAGATCCAAAAATCCACTTATATCTGCCTACGTAATAATTAAAATAGGCTATTTTAGGGTACAATCAAAGGATTAGGGAAAGCAAGCCTAAGGAAGTCATTAAGACTAACTAATTATTGTTTTAGGGTAGGGATTTCATGGTCATTACTACTTCTATTTGGTTTTGCATCAATTGCATATCGATAGGAAAATGGTTTATAACCCCTTACAAGCTGCATATCCAAATATATTGTTAAAAGTGTTCTGGATCTATTTTTCAAGTCAAAAATATGATTTTCAGATCTGAACCAATTTAAAAATGATATTAAAAATTTCTTTTAATGATTTTAAGTGCTTTGTATCATATAATTAAATGATATGGGTATGCATATGTATGTTATGGTAAGTTAGAACAATTATATGTATTGGACGTTTGATACGATGACATGTTTATTGTCATTGTGGTTTCATGTGGATTATGATATGTTTGGTATGATGATATGTTTGATATGGTAAGTTAGAACATTTTCATGTTACAGAATTTGATGAAACCTGTTCCATTAGATCTATAATAGTGTATTATTATCGAATTTCAAATTTTGTAGCGTTTGATGTTATCATTTGGTTGTACGGGATAAAAGCACGTTGAATTTGATATCGAAAATTTGATATTTTAATTGGATTCAAAAAGTTATCTTCCACATACGATTGAATTAGGACTCGAAACTTGTTCCATAGCGTTCAGAATAGGGGTATACATTATAAACGCCTAGCGGCATGCCTCAATAAAAGTTTGAAATAAATATCTGGATATTTGAATTTAAAATTTAAATAATTTATATTGACTTGACCATCCTTTCTTTTTGGCCACTTTCCTATCATCCATCAACCGCCCTACCTATGATTGACCATGCTTATACCCGTACCTTTTAAAATACATCCCCTCCTTCATTTTTAACCTAGAGCAGTAAAAGAAAAAAAATGGAGCAAAGTTTAAAAATCAAGATTTCTCAATCTACTCAATTAAAAAATACCAAACTTGTTTTCACCTGAGCTTCGATGGGGTATGCGATTTGTAAAGTGCAGCAGCTACTTTTGGAACTTGACAGTAAAGTCGAGCGGTCATACGCACTAGGGTTTGAGTTTCTCAAAGAATTAGGCTTCGATGTCGAAGTTTGAGCTCATATTCATGTTTGTCGCGATGAGTCGAAGCTATGGTGATGTTTGGGTGGAGCTCGATGTACGATTAGGGCATGTGACATTGTACGGTCGAGGAGGTTGAGGTGGGTGTTGCTTTTTGATTCGGTAGCTTGGTCAAGGTGGGAAGGTGCTTGGCAGGTGGAGATTTCAGTGATAGAAATGGTGGCGAAGCCGGAATTTTTTTCAGTGAGTGGATATTCATGTCAATGACACGTCGTGCATTACTTCATTTACAAAGGAGAGCGAGCTTTTAGGGAAGAAGGCATTGAGCTGGATTAGGCCGTTTGTGGGCTAGTAATGTGTTGTTTGGAATTTAGTTATATATATAAATTGTTTTAATTACATTCAAATTGATGAACTAAAAAATTAAATAACTCTCTCGTACGAGGTCGAACCGATGCATAGATTTTTGCATTGCGATCGTGGAGATGAGCATTACAATATGGTATCAATTTGGAGTTGATTGAAGCTAACCAAAATTTTAGGTTAAATCGAACGTTGTTCGATTTGATTTAAAATTGATAACTCAAGGTGAGTGTTTATAACGCTCACAACGTACTAGAATATTTTTGCGCTAGTTAAATTTGATATTATAAAGTGATATAAATTTTATTGATCGTTGTTTGATAATTTTAATTGTCATCTAGATTGTTATTGAATTAACTGTTAAAAACTAGAAGGACATTCGAATTGAAATTGAGATTTAATTGCCAGTAAATTACCTGATATTGATAACTATGAAATTGCTGTGAATTATATTGACTGTTTGGATGATTGATTGTGATGGATGCCAATTGATTAATATTTGGATGTTTGTTAGTTTATATATATCCTGTTATCACCCTGTATATTATTTACAGTATATAAACTGTAAATTGAATTATTTCGAATAAATTAAGAAATAGATTGAAATGATATGTATCTATGACATTGTGATTTGGATTGAAATGATATACATCCATCCCTGAAATTAAATTGAAATAATTGATCACTTAACCATATGATAGAAAATTATATATATGGACACCAGATTGGTTAAATTAAATGATTTTGAAAATCTTAGATTTGAAATTATTTAAATGGTTTTGATTTAAAAGAAATAAAACACTAATTTATAAGAAATCGAATTAATCACGAATTCGAGTTTGAAATTTTGAAATAAAATTTTAGTTAAAAGATTGAAGTTGCGATTTTGAAGTTAGAATCGGAATCTGATTAAATTTCATAAATTGATTTGTTTTAAAAGATTAAACTTTTATTCAAACTTTGAATACTACAAAGTGAAAGTGATACAAAAATGATATTTCGAAATAGAGCTCTGAATTGAACTTATTTGAAGATTGGGATTTTAAACTGAATATTGAAGGATAATTTGATTAAATGTTTTGAATCGATATTTTGAAAATCGAGCTTGAAATCGATATAAATTGAAATTGAATTAATTGTATTTGAAAGTAGAATTGAATTAATTGAAATCTAAGTTGAAATCGATTTGAATTGAAATCGAAATTGAATCGACTGAATGGAAATTGCAATTGGTTGAAATGGAAAATTGGAATTTAATCGGTTTGACTTTGAAACTATTTTCAAATTAATTATTTAATATAAAAATATTTAAAAGCCATCTTTTTAAATATACAAATTATTTTGCTATATAAACTATTTTAATACTTAAACTATTTTATATTAAACTATTTTAACCATTTAAACCATTTAAACTATTTTAACCATTTATACTATTTTTAACTTTTTAAAATTTTTAAAGTATTCAAATTATTTTTCAGAAATTCAAACTGGTCAAGGGTTGAAAGTTTATTTTTAAATCATGGATTTAAATACGAATTGGGTTAAAATGAAGTTATGACCTAAATTGAAATTAGAAATGATTTTGGAGGCGAAACCGAGGTATTGAGGCAAAAATGATTTCGAATTGAAATATTATATTTTGAGTAAATAAGATGATTTTGAAATGGATTTGATTTTGAAGCGAATATGATATTTTGATATCAAGTATGAATTGCTTTCGAAATGTAAAAGTACCAACCGGTGTGTAAAACGATGTTTGGTTGTTAAAGAGACTGGGGTCGAATATGGGCATACTCTCTATTGATATCAAAACCACTTTAATAACTGTGTACGTGGAGTGATGATCCAGAATGAAGTGTTTGGATTTGGCGTCGTTTGCTGGATTTGAAGAAAGAGAACGATAATGGATTAGCCTGGCACTTGTGGTAATTTGAAATGACTAAAGCAGGAGCCGTACCGGCCAAGTGGGTTAGCTACACCGAGCGGATGCACTTCTTCGAATTACCATCATTTACATTGTGATTGATTGGTGCACACCCACCGAATTATGGGAGTGTTGGACGTGGTGAGCGATCATGGCTATGATGCATTACCACCAGCTAGGAAGGGTAAACTGGTAGTAACCTACTTTGGACATTGCCTCACGCGGCTTGTCATATTTTTATCCCTACAAAAGACCTCTACGATTTTGGTTTAGTGTTGTCGTATCATGGCGCATCCCTATCCACTGATCGTTTAACTGGTGTTTTATATGCAAATTGTACGAAAATGCTTAAAAGCGTGTTAAGGGGGATCAATGTAAAGCCTTAACGCTAAGAAAAATATTTATTTTACAGACTAGACATTATATATATAGTGTATTCTACTACATATAAATATTTTGACGGATCCTTAAAATTGGAAAATCACGTAACATCTCTTGAGTTATTGCACGCAAGTTATACACTGGATAGAAAATGTGAAAACCTATAAACATCTCTGACGCACTTATACTCATGTTACATATGATATCGATTTGACTTACATAAGGATATTTTAGTCCTGACTCGAGTGTTTTGTTTTTTCATTATGTTGGGGCCAGTCCTGAGTTTTTCAGCTTACTGAAGATTTATTCTGGAAGACGAAGATGAAGATTTGGTATTATTATCACTATTATTATCCCTACATCATGTTATCTATTGCATTACTTTATTTTATTCCCGATGTATTTATAACTCTGATAAATGTTGTATAGATTGTAATCAAATGTGTTGTATAAATAGCTTCATGAACTATTTATTTGATTATTATATTTTATCATTCCGCTACGAGATTCTGTATTTGTTTCTTCTTCTATTCTTATTTTTCTTAATTAACCTCATTGATTATCTATGTTTCGGATTATTTAAGTCGAACATGTGTGGATTATTGTTGAATTAAACCCTCCGAAATATGGTTCGTCACATACCGTCTTATTATTTAATACATTGAAATTAATTTGGAAATTAATAAAACTAAATAATTAAATATTGCTGTTAATATAAGTTAAGTTGATAACTGTAGAATAAGAATGTAATAAAAAGTGAACTAGTGTAAAATGAATTCATATTGGTATTTGATAATTGAATAATAAGATGTAAATCAAAATAAATGAATTTATTGGAATTTAAATTATAATTAATGAATTTATCGCAATTGCCATTAAACGCTGTAACTAGTGTAATATTTAAATCTTAGGTTTAATAAGAATAATTTATTTTAAAAAGATTACTAAATTTATCTGTAATAAAAAATGTTGAAAATTGTTAGCTACTTTATTTGAATTTAAAATGATTAAACCAATTTAATAATAATTTATTTAATTAACGTGAAAATTAGCCATTTAATTATTAACTTTCTTGGATTTCGACGAAACCAGTTTCATCGGATCCGTAACAGTGAATTATTGTAGGATTTCAAGTTTCGTAGCGATCAGACTTGTCATTTGATCGTGCGGGCTCGAAACGCATAGAAATCAATTAAAAGGTTTTAAATTAAAATAATCTGATTTTAAAAGCTAAATTCTTTATACCATGGAATTAGGGTTTGAAACTAGTTTCATTGCATTTAAAAATATCAAAAACCTATATTTAGATATAATGGATGACCCATTTCCGATTCGAGAACGAAACAGGCTTTTCGGGTCGTTGTTATCGTTTCGATCCAACCCTGCCTATATATATAGGCTGTTATATACCCTAACTGTTTCTCATTTCATTATTTCTATGCAAATGACAGAACATCAAATCTAATTCCCAAATTCCAAAATCTAATTTCAATTTCAAAAAAAAATGTGGATCTACGGCAACTTCGGGTTGCGCTTCGGGTTCCAAAGGCAAAAACCCTGCAGCGACTTCGGATCAGGAAGGAAATAACTCGGGTCATGGGTCATTTTGGCGAAAACTCAGAGCAAGCACAGGAGATTTGAGGAAGAAGATTGAAGTTGAACCCGATGTCGACTCAGGGCCTAAAATTTCAAATCTTCTAACGTTAACAACTTTTGCATACAAGCTCGGGTTCACTCGTAGTTTTCTCCATTGTGATTGTATCAAAAATCCGAACATTTTGGGACTAGTTTGGTTGGATTTTGAGATTTAAATTTTGGGCTATAATTGGATTTTAAATCGATCTAAAATTAAAGGTGAGTGTTTTAACCCACCCACAACTACTAAATCATCCTATGTTAGTTAAATTAAATATATGATGTGATTAGAAATTGTTTAATTGGTATATTTAAATTGTCATTCCAGTTAAATCTGCATTTTTTTGAATTTAATTGTCATTTAATTTTATATTGAATTTTAATTGTCAATTAATATCTGATAATGATAACCAGTTAATTGTTTTTATTTATTGGTTGATTTGAATAGTGATTGTGATGGATGTTTAATTATTGATATTTGGATGATTGGATGCGATGTTAAATTTTATATTGTTATCACATTGCAAATTCCCTTAGTTATTGTTAGGAAAATCACTATAGGTTGAAATGATACATACCCAAATGGACTTATAGATTAGGATAAATCGTCATGGGTTGAAATGATAACGCCGAGTGATTTTATGGATTTCAAACTTTAACTCGGGATTGCGGGTTGAAATGATATATACCCGTAAATTTAAACTATTAAGGTTTGAATTGATAGATATCTGTATCACTTGACCATAGGATAGAAAATTACATCCAGATACTGGATTGGTTAAATTAAACGATTTTAAATTCTTAAATCCAGTTAAATGATATTATTTTAAGTGAAATAAAAGGTGGATTTGTATGAATTGAATTATTTTCAAAAATCCAAGCTTTGAATGTTGAAATTGGAATTGGTTTAAACGAATTGTTTACAGAATTTAAATTGGGATTTTTAAAGTTGAGTTTTGAAATAGAAATGGAATTTATCAAATTTTGAGTTATTATAAACATTTGAATATTAAATTTTGAAATCTACTGAATTTGAAGTAGCATAAATTTATAGTTCAAACATGGATTTGAAATCGATTTAGATTTAAATGGTTCATTGAGAATGTGAATTAAAGATTTTAAAATTGAGTTTTCTGGATTTAAAAGTTGGACATGGTCCCGATTTGTTGAAGTGGAAGAAATAGTTTAATTTGATATTGATTTCAAATTAATTATTTTAGTATAAACTATTTAAAGAGATATTATTTTAAATGCAAATTTATTTAGATTTTCAAACTACTACTATATAAACCATTTCCAATAATCAAACCATTTTATATTAAACTATTAAAACTATATTAAATCTACATTTAAACTATTTTAAACCATTTAAACTATTTTAATCTATTTTAAGCTATTGAATCTATTTTAAACTATTTTGATCTATTTTAAACTAATTTAAACTATTTTAATCTAATTTAAACTATTTTAATCTAATTTAAACTACTTTATGCTATTTAAACCATTTTAAAGTATTTTAATCTAATTTAAACTATTTTAAACTAATTTAACTATTAAAACTATTTTTACTACTAAAACTATTTTTACTACTAAAACTATTTTAAAACTATTTAAACTATTTATGACTATTTTTTAAATATCGAATGATGCAAGGTTGAATTGTTTATATTTAAATCATGGATTTAATAATATTTTTTAGTGAAATGATAAATTTTGAGTAAATATGATGATTTTGAAATGAGGTTAACCTATTTTGAAAATATGATTTCGAAAGTGAATATGATTTCAAAAATGATATGATTTTTTGAGAATATGATATTTTGATTTCAATATGAAGTGGTTTTGGAAATGTAAAAGAACCATCCGGTGTGTAATAAGCATTTGGTTGTTAAAAAGACCGGGATCAGATATTATCATACTCTTTGCCAATACCGAAAACTACTTTTGCAACTGTGCACGTGGTGGAGATTCTAGAATGAAGTAGGATGGTTTGGCGAACGATTCTGTATGAGATATTAACGTAGCCCCAACACCCTCGGGTCAGCTTGATGTGGCTAAAACGGGAGCCATGCCGGGCCAAGTGAGGTCGCACCTCCGATCGGACACATTTCTTCGATACCATATTATATCGGGATTGATTTGTTGGTCACCCCTCGATTTGATTTTGGAAGTGTGTTCTGAGGTGGGCGGTAGTAGCTGCTACACGTTACCACCAGTCCAGATCTGCAAAACGGTAGTATCCTGCAATGGGCATTGCCTCTCATGCCTTGTCACATGCCTTATCAGAGCTTTTCATTGTATTGAAGACTTTATTTCTGGAGGACAAAGACAGATATTTGTATACTATATTATTTCATATATGTTCCATTGCATCATATTGTTCTGCTGCATATTTATTTATTCCTGTTGTATGTATAACTCTGATCTGTATTGTAAAAGTGTAATCAAATGTTATTTGTAAAACAGCTTCATGAACTGTTTATTTGATTATTATATTTTGTCATTCCACTGTGAGATTCTATGTTTTGCTTTTCTTTCTTTCTTTCTTCTTTTTCTTATTTACCCCTTGACAATCTTCCCTTTTGAATGGTTTGAGTCTGACATGTGTGGTTTATTGTCGATTTAAACTATCCAAAAAGGTGGGTCATTACATTTGGCATCGAAGCGAGGTTTAGCGATAACCATAGCTTTGTGGTGTTTGGCACATTAGAGATAGGGTAATAATACTCTAGAATGAGTTGTCTGAGTGTATATATGAGAGAGCATACTTGTTAGTGTTATAAATTTTTTATATTGTGTTAATTTGTTATGTTTAGTATTTATAAATTCTGGTCGATACATAGGATGCTATGGCATCGATAGGGACACTTAATAGGGTAGACCGACACAATATTGTTTTTGATATATCAATAAATGAAATAATTTTACTAAGTATTATATTTGGATATAAAACAATAATTTTTATAAATGATATAGTTGGATGTGATATGTTGTTTGTTAGGAAGTGAATTATATATATATTGATCGCAAATTAGGATTTATAAATAAAATAAATAAGAACTGAAAATTTGAGACTTAAGTTCCATGGTTTTGAAATTGGCCTTCAAAGAATTTGGAATATAATATTAGTATTATTTGGAAATATTTTTAGATATAAATATTTTCAATGTGATTTGAAAAAATGTTTTAAGGGAATTTTAAAAGGAAAAAAGCTCTGTACTCCCCTCTTATGTCGCTGGAAAATAATTTTGATTATGAGTGCACAATCATCGACATTCATTTTTGAGTTTCAAAGTGGGAGACCACTGTAGTAGCTTTACTACACATTTGTTTTGATAATTTTTTTTATTTTTTACTTCCTAAATATGATTGTATATATAAAAGCTTTGAGTATACATACATAAATACATACATATATACATATACATACATACATACATACATATATAAAATTCAAATGATGTGAAAGGAAACCCAAAATTTAATTCTTGAAACCCCCTGATAATTAGTAGCTTTCAGTTATTGTAATAGAATGAAATCTTAACTATCTTAATAATTGGAAGCTTCTAAGATGAAAAAATAAGAATTAGATGCTAAGTGATTAATGAAATATATAAGAAACTGAAAATTTGTAACTTGTAAATATGAAAATTTAGAAGATGTAATTATTGAACATTTTGTTAACTAAAATGAATAAGATAAACTTGTGTAACATTCAATTACATTCTAAAAGACACACACACACAGACAAACATATATAACTTACCAAAAATGTTTAAAAAGTGGTAATGTTAAATAGGATATGTAATAGAATATTATATAAGTGAAACTTAAGTAATGAAAGAGTTCAAATGGAATTATTTCTATAAATAAGAATCTTGATGTACAAGAAATGTTATAAGCATAAGTTAATGTTTAAAATGCTAATAATTAGTTTGAATCATAAAAGTGAACATCACTTAGGTAAATGTTTATAAACTTAAGTAATGACTGGACTGATTCATATATAAGTTTATTATTAGTTTACACTATAAAGGAAAGAATAAATGTGAATTAAATTTCAATAAATGTATGTAATACCTAAATAATGAATTCATTGGTTATTTTAAATATTAAATGGAAATTAACTTATATAAGTAAATGAATGTTAAAAAGTAAATGATTCCGTATGAATGAAAGAAAATATAAAATAAATGAAAAGTGAGTAATGTGAGAAGAAACTAATATAATAAATTTAAATAAGATATAAAATTCTTTGTTGGTTGATTAATGGAAAGTTTAAGAAAGGATACTTCTAATTGTTTAGGATGTATGAATAATCTATTAAGTTATTACCTAAGGCTGTTGAGCGTAAGGTATACTTGGCAGTTATTTATCACCCTGGTACGATGAAAAGTGTCTGAACCTGAACAAACCACGAGTTTGGTTGCTATTGATTGTTTGATAGATTCTTTTGTTGCATATAATGGTTATATTGTTTTGTTTGCATATGTTCTATGTTGATTTGCTTTTTTACTAATTGGAAACAACTAAATATTTGCTCTTTTACATAATTCTCACTCTTTGGATTATATAAGTGAAATATAGGTTATGGAAGCAATAGCTACTGCTTTTGGTTTCATAAATAAAGTTGTTTGTCCGACAAATAGATACGTTTTCAGATTACGGTTTTATAGCGATATTTTATTTTTTCCATGGTTTGGGGTATTTCATTATTGAAATATGATATATATTGTACTTATTGAAATTGTTATTTTCCCAGACCTATCCATACAAAGGAGACTCCCGTGAATTTTAGACTTAGAATTTTTAATGACAGTGAAATGTTTTCAAACTTTATTAAACTTGAAAATGAAGATTTAATTATTTATTAATTGGTATATTTATTTAAAATATTAAATTATGTAAATTAATTACTATAAAATGAATACTTTGAATAAAATATATTAGTTTCTTAATTCCTTCTTTTTCTGGATGAAAAGTTTTGAGTGGAAGAGAGTGTAACGATCTGCATTTTTCGATAATTAAAAATATTAAATTTAACAAGATTTAGAATTCAATATTGTGTGAAATAAAAACTTATAAATTACAAATAGGAAAGACTATTAGAATGTGATTTAATAAGGTTGATTTAAGGTAATTGATAACTATTATAATGCAGTTTCAATCAATTGAAATAATTGTAAAGTTAATTTGGTTATAATCGTAAATAAGAAATAAATTTAATGTTGTGTTAATAATGAAATTGTATGTCATTTATTTAATTGGTTTTGGTATATACTATAAAATAAATTATGTGTACGTAGATTTATAATCTGGTTGAAACGATAAACTTGTAAATGTAATTAAATTACGTAAAAGTAACAATTGCTTATTTACCGTCTTACTATTTAATACATTGGAATTAATTTGGAAACTAATAAAATTTAATGTAATTAAATATTGCTGTTAATATAAGTTAATATGATAACTAGAGAATAAGAATGTAATAAAAAGTGAACTAGTGTCAAATTAATTCATATTGGTATTGGATGACTGAATAATAAGATGTAAATCAAAATAAATGAATTTATTGAAATTTAAATTAATGAATTTAATGCAATTGCCATTGAACGCTATATTTAGTGTAATATTTAAATCTTAGATTTAATAAGAATAATATATTTTAAAAAAGTTATTAAATTTCTTTGTAATTAAAAATGATGAAAACTGTTAACTATTTAATTTGAATTTAAAAGTGATTAAACTAATTTAATAATAATTTATTTAATTGACGTGAAAATTAACCATTTTGGCTACTGTCTTGGATTTTGACGAAACCAGTTTCATCGTATCCGTACCGGTGAATTATTGTAGGATTTCAATTTTCGTAGTGATCGGACTTGTCATTCGATCCCGCGGGCTCAAAACACATAGAAATCAATTAAAAGGATTTAAATGAATATAATCTGATTTTAAAAGCTAACTTCTTTATATAATGGAATTAGGGTCTGAAACTAGTTCCTTTGAGTTTAAATTATCAAAAACCTATATTTCCGTATATTGGATGACCCATTTTCGTTTCGGGAACGAAACGAGCTTTTCGGGTTATTATTATCGTTTCGATCCAACCCTGCCTATATGTAGGCTATTATAAATCCTAGCTGTTTCTCATTTCATTATTTCTATACGTATGTCTTCCTCCTTCTCAAACGACAGAACATAAAACCTAAATTCCAAATTCCAAAATCTAATTTCAATTTCAAAAAAAAAATGCGGATTTACAACGACTTCAGGTAGCGCTTCGGGTTCCAAAGGCAAAAACCCAACAGCGAATTCAAGTCAGGAAGCAAATGACTCGGGTCTCGGATCTTTTTGGCAAAAACTCAAAGCAAGCACTGGGGATTTGAGGCGGCGGACCGAAGTTGAACCTGTAGTCGACTCAGGGCCTAAATTTTTCAATCTTCTAACTTTAATAACTTTTGCGTACGAGTTTGGATTCATAGGTAGTTTCCTCCATTGCAATCATATCGAAATTTCGAACATTCTAAAACTAGTTTGGTTGGATTCAGAGACTATTCAAATTTTGGGCTATTGGATTTTAAATCGATTTGAAATCAAAGGTGAGTGTTTTAACCCACTCACAACTACTAAATCATTCTATGTTAGTTAAATTAAATTTATGATGTGATTAGAAATTGTTTGATTGCTGTTTGGTATATTTAAATTGCCGTTTCAGTTAAATCTGAATTTTTTTTTGAATTTAATTATCGTTTAATTTAATATTGAATTTTAATTGTCAATTAATATTTGATAATGATAACCAGTTAATTGTTGTTATTTATTGGTTGATTTGAATGGTGATTGTGATGGATGTTTAATTATTGATATTTGGATGATTGGATATGATGTTAAATTATATATTGTTATCACACTGCAAGTCCCCTTAGTTATAGGAAAATCACTATGGGTTGAAATGATACATACCTGAATGGACTTAAAGATTAGGAAAAATCGTTATGGGTTGAAATGATAAACCCGAGCGATTTTATGGATTTTAAATTTTTACTCGAGATTGCGGGTTGAAATGATATATACCCGTAAATTTAAACTATTACGGGTTGAAATGATAGATATCCGTATCACTTGACCATATGTTAGAAAATTATATACGGACAATGGATTGGTAAAATTAAATGATATTAAATTCTTAATTTTTAAATCCAGTTAAATGATATTATTTTAAATGAAATAAAAGTTGGATTTGTATGAATTGAATTATTTTCAAAAATCCAAGCTTTGAATGTTGCAATTGGAAGTGGTTTAAACAAATTGTTTACAGAATTTAAATTGGAATTTTTAAAGTTGAATTTGAAATATAAATGAAATTTATGAAATTTTGAGTTATTGTAAACGTTTGAATATTAAATTTTAAAATCTATTGAATTTGACGTAGCTTAAATTTATAGTTCAAGCATGAATTTGAAATTGCTGTAGATTAAAATGGTTTATTAAGAATCTGAATTAAAGGTTTTAAAATTGAGTTCAAACATGTGTATATTGCAGCTCACATGCTCATCAATTCTTCTGGGTTGAGCCAAAACCAACACTACTTGCCTATTTCAACATTTTATTTTCTGGGTATTTATTTATATTTTAAATAGTATCTTATCAGAAAGAGATCTGGGTTTTTAAGATGCTTATTTATGCATACTGATCATATTTAGAATATTCACAAAATAAAACAAACAGAACAACAATCTAGCATTAAAGCATCTTTAATTTCTGAAAGACAATCACATACTCTTTTTAAGAAAAATTAATTTATAAACTGGCTGCCTTCATTAGGACTTAGAGCCTTAAATTCTTTGAGTGAGTTTTCTCACCTAGCTCTCTTCTTTGCTTCCTTAGTTACTTGATAAACTTCTGCCTCTTGCCTCAAGCTCTTTTCCTTCACTTGCCTTATATTTTTATATGGTGTGTTTATTATATTTTCTTTTCAAAGTTCTTCTGGGAAGGAGAGGAGGTTGCTGCATATATATGCAGAGTTCTCCTTAGGGTTTTGGGTATTGGCTAAAGCCATTTTTGCCCACCAGAAAATTATGTTATCTGCATTCATTTGTACCCAAGATTCTACCCTCCCCGGCTTAATTTGGTGAAGAGAAAAGTGGTTATCCACTTTGGTTATTTTCAGAAACCTTACTTTTCCATAGAATGTTTTTTTTCTTGTCTATTTGCATGCTAAATGTGTGATCTGATTTCCAATATATATTATATATATATATATATTTTCTTCTTTCTTAATTCAGCCCATACAAAATACATTTTTGTTTTCCTCCCTTTTCTATTTTTATCCTTCACTTTCTTATCTGGTGCTTCCTTTTATTTTATTCACAAGAGGATTGCTTCTTTTCACACCTTCATTCTTTCTGTTTTTATTTAAAAACATATTTGTGTGTTTCATTTTACTAGTTTGAATTCTAATACTTAATTAGTATACTTACATATATGTTTTACAGACAATATCTTATATACATATATACATCTATATTATTTTATACTGACACACACATGCACATGTATACTTAGTTACATTTTTATATATTTCTGCATATAGCACATTTGAGGGTTTTCTTTATTTATCTGTAAATATATATATATATATATATATATATATATATATTCCATACATAGCATCATGTATTCATTCATAGTATCCAGGGATCTAGCTTTACTCATGTGTATTTTCTGTGCACCAATGCACATCATTTTATTACACCATATCAAGCTATCTCATCTTTCCCTTAAAAATGGTTTTAAAAACTATCTTAAAATTATTTTAAGCTTGTTTATATTTTCCAAAATAAATTTCTAAAATCTTGGGTCATTACATACACCCCACCTTTTAGAAATTGTGTCCCACAATTTTTTTCAGCTTACATTAATCTCAAGCTTAAATCAGAAAACAAGTATTCTTCAACCACTTAGATTTTTAGTTCTATCATAATAATTAAAAATATATGCATCCAAAAGAAAAGCAAATTAAAAATTAGAATTACCTCTAATATGAAAATAGCTTAGGGTAGTTGATCTTAACTTTGTGTGCAATCACTGGGATCAAGACTCCACTGTACTTTCACAAGTTTCAGTGATTTATTCCTTAATTTCTTCACATCCTTTGCCAAAATTCCCACTGGATCTTTTTCATAAATCAAATTAGGATTTATTTGCACTTGGGTTGGGGTCTCTAGAATTTCTGCCTTGTCATGTACCCACCTTCTCAGTTGTGATACATGAAAAACATCATGTATTCCTTGCATGTTTTCTGGCAACTCCAACTTATATGCCAAGGAACCAATTCTTTCCAGAATTTTGTATGGTCCAATATATCTTGGGGTTAACTTGCCTTGTTTTCCAAATCTCAGTACATTTTTCATAGGTGAGATTTTGATGAAAACAAAATTTCCCACTTCATATTCTACCTGCCTCCTTCTCATGTCTGCAAATTTCTTTTGCCTATCTTGTGCTGCTGCCATTCTTCTCCTTATCAACTCAATTTTCTCCTTAGTTTCTTGTATATACTCAGGCCCTAAAATGGCCCTTTCTCCTGCTTCTACCCAACAAACAAGTGACAAACAAGGCTTACCATATAAGGCTTCAAATGGAGCCATTCCTATGGTGCTTTGATAGCTGTTATTGTATGAAAATTCAACTAAATGAAGATAATCTTCCCAGTTGCCCCCAAAATCCAATACACATGCTCTCAACATGTCCTCCAAAACCTTGTTTACTACCTCAGTCTGCCCATCTGATTGAGGATGGTAGGCAATACTTAAGCATAGTTCACTTCCCATTGCTTCTTGAAAGCTTCTCCAGAATTTTGTGGTGAAGATGGTATCCCTATCACTCACAATGGTTTTGGGAATGCCATGTAACTTTACCACTTCCTTCATAAAAACTTGAGCTAATTTTGGTGCTTTCCTTTCTGACCCGACTGGGATGAAATGTGCTACTTTGGTTAGCCTATCAACTATCACCCATATGCTTGTATTTCCTCTCTTGGATCTAGGCAGTCCATCTATGAAATCCATAGATATATCTTCCCACTTCCACTGTGGTAAACAAAGAGGTTGCATCAACCCTTATGGACTTTGGGTTTCAGCCTTGACTTGTTGGCAAGTCATACATTTGGCAATATATTTAGCTACATCTGATTTCATCCCCTTCCACCAGAAGTCTCTTTTGAAATTTTGGTACATCTTTGTGTTGCCTGGGTGTATGGAGTATTTACTTCTGTGATATTCACTCAATATCTCCTTCTTCAATTCTATGTTCTCTAGCACACACATTCTATTTTGGTATCTTAAATAACCATTTTCATCAATATGGTGATTCATCACTTCCTCCCCTTTTGAGGTGATAACTTTCTTCTCTAATAAGTTTGCATCCTGTTCTTGCATTTTCCCTATCTTCCAAATTAAATCTGGTTGAAGTGTCATTAAGCTTAACTTACCTTTATTTTCTTGTGCACCATGCATCTGCACATCCATGTGCACACAACCATTCTCCCCAATTTCTAACTCAGTCAGCAAAGACAAGTCCTTAAACTCTTCTATCATCATCATAGCCAATTTAGCATGCTGTCTAATTAGAGCATCTGCAACTTTGTTTGCTTTGCCTGGTGTATAGAGTATGTCAAAGTCATAGGCAGCTAAAAACTCCACCCATCTATGTTGCCTCATGTTCAAATCTTTTTGAGAAAATAAATATTTTAAAGACTTGTGGTCAGTGTAAAGTTCAAACTTAGTTCCCAACAAATAATGTCTCCAAAGTTTCAAAGCATATATCACAGCTGCTAATTCAAGATCATGTATGGCATACCTTGCTTCATGGGGTTTGAGTTGTCTAGATGCATATGCAATGACTTGGCCTTGTTGCATCAACACTGCACCCAAGCCAAACCCACTAGCATTAGTGTATACAACTAATTCTTCATTTCCATGAGGTACTTTTAAAATTGGAGCATTCACTAATGCCTCCTTCAACTGTTCAAAAGACTTTTCATATTTTTTTGACCAAACAAAAGCTTGGTTCTTCCTGGTTAGGTTAGTAAGTGGGGTAGAAATTTTTGAAAAATCTTTTATAAATCTCCTATAATACCCTGCCATCCCCATAAATGACCTCACTTCACTCACAGTGCTTGGCCTCTTCCATGCTTGAATAGCCACTACTTTATTGGGGTTCACAGAAATTCCTTGGGCAGATATAACATGGCCAAGAAAATGCACTTCCTCTTTCCAAAATTCACATTTTGAGTATTTTGCCTTTAAGTCTTTTTCCCTTAGTCTAGACAAAACCATGTGCAGATGACTTTCATGCTCTTCCACTGTTTAGGAATAAATTAAAATGTCATCTATAAAAATAAGCATAAATTTGTCTAAATAATCTCTAAAGGTTCTATTCATTAAATCTACAAAGTATGATGGTGCATTGGTCAAGCCAAACGGCATAACCAAAAATTCATACAACCCATATCTAGTGTTAAAGGCAGTGTACTTGATGCTTGATTCTTCCACCTTCATTTGATGAAAACCAGATGCTAAATCTAGTCTAGAGAATACTCTTGCTCCAGCCAATTGATCAAAAAGATCATCTATTCTTGGCAGTGGGTATTTATTTTTAATGGTTACCTTGTTTAATTCCCTATAATCTATGCAGAGTCTCAAGGTACCATCTTGTTTCTTAACAAATACCACTGGTGCCCCCAGCAAGAATTACTGGGTCTTATAAAACCCTTATTTTCTAATTTTTGTAATTGTTTCTTTATTTCTTTTAGTTCATTTGGCCCCATTCTTGTTGGCTTTTTAATCACTGGGCTTGCTCCTGGAACTAAATGAATTTGGAATTCCACTGGCCTATGGTTTGGAACACCATTAACCTCCTCAAAAACGTCTAAGTATTCATTGACTATGGGAATTTCCTCAATAATATGTTCACTGATATCTTTACCCAAATCAATCAAATGACACAATTTTCTTCCCTTAGACACTTCACACAAAATTGTGATCCTCTGGCTTCCATGGTTTTGCAGTGATATGGTGGATGAGTCTAAGTTAATTATGGCCCTGAATTGCCTTAACCAGTCTACTCCCAAAATGACACCTATGTTTGGGTAATTTAAAACTTATAAATTGGAAATAAAAGTATCTCCTCCTATGTTTAATTCCAAATCCACACAAATCATGTTTAAAACACTAGAACTTCCCAGTGGACTTTGTATATGTAAAGGGGTTTCAACCAATATGCAACTTAATTTCAGCATTTTAACTAATTCATAGGAAATTAAAGAATGAGTTGCCCCAGTATCATATACTACTTCTTTGGGTACATTTCAAATAAATAGTATACCTTCCACTTGTCTGTGTTCCTCAGCATTGGTCTCCACTGTTTTTCCTTTTTCTCCCAAGTTTGCTAATTTTCCTTGCTGCTTATTCTCAGGACAATTTCTTTTCATGTGCCCCTCTTTCCCGCATAAATAGTACTTGAAAGCTCCTCCTTTCAATTCTGGACATCTTGGTTTGATATGTCCTTCTTTTCCACATTGATTACACACAATTTTCTTCTTGGTTTCCTTAGCTTTAATATCCCCAGTAGACTTGTTACTGGTCTCTTCTTTCTTCTTATCATAAGGATGATATCTCCCTTTACTCTTCTTACTGTTATTGTTCTTGAAATTTCTGAATTTTTCCCTTCCCTTGTCATGTTGTTCCAATCTCAAGGCTAAGTCTATCACTTGGTCAAAGGTCCTGTCAGCATAAGGTAACATAGCCCTGCTAAGTCCTGAGTTCAAACCTTTTATGTACCTATCATTTTTGGATGCTTCATCTGCCACCAGCATTGCTCCATATGTGGAAAGTCCCTCAAACCTTTGAGTGTATTCTGTGACAGTCATAGTTCCTTGCCTAAGTCTAATAAATTCTTCTAGCAAGGTAGCCTTAGCTGATGCTAGTACAAACCTTGCTTCCAACATCTCCTTGAATTGATTCCAAGTGATTTCATTCTCATTTCTTCCTGCAATGATTACTTCCCACCAGCTTAAAGCTACTCCTTTTAGCTGTCTTGAAGCCACTTGCCTCCTTCTTTGATCATCAAGTTGCATGTCATTAAAAATTCTATCCAATGTTCTCAACCATTCTTGAATTTCCATAATACTCTCTGTCCCTTCAAAGCTTTTGCCTCCTAAATGAGTATATGTCTTGAGTAATTTTGAGAGCTCTTCATGGGGATTTTCTTGCCTTTGTCCTACCCCATCCCTAAATGCTCTCACCAAGTCTTGCAGATTGACCATTGGTGGTGCATTGGAAGATCCTGCTCCCTGATTTGGTGGTCTTCCTACCATAGCTTGCTAATAACAATTTACATTGCTGGTTAGTTTGATTGGTAATTTAATTATTTCAGTGGTTTTATTTTCACTGAAAACATTGTTATGTATTAAGTCTCTTTAGATTTTTTTTTCCTATCAGAGAACTTGATCTTTATTTCTGCTATGTTTAATAACACAGCTCCGATACCAAATGAAATGACCCTCTTTGATTTGTACCTAAAATTTGCTTAGGATTTTTTTTTTACATAGTGATATATATATTTATTATCCTATATATATATATACTTCTAAAGCCCAGAGTCATTTTTCCTTTTTCAAGTAAACAAACTTTATCCAGGATCAACAAGTTTTACCAATATAAACATATCAGTATATTCACAACATACACACACACATATGAAGATGCATGTGCACCTCTTGTTCAAATCAGAGTTATGGTAAAACAAGAGGATAATTTAATTGATTAAATTTAATCAATTCTCACATAGTTATATTCAATACATGTGATAAAATTACATTCATATGGGCATCAGCCTGATTTTTAGTCTTAATTACTGGGTAGATTCCTTATGAAATATGATTCTAAGAAATCAGATAATTGTGTGATATTTATCTTTAAAATTTAATGGTGTAGTGCTTGTGCTCTGAAAATGATATATGTCTTTATCATTTTCTTTGTTTGCTTTTCTATAAATCTGCCCTAGGATGCAACTCTTTCCTGGAAATCTTTTTAAGTAAAATACTTTATTTCTAAAGCTTGATTTTTTTCATGTCATGATGCTGCACTAAATGAAATGCAAACCAGGGTGAGTTTCCCTAAGACCTGTGAATGTTACAGATTCTTCCTTTATTCAAGAATGAGATATAAAACATTTATATAGTGTAAAATTTTCATTTTAAAAACATGCAGACACATAATACATTTTCCCTATGCTTTTAAACTTTTGCATTCACTTGTCATAAAGCAAGATTGACTATATTGTTCTTCAAGACCTAACTGTTACTTCTTTCTCAATACTTAAAATTCTTCATAGACTCAAGATTGACTAATACATTTATAAAATGTAACCCTCCCATTCACATAACATTCTTACTCAGTTTACTTACAGAATTATAGATAAAAAGATTTTCAACATTCCGAATAATGAAATTCATATTTTTTTTTAAACTCTAGTTACAAGTCAAATTCTTAACAAAATACTTAATCAATATCCAACATCATTCAGTACTTACTACAATGGAAATTTTAGAATATCAATACATGCAAATTTCATCTTTTAAGCTCTTATCTATCTAATTCTAGCATGATATAATCTTCCTCTCAATGCCTTGCTCCTACTCCTACTTAGAGGCTGCTGATCCTAAAAAAGCATTTGAAGTTTCCCCATATAAATGAGACACCCCAGATTCCATTAGCACACTAGGGTCAGACACATGTCTGGTATGAGAAAATCCACTAAAACAATTTATTAATTAAGTTAAAATTAAATTAAGTACTTATGCATATGGTTCTTCCTTTTGAAAAAAAATAATACTGGTGTGCATGTTCTATGTCATTTGCATGTGCTCACTTTAATCTTTCTTTCCAGAGACTTTATATAGATGGGGCATATTCATTCATACATACCATTCAGTCATAAATCAAATAATCATTCACACAGAACAGGAAAATCGCCAACATGGATTAAATCATTTATTCCCTCCACATATTTCATTTCAGGGAAAACTCTAGTCCTCATCATATCAAATACTCTTTCCTTGATATATTTATCTATCCTGATCTCATCTGCAATCATATGAATCAATGGACACACTGTAATGAACTAATTCACTCCATTACACAAAGATCTCAGGACTTAAACAAGCCATGTGTCAACTTGCATTACTCAAGAACACAAGTCATTCCTGCAGTGATCTTGACCACAATTCCTAATCAGGTTCTCAGGTACTTTTTCTTTTAAATTTTTCATGGCAAACTCATTCAGTGAATCATTTCACTAAAACAAGCATTCATCTCATGGCATTCCACATCATTCATATAAACAAATAGAGGCAATCAAGCAATTTAAATATTGGTATCTATTAAATGATTTCTGCATATATAAACATGTTCTTTGCAATTTAAAAGAGGTATAGACAACTATCATTGGTTTGTGGCTTTATGAGAATACTTTTTTTTCTTCTGTTGCAAACATCTGTGCTTTAGTTAAACTCAGATTGACCAAGCTTCCTAAATCACAAAATTTATTTGCCGAGTATATGGGTATTGTGTATTTTCTTTGAATCAGGGGTATCAGCACATAGGCAAACCTATTGCACCCCTAATTCCTTTTCATCTTAAGCCTCAGCACATATACATGTGTATATTGCAGCTCACATGCTCATCAATTCTTCTGGGTTAAGCCAAAACCAACACTACTTGCCTATTTCAACATTTTATTTTCTGGGTATTTATTTATATTTCTAAATAGTATCTTATCAGAAAGAGATCTGGGTTTTTAAGATGCTTATTTATGCATACCGATCATATTTAGAATATTCACAAAATAAAACAAACAGAACAACAATCTAGCATTAAAGCATCTTTAATTTCTGAAAGACAATCACATACTCTTTTTAAGAAAAATTAATTTATAAACTGGCTGCCTTCATTAGGACTTAGTTCCTTAAATTCTTTGAGTGAGTTTTCTCACCTAGCTCTCTTCTTTGCTTCCTTAGTTACTTGATAAACTTCTGCCTCTTGCCTCAAGCTCTTTTCCTTCACTTGCCTTATATTTTTATATGGTGTGTTTATTATATTTTCTTTTCAAAGTTCTTCTGGGAAGGAGAGGAGGCTGCTGCATATATATGCAGAGTTCTCCTTAGGGTTTTGGGTATTGGCTAAAGCCATTTTTGCCCACCAGAAAATTATGTTATCTGCATTCATTTGAACCCAAGATTCCACCCTCCCCGGCTTAATTTGGTGAAGAGAAAAGTGGTTATCCACTTTGGTTATTTTCAGAAACCTTACTTTTCCATAGAATGCTTTTTCTCTTGTCTATTTGCATGCTAAATGTGTGATCTGATTTCCAATATTATATATATATATATATATATATATATACACATATACATCTTCTTTCTTAATTCAGCCCATACAAAATACATTTTTGTTTTCCTCCCTTTTCTATTTTTAGCCTTCACTTTCTTATCTGGTGCTTCCTTTTATTTTATTCACAAGAGGATTTCTTCTTTTCACACCTTCATTCTTTCTGTTTTTATTTAAAAACATATTTGTGTGTTTCATTTTACTAGTTTGAATTCTAATACTTAATTAGTATACTTACATATATGTTTTACAGACAATATCTTATATACATCTATATTATTTTATACTGACACACACATGCACATGTATACTTAGTTACATTTTTATATATTTCTGCATATAGCACATTTGAGGGTTTTCTTTATTTATCTGTAAATATATATATATATATATATATATATATATATATATTCCATACATAGCATCATGTATTCATTCATAGTATCCAGGGATCTAGCTTTACTCATGTGTATTTTCTGTGCACCAATGCACATCATTTTATTACATCATATCAAGCTATCTCATCTTTCCCTTAAAAATGGTTTTAAAAACTATCTTAAAATTATTTTAAGCTTATTTATATTGTCCAAAATAAATTTCTAAAATCTTGGGTCATTACATTTCCACTTCAATTGGATTAATTCATTAAATCTTTGTATTAAAGATTTAACTCATAGCTTTCAAACCGTTTCCATAACTTAGAAATCATTTTCATTTTAGACTTGAAATCCCTTTTAACACAAATTAAAAGTTCATTTTTATGTGAATTTTTTTAATATTTGAAAACAAATAGTTTTCGCTTCGAAAGAATCCAATTATAATTGCACGAGTTAAGCCTTTGAATTTAAATTCAAACTCCCAAATCAATACCTTTAAAATGGTTTAACCCATATATAACTTGTATAACATATTTAATCCCTAGTTTCAAATCATAGAATTTAATTTCAAATTTTGAATTCAAATTTAAATCAAATTATTTAAATTTCAAAACTTTATCAAGTTATTCAAAAATAAATTTTATCTTGAAATTTCATTTCAAAAGCTTTTCACCTTTAACCTGATTCCATTTCCAAACCGTTTGAATTCAAATTGTCTATTTAAAAATCATTTCAAAAATCTGTGACTTAATCGATTTCCTCGTGAAATCCATATTTTTGTGTGTATAGTGTAGTCTAGGGGTTTAACACAATAGTGCAACAACATCATCATCACAGATCAAAACACAGAAATATAGTTGATAAGCGGTACAAACTATAACACTTATCATTCATTCACAGAGTCACAGATAATATAGAAATGCATCACAAATAAATGAATAAATTATACACAGCTCAATCCACAAACCAAATATCACAGATCAGATAGGACAATCAATTCAAGGCATCTCATACAATACAATCATTCATAAGTAAGGTTAAGCATTCAATAATCGTTTATAAACAGGATTAATTAATCGTTTAATCCTAATTAATTCAATATTTCTCCAATTAAATTAATTACTTATGAATTAATTATCCAATCCTGATTCATTAATCACAAATCATTTGATATAAATTAATTCATCAATCACCTTAATTAATTATTCTTAATTAATAAATTATCCTTAATTAATCATATTAATTAAATTAACCTCTAAACCAATTACATAATTAATTAACCCCTTAATTAATTACTTTAAGAAATTAACCCTTTAATTACTTACCATAAAGAAATTACACTTACACAATCTCATAAATGATTATCATTATTTAATTAATCTAATTAATTGTTAAAAATTAATCACGTTAGTTAATTATTTAAATAATCTTAGTTAATGACCTTTATTAACTATTAATAATTATTTAATTACTTTCCTAATTTATCTCTAATTACCTAAATCATTAATTTATAAATTAAATAATTAAGTCATTCCTTAATTATCTTATTCATTAAATCATTTTAATACCTTAATTATCTCTAAGGTAATTCATTTCTATGTTAATGACTTCATTAATATTAAAGTATATTTAAAACATTACTCTTCTAAATTTAGATTCAAATTTCATTTTGAATTTTAGATTCAAAATGAATATATTTTCAAATATTAACCAAATTTTAAATATCTACTTATAAACTTATAAAAGGAAAGTTCTAACTAAATTACTTAAATTTTTTTATTTAAAATTTAGCTTTACAAATACATTACATTTTAACTCGCATATTCAAGTTAAAAAAAATTATTTAACTTTCCATTCAATTTTTTTTATAAAAGAACTTAATCAAATCCGATTCAGATATTAATTTATTTGAAAACAAATTACTTTAAAAAAACTATTTGATTTATACTTATTTAAAACATTCAGATTTAAAACTGACTTAAATTCTCAGATCTGGATTCAAAGAGACTTGAATCCACTAATTTAAACATTTATTTTAAACCTTTGATTCAAATCTTTGATTCAAATCTTGATTTTAAATTCTTGATTTAAAATCCCAATTCAATTTAAAAATTTAAGATTCAAAAGTTTATTTGAAACTAAACTTAATTTTTTGAATTTAAACCCGGTTTAAATTCTGGTTTCAGATTTTAAATTTTATTTTAAAATTTAGAAAACTGTCAGGTCTGTTTTTAAAACCTAAAATCCTCTTTTAAATATTTTAAAACTTTAAGACTTTAAATCCATTTTGAATCTTGCTTCATCTAGATTTGAACTTGCTTTTAAAACTATCTCACATTTTAAATTTTATTTAAATTTGCTTTAAAATCAAATTTTACTGTCAGGTTTTGTTAAAACCTGTAGCCAAACAAACAAGCCGAGGCTCACTACTTTTACTTTGAGTTCCACACCCAAAAACTTCAAGTAAATCACGAGGTAACTCGAGTAAAAACTCGAGACACAAAACCCTGCTTCATCCCAAACTACCCAAATTCCCAGTTTACAAGAATTAGTGCACGGTGTACGTGCACATCGCCGCCGATCAACTCCGGACATCGCCTCGACATCGAGCAAGTCAACGACCATCGAAGAAGCCATCCCCAATCGCCACAACTCCACCATCGTCTTGATTTTAAAATCAAGCCTGAAAGTGAAACCTGGAAAGAACAACACCACCACGACCGAACCTGTCATCGCCTCATTCGCCATGCACCGACCACCAGAATTCATGAAATTCCGGCCATCACTTCGTCAAAGAGACCTCTACCTATTCCCAAAAGAACGTCGCACTCGATCCATCATACGTGTCGAATGAATCAAATTCCTCAGCCTTGGTAAAACTAGGTTTAGAGACGAAAAAGGCTCGCCGCCACCACTACGATGAACCAGAGCACTTCCCACCATTTTTCCCCGACTCACTGTACTCCCCTCTACCTTCACGCGAAACCTCGAGCTCCAACAATCCTCCAATCACCTAAATTTTCCCCAAACCCATTTCCAGTTCATTTATGAACTGCTCCTTTATCTTAGCTCTAAAAACCATGATATTTTCTTTAAAAATCGTGTTACAGTGTATGAATTCAATCTACATACCTGAATTTAGGAATTAAGAAATTTGAAATTTGAGTAATTTAAAGTTGGGTTCAGATTTCTTGATTTCCAGAGATAATACCATGTTGTTTTCAACGTAAATAAATTTTAAAAACTTAGTTCATAATTAGACAAACAACCTTTGCTTATATTTTAAGTTCTAATAGTTATTAAATCAAAGGATATGATTTTAGTTTGCAAATCTGGGACAGGGAAAGACAAGAATAGGGACATTCAAATGATACAGGCATGCAAAGATTTACAACTTCACATATATACACAGACAAATTACAACATACACATTTCCAGATATAAACTTGTAAATAATTCAGATACTTAAGTTTTTAAAAGTGAATGTTACTCATAGTAATTAAGAGATGAACAGAGCTGCTTCTTTTTGAACCAGACTTTGAAATTGCTAGCTGAAGCCTTCAATTTGGTCTCTGGTTGTAGTTGAGTTAGATTGTTGTTTAAAGTTGAGTTTTGTTTTAAATCCTTGAGAAGATACTTGCTTCAGTTTTTTTTTCTTGAATTTAGTTTGAGATGAACAAACTGAAATGAAGTTGCTTGATATATAGGAAATGAAGTTTACAGGTGATTGTCTGTACAATAGGGTGGCACATTATTTTGTTTTGAACAAAACCAAACCAAAGATTTTTCTTGTTTGCTTGACTGTGCAGATTTTTTTCCTTTGTGTTTGACTAGTCGGTTTTATTTCTTGCTTTGGTGGGCCGATATCTTGTTTTAGTGGCTGATGAGATATATTATGTGCTAAGATATTTTTACGTTAATTATTGTTGTCTTTATTTTCTCAAGTCTTCATGCTTAAACATATATCTGTCTTCTTATACAAGCCTACACACCTATCTTTATTTGCATGTACAAAGATACTTATATTAACCTTCTTCTTATGTAAGCCTACATACTTATGTTCATGTTTTTATCTTTTCTTTTGTCTTGTTTTTATTTATACTTTATTTGTTTGTATGTAATTATTTTGTCTTATTACTTTATTTCCTTGCATACACAATTTGTTATGTTTTGCTTTAGTATTCATGTTTTATTATTCTTATTATTATTATTATTATTATTATTATTATTTCATTTTGCATTCAAATATATATATATATATATATATAACCTTTAAATAAATTGGTTTTAAAGCTTAATTATACTTTAACAATATAAACACACATATTTTTACTCGAATTTGGAGTAATTCAATCGATTCACCAATTAATTACACAAATTTTATTCAAAAATTAAATTAATTTGCAATTTAAACTTAGTAAAAATCTGGGATCGTTACAAGGAGGAACTAATTTTGTGGCTCCAGTTGGGAATGATTATGCTTTGATGAGTAGAGATTACAATAGTTTGGGTAGGAAGCCATTCTTGGGAACGAAGAGTGCCATAGAGGTTCAGAATTGGCTGTTGCATTATGAGCATATATTTACTGATTTGGGTCTGAATGATGGGTAGAAGAGAAGGTTAGCCTTTAGATAGTTGCAAGGGTCATCACTACATTGGTGGAATAGTGTCACTACTGGAGTTCTGGAAGAGTAGTTATCTTGGGATAATTTTAAAATGAGATTTGAGCAGAAGTTTGTATCTGAGTTTGCTAAGTGTTTGTGCCAAAATTGGCCACAAACCTCAAAAGTTGCAAAAGCACCAGTGTTTGCACACAGATCCACAATATTCAAACACAGATCTCAGATCTAGATAAAGTAGAGAATAACAACAAAGAAATAGCAAAATTAAAACGAGTAAGAAAGCAAAGAACACAAGGTTTATAGTGGTTCAGCTAGCTCTAGCCTAAATTCACTTTGAATCAATCCTTTTATTCCTTTTATACTGTAATTTCAGTAATAAGCCTTCGAAATCAGTAAACAAAATGGAAGAGTTTCACCTAGGAAATCAAAAAAAGATCCCTTTTTAGTTGCCATATATTTGCTATTTATATGTGTAGATCTGAAAATATTTGGCCCAAAACCTGGAATACCTCTTCTCATGCACAAATGGGCCCACCAGATTGATCCCGGGTCATTTGGGATCGATCCTGATCAAATCAAAGTACAATTCGTATCGATCCAAAAATGGCCCACTCAAGCTGAGATCGATCATGAATATTCTTGAGTGCATAAGGAAGATTCTGTGAAAATTTCGTAACATTTGGATCCATGGTTTGAGAGTTATGATCAATCTAAGTTTGTGCTTTTCAATGTATGTTGGCAGCTTCATATCCATGAAACAGTGTGTATATATCATTTTGGCTCCATCCATTCGTATCCATTGCCTTCGTATCAACCAATATCCATGTTGTTCGTATCGATCTAAGTCCCGCATTCCACTTTGACCGCTTTTTTTGACCGATATGTACACGATCAACACGAAGCATTTCTTCGTATCCGTCCAATGTTGCTGCCTTTCATATCCATCCTTTGGATCCCTTCTTCTTATCCATCCTTTAGTGCATTCTTCGTATCGATCAATAATTGATTGATACGAAATGCTCGTCCCGTGATCATTGCTTCATTCTTTGTATCGATCCCAGCCTTGATTGATACGAAGTGTGGCGCTATGCCTCTGCTGTGTCCTCCCAATTGATGCGTGTTGCATCGATACGAAAGACATCGATCCGAAGTATGTTACCATGCCCATCTTGATCGATGCAAAATTATTATACGAATCAGTTTTTCATGAACCTTGATCCATCCATAACTCGAGCATATGAACTCCGTTTAACCTAAACTTTGAAACGTATCTTCTCCAAGCCTTGTTCATCATTCCCAATTGATCCCACCTTGATTGAAGCTTGGTCCAATTTTGACGGTATCGACCACAGCCATGTTTTCGATCGATCTCCAATCCTGATATCCATTCTTTTTTTGGCTAGTTTGTTGATATCCCAACTTTGTCCTAAAGGCGGGGTAACATTAGCCTCCCAAAACATGCTTTGCGATAGGAAGGTGTGTTTTGAATAGCTTTAAATCCAACACCCAAAGTCCATATTCCATCCATAGCCATATCATCCGATCCATAATCCAATGCACTACTAAGCCATTCTATCCAAATGTCACATCCTTATCCATATCTATGACTGTTCTGAGTCGTTGTCCAATTTTGAATCCAGTGACCAAATCCTTAGCCAATTCCATACCCCAACAACCGAGTTTTAATCCATTCATATCCAGAATGCAATAACAAATCCATGACCCCTCCGTTTCGCTTTATCCAAATCCAGGACATCGCCTGGTCCAAATCTACAGTTGGGACCTCTCCAGGTGCAAATTCAAACCGTAGACCTCATCAGGTTGTTTTATCCTTCTCTGGCCACGATTCTCCGGTCGAGGTCATTTTATTCTTCAACCTCGACTCTCCGGTTGAGGACTTTTGCATTCTCCGACCTCGACTCTCCGGTCAAGGGATTTTTATATTCTCCGGCCTAGACTCTCTGGTTGAGGACTTTTGTACTTTCCGGCCTCGACTCTTCGGTCAATGGCTTTTTATACTCTCCGGCCTCGACTTTCCATTCATGGGCTTTATATTCTCCTGCCTCGACTCTTTGGTCAATGACTTTTATATTCTCCATCCTGGACTCTTCAATCGAGGACTTTTTATATTCTCGAGCCTCGACTCTTTGGTCGAGGTCTTTTTTATTCTCCGGCCTCGACTTTTCGGTCGAGGACTTTATATTACATTCGAGTTCATTCCATCGCTCTTCGACGAAGGGACCCATAATTTGCGATTACTGCCCTGTGTCTCCGGTTGGGACCGTAATCGCGTGACCTGTATTATTTATTACATTAATCCAAATCCAATCAACACAAAGTCCAATTGATAAAGTAAAAGTCCATACAACCGAGAAAATCAAATGTCCATAGTACCAAGAAAGAAACCAGAGTCCATAGAAAATAGAAAGAACACAATATTTCATAAACCCGAGCATCATGGTTTATCATCATCTCAGAGCATGCCTAGGGACCGTTCTCGATCCTGTACATGTGTAAGTGACTTAGACACATCACTTAGGGGTTTATTACTTATTCAAAGCCATAAATCCATTGAGCTGATAATAAGCTGACGATGCCTAGATCAGTGCCATCTTCGTCTTAGGTGGATGGTGGTAGCTCTTGTCCTACTACCACAGCTCAATTCCTTACATACTATTGTAGATGACCATTCCTTACATTCTCCTAATGATATCTTTCAAATGCCTATAGTCGTTCATGCTGTGCCATCCAGGTCATGGAATAGGCAATGCTTTCCTGATGCATGTTCGTATTCAGAGGGTTCCCTTTTTGTCGGTCTTCGATACCGGAGGCATCCTCGAGTATATATATAAATTCTCTCCAAAGTTTCAGCCAAATCCGTGTAAGAAGAGATTTTGATTCCCTCCATTGCCTCTTCGATGTATTACCACTGTTATTCATTTTTCTTTTGCCTATATCATCCTTGTGTTGATCCTCCCTGATCGGACCACTACCTTTTACCGCATAAACTTCAGTGTCTCTCCCTCTCTTTCAGCCTTCGCATCTTCCTATCGTGAAAACCTTTTTGCTTCATGATAAAACTCCCTGAGATCCATTGATGGATCTTATTCCAATGATATCTTAAAATCCGAATCATCTGCAAATCTTGAGACTGTTGCCATCAAAACCATCGACGGATCAGGTCGATCCACCGAAGCCACTACTGCATTGAATCTGGTTAAGAAATCCCTAAGTGATTCTCCCTTCCATTTTTTCATAGATGTTAAAGTCATCACATTCTTGGGTCTGACTATGTGGACTCGAAATTAGCTCATAAACCTCTCAATCAACTCCATCCATATGCCAATAGATCCGCTTCCCAACTACCTGAACCATAATGCTGCTATATCCATCAAATACAAAGGGAAGCACCATGCCATGATGTAACAACCAACATATTTTACGATTATATATTTAAATGTTTTATTTAAACATAGGATCATTAGTCGAATTTATATTCCAAAATATGACTTTTTGTTAACAATCAAATTAGGACTCGAGACCACTTCCATTGAGTTCAAATGGCATTTACAACCTTTTTGAGTATAAACATCGATATGTTTGGAGTTGAGTAGGAATTTGGTATTTTTGCTTGGGCTTTGGGTTGTGTTCTAGCCCACTAACCCAATAAGAGAACCCAAACACATTACCATATACATCCCACTCCACTCTTCTCCTCTTCATTCATTTTCATTTCTAAAATCCTAAAACTCTCAAGCTAAAAGAAAATGTGGGAAGATACAGGAAATTAAAATTCCTAAGCCCTAATTTACTAGGAAATTCAAATTCAAGTTCCAAAATCAAATAGAAGCTTACGTAAGCATCCTTTTCATCTTCTCCATCTTAATCTCTCTTCAATTTTCAGAAATACCTAAACCCTAACTTAGGAAATTCATTTCATTTGATAATAGATTGAAGATTCTTGAGGTCTTGTTGAAGGCGAATTGGTCTTGCTTTGTTTTAGAGCTTCTCAATTGTTGTTTTTGGGTTTAAAGGTGAGTTCTTGAACTCACATCTATGTCGATACCTTTGATGGTTGTTAGGTATGAATCCCTAACATCTTTTTCATGTTCATTTCCTCTTGAATTGAAATGGTTTGTCGAATTTTCCAACTTTTGGCATTTTGAAGTCAAAATCTATGAAAATCGTACTATGGATGTTTGGACATGTTGTTCGGAGTGTATTGATGAGTCTATAGGGTTAGGTTGTCGCTTGGCATAAATCCCTAGCCATCGTCGCTCATTCGACTACTTCAGAATTGATTTAGCTATCGTTGGCCTAGGAAAATCTGCCCTGAGCTTCAGCTCAGACGTCTGGTGAGAAGCTCAGACGTCTGAAGCTGCGGGATGAAAATTCCAGATTTACAACTCAGACGTCTAAGATTATTCCCAAACGTCTGGGCGATTTGGAAGAAAATTTCCAGACTTGCATCTCAGACGTCTGGGAGAACCACCAGACATCTAATGCATTTAAATTCAGCCAATTTGCCTATTTTATATGGGTTTCCATTTTTATCAATCTTTTGTTGATCCGATTAGTTGTTATCACTTATTATCGACTTTGATGACTTCTTTTCGGGATTTTTGGGAATATCCATCTGGTGGATTCGGTATCGATTTTCATGGTTTTGATTCACGTCGTCGAATGTGGATTTTGGTGATAGATTATTTTTACAATTATTTCTATGATTTGTCGCTTTAAAATACAATGGTTTTTATACTAGTAGCAAATATTAAAAAATCTTTCACGAAAACGATTTCAACATTATTTTTAATACGAAGCCTGTTTTAAAACCATTTTCTAATCTATTAGTATATACAAACCTTTACCTCATTCGTATAAGAAATCTAATTAAACGACTTAGCAAAACAAGTGGTATGAAACGCTTGCGTTTACTTCGACGGTTAATTCTTGGACTTGTTCGATTGAAATCTTGCGACAATTTTCGAGTGGAAATCTATAATCTGTTCGTAATACTTACTTAAGCCAGTGGTTATAGGACATGAAGCTTAACTCATTTATTTACTAGCTTAGTGTAATTTACACTTATTTTCGAGTGGAAGTCTACAATTTTTTATAAATATTTATGTTAAGCCAGTGGTTATGGGACATGAAGCCTAACTCATTTATTACTAGCTTAGTGTAATTTGCACTTATCAATCAATGATGACCATTTTGTGATTTAGACTAGCGATGTGCAATGTCTCTTTGTCCGCATGGGGGACTAAATCTCGTTTGTGGAGTTTCGACTCAAAATTGGTGGGGTAGCGACCCATGGTCTTTGGGCCGTTTGTGGAGCCTCGGTTCAAATTTGATGGTTAGCGACCATGGAATAGCGTTCCGTTTGTGATACACGTGTTGGTGAGTTTTTATGCTCCTATTTGTGATAGGCCTCCGCTTTTGTGTTTTCTGGATTTCTAATTATTGATTTCTAGAATTTATGTTTCACCAATTTTGAAGATATGCATTGATAAGCTTTATCAATATTTGTGGTATGGTGAATAAAATTAAAGAATGTGACATTCTTTTCGGTGTATGAGAAAATTTGAGATATTATATGATTTTTGTTGTTATCATTTATATTTGTCATATCTCTTATCCTATCTCATCTTATATGATATTTATAGCTAGACTGATCCGTTTACTATTTTTCTTCTTAAATAATATTCGGGTCAAAATGAGGCATTTCAAGTGCTTCTACATGACTTCTTATCAAGGACCGTCATTTGACTTTTGGCTAACTACTTTAGCTTAGTAGTTTTTGTTTTTATACATTCGAGGCAGAGACTCCTTGGTGTATGCATATTCGTTTTTTAGCACTTGTACCTATTCTTTTGTGATGTAGTGGATCTTGTATGATCACTACTTTGATGTTCACTTTTATGTGTTATTTTCATATCTGTTTCGGCCTTAGTGATATGAATATCTGTGACCGATTTGTGTTATGCTTATTTTGTATTTGTTTTCGAAGGCCATATAGCCACTGTGTAGTAGCTTTGTGTTTGTAATTGATGTGTCTAACTTTCTATTGAAATGAAATGCATGTCATACCATCTAACATATCGGTACTCGCACAAAGAAATTACACAGATGGTCGCTCCTCAACAGCCTTATTCTTCATGCTAGTCGACGGCATTACCTCGTAGTGTCCTTGGCTAGTGTGAGTATAGAGGTGGGGCATCACTGCTTGGTATCAAAGCCAAACTTTGGAACAATGTAGAATAGTCAAGCAAGGATCGTTGTCCTAAGTCTCTCTTAGGAATCGTGCCTTAGGATTTAATCCGAGTCTTAGGACCCATTCTATCCTATTTCTTTTATGATGCCCTGTTTTATCAATCAATTTTGTTTGATATTCATTCCAAGAATAACATTTTTCCTCTTCTTTCTTTCTTTCTTAAAGGAGAGAAATGTTTAGACCTAGCAATCCCAGCACTGGTCAATCTACTAATACATCTCTGGATGGCGTATTCATGTCTTCCTGACAACTTTTAGATCTTGTAAAGAATCAAAGGTTTATCTATGATTTGAATAAGAACCCCAAAATGGTTTTGCCTCTGAAATTAGATTGCCTTTCGACCAGCTTATAGATATCACTTTTCGACATGAAGAGGCCGATAAAGAAAGTGATGTTGAAGTAGTGGGTATCAATAAGAACTTCAACAACAACCAGAAGAGGCCTATTAAGTTCAAAGGCCCTAATCCCAACAAGAAAGGGAAGCAAACAACTTCGGTAATGAAGACTCCTACCTCTAGTCGTGAATAATGCTATAATTGTGCTTCTATGGACCACTATGAAAATGGGTGTCCGAAACCCCTTTTTTGTCGTTATTGCAAAAGTTCAAGTCATCTTATATCTACATGTCCCATACTTCAAAGTAGGAAAGAGGGAGAGCTGAATGTTGTGCAAGCTCCTAGTAACACTTCTCTTGATCAAGGTATTTCTCATTTAGTCCTTTATGGCATTAATTTGTTTCATGATTATCCTATTTGAGTTCTTTTTGATACTGGTACATCTCAATCTTTTATATCAAAGGAACTTGTTGATACTTTGTCATTAAATGTTATGAGCTTGACGACTTCATTGAGAATTGCGAATTTAATTGGTGGATCCGCAACACTCAGTTTACTTTGTAAAGATGTCGAGATTATTTTATGTGATTATGCTTTCCTATCCGATTTGCATGTTATGTGCTACTTAGGTTTTGGAATTGATTTTTGGGAAAGGATTGGCTTATTCATTATGAAGCCCATATCCTATATCCCAATAGGACTATCCATCTTCGACATTTTCAATCTGTTAAGTAGGTTTTTATTTTTCTTAATGATTTCAATTCCAATTTGGTGGCATCATTTTATTCTTTAAACCCACATGATGAGGAAAATGTTACTTCCCTCATTCAAGTAGTTCGTGAATTTTCGGTATCTTTGAGCTTTTCTTAGGATTATCACCTAAGCAATCTACTAAGTGGTGCTAAGGTCTTTTCAGCTCGACCTTGCCATCGGTTTACAATAGCTATGAGTTGCGGAGCATAGTATTCCCCATACTGCATTCCGCACTTGTTATGATTCTTATGAGTGACTTGTGATGTCATTCAGTTTGACGGACCCTCTAGCATATTTCATTAATCTTATGAATCGAGTATTCTATGAACATCTCGATAAGTCTGCCCTTGTATTCATTGATTATGGGTTAAAACAACAATTTAGAATTTGCAAATCTGTTTAGTAAAACATCTATAAGTATAATTGGATTTTTTACTTGAACGAGCAAAGAATATTCATATAAATTTTAAGAGGCATGTTTATCATATAAAAAGATGATTTTGTGTTGTTTTGCCCATTGAGTGCTTTAAGAATTTTGGTTGATGCGTTTGATCGACGTTATCGATAGGAATCTCTTAAATGCTATGATGAGACAGTCAGACACAGTAAATTGACTTAGAATAAGTAAATTTTTCTAAAAGGATGATTCAATAAAGTTAATTACAATTTTTAAAGTCTTAGATTTTCGGGAAAGAGGATCAATTAAAAGAACTCCTTTTCGATACTCCTATTTTTGTGACTCCCAAAGGGAACCAAGACTTCACTGTTTGTACCGATGCTAGTCGTATTGGTTTGGATGTCGTTCTCTTACAAAAGGGAACATGTTATCGCTTAAGCATCTAGACAATTAAAGCCTGCCGAGACTAGATATGCAACGCATGATTTAGAGCTCGCGACCATTTTTTTTTGCCCTTAGAATTTGTTGTTATTATCTTTTGGGAGAGAAATTTGTTTATACACCGATCATAAATTTTTGAAATATTTATTCTCTCTTAAAAGGAACTTAATTTGCGTCAACAACGTTGGCTCGAATTCCTTGCATCTTATGATCTTGATATTCTCTATATCCCGGAAAGGGAAATCGTGTTGCCGATACCCTTAGTCGTAAAAAACAAGCGGTTGCTTCCATGATGATATCCGAATGGAATGATCTCGAGACTTTGTCCACTTGTGAGATTCAAGATCATGAATTCGATTCATGTTCATCTCTTGTTTTATGTAGCCTTGAGGCTCATCCTTCTCTTTTAGACCGCATCCTTGAAGTTCAAAAGCAAGATCTTGAACTAGCTCTTCTTAGCCAAAGTTGTAGGGATCATAATAAGGTTGATGGTTTGAAAGACTTTGATGTTGATGCTGACGGAGGCATTCGAAAATTTGGTAGACTTATTGTACCAAATATTAGTGATCTTCATAAGGACGTTTTAGAAGATTTTCATCTTTCTAAATTTACCATTCATCCCGGTAGTAGTAAAATGTACGCGAACATGAAACAACTTTATTAGTGGGATGGAAAGAAATCTGATATTGCTAATTTTATTAAGCGTTGGATGACTTTCCAACTCATGAAGGCCGAGCATCAAAGTCCCGGTGGGTTATTGAAACTTTTGGACATTCCAGTTTGGAAGTGGGATCAAGTCTCCATGGACTTTATTGATGGTCTTCCCCATTCTCGTTCGGGTCATGACAGTCTATGGGTGATAGTAGATAGACTTACAAAATCCGCACATTTTGTTCCCATTCAGTCCAGGCGAACCGTACCTCTTTGGCCAAACTTTATGTTAAAGAGATTGTTAAATTGCATGGAATTCCTACTTCTATTGTTAGAAATCATGATCCAATATTTACTAGTGGATTTTCGAAGTGTCTTCAAAAACTTTGGGAACGAAGCATAATTTTAGCACCGCTTTTCATCCTCAGCCCGTTGGATAAACCGAGCGTGTGAATCAAACTCTTGAAGATCTTCTTCGTGCATGTATTCTTGATTTTGGTAGAAGTTAGGAAGATCATATTCCTCTTGTTAAGTTTTGTTACAATAATAGCTTCCAATCTAGTATTGGTACGGTACCTTTCGAGACACTCTACGGAAGGCCATGCCAATCTCCTTCGTGTTGGTTTGAAGCCGGTGAGAAGCTGGTTTTAGGTCCAGATTTTATTCGTGATTCCACAGAAAAGATTGACCTTATTCATCATAGGATGAGAGATTCTCAAAATAAACAAAAATCCCATGCCGATAACCGAAGAAGGAATTTGAAATTTTCTGTCGGAGATGTGGTGTTCATTCGTGTTTCACCTATGAAGGGTGTTGTGCATTTCAGTTGATCGGGAAATTTAGCACCTCGATATATTGGCCCATTTCCCATCACGGAACGCATTAGTTCTATGATGACCTGCAAATCTATACCCTTTGAATCGATAATAATCCACACATGTCCGACCCAAAAAGCACCGACTGACGGAAAATCATGAGAAAGAAAAGAAGAGAGAAGAAGAGAAGGGAAGAAAGAGAGTAGATAGAACCAAATAGAACAATACAGAATCTCACATTGCAGCGAAAAAAAGACAATATCATATCAATGATCTTTACAAAACAGAAACTGTATATACATACGTCAATCAAAGTTCAACAATCAATCAATAATTATTAGTCCGGACTATTATAATAGCTTGATCTCACAATTGCCGATAATATAAACAACTAAGCAACAATGCAGCGGATAATCAAGTAAAGAAAATACGTGTATACGAAATGAAGATCTCCAGCTCTCCAGCTGAAGCTCCAAAAGCACCAAAGCATAACCTATAAATTTACTCGGTCTGACCCGAGCATTGAAAGGGAAGAACGTCCGGATCAGTCTGGTAAACCAGCGTGAGAAACACACTCGACTTAATTTATTAAATTACCAAACTTTTCATTTATCAAAACAAAAGTATCTCATAAGACAAGTCCACACATAAACACAGGCATGTTTTTACCTTATGATAACTAAAACATTTCTTTCGTATTGAATCCTCTTATATTATACTAGTGTCTAGTATACAAATACTAATCAAGATAGCCGAAATTGTTACCATTATTAAATTCTAGCATACTAGGCTCTACAAATAAAATGGCACGTGTTTGCGCCAAAATTGATCACAAACCCCAAGTATCGTGAAAGCACCAGTGTATGAATACAGATCGCAATATTCAAACACAAATCTCAGATCTATGCAAACAACACACAACAATCCAGAAATAACAAACAGAAACACGAGATTTATAGTGGTTCGGCTATCTTCGGCCTACGTCCACTTCAAAGTTTTATCTTTTATTGATTATCCTTGCTGGTTACAGATGATTACAGCGATTACAATGAAGTAATTTGAGTACAACAGCGATGGTAAGGTGTAGAATTGAATCCGGCAGAGTCTGGACGTTGAACAGCCAAAAGGTCCCTTTTTCTGCAGGCTTCATGGGGCTATTTATAGGCGTAGGAGGCTGATATCGCGCTCAAACTTTGGAAGACTTCTTCTGGCACGTGAGTGGGCCCACGTGACCGGTCCCACCAAGTTTCGACTCGATCTGTGATCGATGCGAATTGATTTCGTATCGATCAAGAAATTGTCCAATCGAGCTGAAACTTAGTAGAGACATTTTTTAGCATGTACGCAAGCTGCTGTGTAAATTTCATTGCATTTGGATTTGTGGTTTAGGAGATATGATCGATGCAATCTCGTGTTATTCGTGGGCTGCAGATTTCGAATCCATTGGTTCGAATCCATCCCCTTCGTGTCGTTCACAAGCACGTGCTCGCTCGATGACGTGGAACGATAAACCAGGGGAGATCCATATTGTTTATCGTGTTGACCGAGGCTTTACCTCTTCTTTCGCATCCAATGGCAACCTTCTATTCGTACCCATTTGACCTAGCCCACGTTCACCTTGATGAGATGTCTTCCGTATCGATTGCTATAATACGATCGATACGAAATGACTCGTTTTGAGGTGGATACAAACAAGGGCCATATGCGTATGGATACGAATAGCATTCATCCCATGATCGTTTGCGAATGCAATCGATTCGAACAACCATGAACCGCTTGGATACAAAAGAGGGTTGTAGAGTGGATGGATACGGACCAAGCTTACCAGTGATCGATACGAATGCATGGATTCGAAATGCTGTGCCTGCCTCCAACCTGATCGACACGAATGTCATCGATTCAAACAAACCACCGCACGCTTGCTTACCAATATGAGTCTACTGCTATCGAGTCGAAATCCCTCTGGCCTTCCCATCTGATCGATACGAACGCCATCGAGTTGAACCAAAACCTGATCGATTCGAACTTCATCGAGTCGAACCACTGTCGATCGATACGAACCACCATTTGTGCACTTTAACCCATCCATATCATGAGCATACGAACTCCGATTGACTTGAAAATTGAAATGTAGATTCTCCTAGCCCTGTTCATCATCTCCAATCGATTCCGTCCTGATCGGAGCTCGGCCAAATTTTAACGACATCGATTGCAGCCTTGTTTCCAATCGATCTCCAATCCTGATATCCATTCTTGCTTGCCAATTTGTTGATATTCCAGCCTTGAACAAAAGGTGGGATAACATTTGCCCCCAAAACATGCCTTGTGATAATAAGGCATGTTTTGAATAGTTCCGAATCCGATATCCGAAGTCCATAGCCATATCATCAGAGTACATCATCCTTGACTGCTCCGAGTCGATGCCCAATTCCAAATCCAATAACCAAAGCCTTTAGTCAATTCCGTATCCGTCTGAACCCGACAACCGAGTCCTAATCCATCCTTATCCAATAGCCAATAACCGAATCCAGGACCTCTCTGGATCGATATCCAAATCCATAACCTCTCCAGGCTCTTGCCAAGCGCAATCCACACTTGACGACCATGGTCCAGTGTCCCTGGACGTTGAGCTAACCTCTCTGGGTTCTTGCCAAGCACAATCCACACTTGACGACCGTGGTCCAGTGTCCCTAGACGTTGTACAATGCCATGGCTTAAGTCCTAAGCCGAATCCTGGTCTCTCCGGACCCTTGCCGAGCATAGTCCATACTCAGCGACCTGAAACAGTAATCGATTACATGGGGCCTAAGTCCTAGGCCGAATCCTGGTCACTCCGGACCCTTGTTGGGCATAGTCCATACTTAACGACCTGAATAAGCCAATTCGCCACATACGGACGAAGAGACTTATCCCTTGCCAGATATAATCCATATCTGATGACTATTTACCAAAAACCAGATAAAAATCCAATCAAAATCCAATCCGAAATCCAAATCAAATTAGAAAACCAGAAATCCAAATCATCGTCCAAAACAGAAACCAATCATCCAAACGAAAATCCAAACCAGAAAGCAAACAAAACCAGGAGTTCAAACCAAACTCCAAAACCAAACCAAAAAAGCGAGTGGCCAATCCAAAAACAAAAAGACAGATTTCATAAACCATAGCATCGCGGTTCATCGTCATTCAGAGCATGCTTAGGGGCTATCTCCGTCCCCGTACATGTGTAAATGACTTTGCCGTTTGCCAGTAGCTTGTTACTTATTTCATATTATCCCAGTCAATTGATAATCAATCGACCATCATTCCTGGGCCTTACACCATCGCTGCTCGAGGTAGGCGGTGGTTGCTCCTGCTTCACCGCTGCAATCCGAGTTCCGACATATTGTCGCAACTGTCCATTCCTTACATGCTCCTCGATTATATCCTTTAAGTGCCTGCAGCTGTTGGTATCGTGCCCATCCAAATCATGGAAGGGGCAGTGCCTGCCTGATGCCCTTTCACGTTCGGAAGGTTCTCTCCTAGCTGGCCTTCGATAGGGAAGGTGATTCCAGGTTTCCAGGCATATCTGCTCCAACGTCTCGTTTAATCCTATGTATGTGGAAAACTTTGGATCCTTCCATCGCTTTCTAGCTTTTCCAGAATCATCATCCAACTTTCTTTTTCCTTTATCTTTATCCGAACCTCTGCTGGATGTCCTCCACCCTCAGTCGCATTCACCTCCTTCAACTTTAAATCTGCACATGTATCCTCTTGTCGAAGGAATCTCTCAGCTTTGTGAAAGAATTCCCCGAGATCCAGTGGTGGGTCTCGTATTAAAGATACCTTGAAATCTGAATCCTCTCTGACTCCTGACACTGCTGCCATTAAAATCATTGATGGATCCGGCCGATCCACTGAAGCAACCGCCGCGTTGAATCGAGTTAGAAAAGCTCTAAGTGATTCATCCGTCCTTTGCTTTACCGACGTTAGCGTCATCACGTTCTTAGGCCTCTTAACATGGACCCGAAATTGCCTCAAAAACCTATCCACCAACTCCGTCCATGTTCTTATAGACCCTTCTTCCAACCGCCTAAAACACATTGCGGCTATATCTGTCAAATACAGGGGGAAACATCGGGCCATAACTTCCTCCGATGCCCCCAACACCTCCATGTGTCTAGTGTATCTCATCAGATGATCTATCGGATCAGCCTTGCCATTGTATACTTCCACACTAGGTAGCTTGAAATCAAGCGGATTTCGAGCCATCCTGATTTCCTGTGTGAACGGACTCTTGTTCACCCCCTCCAAATCTCTATTGGTCAGACTTCCACGCATAGTTCTCCTGATAATCTCATTTAATCCAGCATTATCCGTCAAAGGTTGCCCCCATGCCCCTGAGGGAATTCCAGTACATATTCCTCATGCGGTTCACTAACGTTAGTGCTAGCTCTAGCCTATTGAGCTCCATCCATAGGCCTTCCAGTGTCAGATCCTGCGGGCATTCCCCTAAGCCTTTGTTGATTTCCATATGCTTCTGTATTCTGTCCTCCATTGGGTTCCGCGACCCTAGTTCCTTGTTCCACGTTCGCAGTCACCGTGGTCGGTCTAAGGTTTTGTGTTCCTGCAGCTCTCATCTGTTCAAAGAAAGTCTGCATCATGTCCTGTTGACTCTTCAACAATCTCTCCTGCAATGAATTGGCCATAGCCTCCATTTCATCTCTGGTGATGTAGATCGAAGCTTGTCCTTCCCCAGTTCCGGGGGATGCTTCTTGACTTCCTTTCTGTTGGCTTCTCTCGGCCCTTTGTTTTCTACTGGTTTGTCGAGTCATTCTCTCTAAATCTGAATCCTTCAAGCTTTTCAAATCTGAGCTTTAATCCAATGTAGCAGGTGCTAGTCAATTCTCAGTGAAAGCACCAAAGTGTTTGCGCCAAAAATGGTCACAAACCCCAAGTATCATGAAAGCACCAGTGTATGAATACAGATCAGCAATATTCAAACACAAATCTCAGATCTAAGCAAACAACACACAGCAATCCAGAAATAACAAACAGAAACACGAGATTTATAGTGGTTTGGCTATCTCCGGCCTACGTCCTCTTCAAAGTTTTATCTTTTATTGATTATACTTATTGGTTATATATGATTACAGCGATTACAATGAAGTAATTTGAGTACAACAGCGATGGTAAGGTGTAGAATTGAATTCGGCAGAGTCTGGACGTTGAATAGCCAAAAGGTCCCCTTTCAACGGGCTTCAGGGGGCTATTTATAGGCGTAGGAGGCTGATATCGTGCTCAAACTTCGGGAGACTTCTTATGGCACGTGAGTGGGCCCACGCGACCGGTCCCACCAAGTTTTGACTCGATCTGTGATCGATGCGAATTGATTTTGTATCGATCAAGAAATTGTCCAATCAAGCTGAAACTTGGCAGAGACATTCTTTAGCATGTACACAAGCTGCTGTGAAAATTTCATTGCATTTGGATCTGTGGTTTAGGATATATGATCGATGCAATCTCGTGTTCTTTGTGGGCCGCAGATTTCGAATCCATTGGTTCGAATCCATCCCCTTAGTGTCGTTCACAAGCACGTGCTTGCTCGATGACGTGGAACGATAAACCAAGGAGATCCACATTGTTCGCCGTATTGACCGAGGCTTTACCCCTTCTTTCGCATCCAACGGTAACCTTCTATTCGTACCCATTTGACCTAGCCCACGTTTGCCTTGATGAGATATCTTCCGTATCGATCGCTGCAATACGATAGATACGAAGTGACTCGTTTCGAGGTGGATACGAACAAGGGCCATATGAGTATGGATACAAATAGCATTCATCCCATGATCGTTTGCAAATGAAATTTATTCGAACAACCATGAACCGCTTGGATACAAAAGAGGGTTGTAGAGTGGATGGATACGAACCAAGCTTACCAGTGATCGATACGAATGCATGGATTCGAAATGTGCCGCCTGCCTCCAACCTGATCGACACGAATGTCATCGATTCGAACAAACCACCACACGCTTGCTTACCAATCTGGGTCTACTACTATCGATTCGAAATCCCTCTGGCCTTCCCATCTGATCGATACGAACGCCATCGAGTCGAACCAAAACCTGATCGATTCGAGCTTCATCGAGTCGAACCACTGCCGATCGATACGAACCACCATTTGTGCACTTTAACCCATCCATATCTTGATCATACGAACTCCGATTGACCTGAAAATTGAAATGTAGATTCTCCTATCCCTGTTCATCATCTCCAATCGATTCCGTCCTGATCGGAGCTCGGAAAAATTTTAACGACATCGATTGCAGCCTTGTTTCCAATCGATCTCCAATCCTGATATCCATTGTTCCTTGCCAATTTGTTGATATTCCAGCCTTGACCAAAAGGTGGGATAACAGTAGGTACGTAGTGGATTTTGGATTTTCATGCAAATGACTAGGTGAATGGACTACCTTCCGATAGTACATCTCTAGAGGAATGTACCGAGGACCATTACAAAGGATCCTCTACCAACACAAGACCGACCCACCTCTATAACTAGATGGTACCAAATATATCATCCTCCGGTCGTTACCGAACTTTACCGAGGGCCCTCTAAGCATACAAACCACAAGAATCAAATACATGATGTCATAGCGTGTAAAGATATATCTAGAAGAGGATGATCATATCCTACTTGGGAATGCCTCACTAAGCCCTGCTACATCTAATCCTGTTTTGGTCATTTTCGGTTGGTGAGGCCTGAGGTAATGATTACCTTTCACAATCACATATCAGATCACTTTGAATGCCACACCACCATTTCCGTTGACTACTAATTTCCTTCCACAAAAATACAACCCTTAAGCTCATACGTCTCAAGGAGGATGTTAAGCTAAGAGAAGTTGCCTTCTCTTCCACCACTGATGTACGTTTGTAAAAACCAATGTACGTAATCTTTAGAAATGCAATGTCAGACAAACATCCATAAAAGTTGTCCAGTAACAGGACAAACCGAAGGTAGTTTCCTACCACATCCTATAGGGAAATCCCTAGGATTAATAGCGAATAGTCCTTGCATTGGATATTTCATAATGAAGAGACCACTTCTACTATATGTATATTGGGATTTTAACCCCACACGATCAACAAGCAGTCCCCCACTATGGAAATCCTGAATATCAATATCATTAATAACCTGCGCAATCGAACGCATATACGTTGGTTCGAAGTGGTTTTCAGATAAATCTGATCCCGGTCTCTTCGCACCAACAACACAAAAGCATTTCTCAACCTCACACAGCAAGTAAGTCTCATAGACTTATCATGTCTCCAACTTTCAACTTGCTGTACTTCAGGCCAAGAAGGAAGCTTGGTAGATTGGAGTAACACTCCGCACTATACGAATCAACATCCTCAACACAAACGATAATCAAGCCTACACAAAAGGCTACGTACTAAGTGTACGATAAATAGTTCCCATGTCAAGTCGAGGAACTAAAATTTGGCCAAGTTTGATAGTCGGTTATTTAATTATCAAAGCAAACAAACAAATATTTAGCACCATATACAATCACTGGGCCCTTTTATTAATCTTTTATCAATTAAACCATTTTCCAAATATTTTAAAAAGATATAATTTCCAAAACCATTACAACATTGGAAAACATTTCTATATACTTATTTAATATTAAGTAATTCACAATTCAATTTATTTTCATCACTTAGAATATATCAAATATACATAAATCAGGATTAAGTATATATTTATTCTTTTAAGGAAAATATTCTCTTAAGCACATTTGTTTGGGTCAAAACGAATGTTGCGTAAAACATCGTTACGACAACCAAAAATCACTAGTCTATGGGTTCGAAAATTAGATAGATATATAAATCCCAATACTATACAAAAATATTTCCATTCGAAAATCATTTACTATAACAATAGTGTTACAGTCCATCATTTTCTTACTTCTCGAAAACGTCTATTCCAACAACGAATTTTGAAATCTATGGTTTCGATACTTAACACATTTTAAAACGTCTTTGAACCATTTACTTCAATTAAAATACCACTTCCCAAAACATTTAATATATTATTCACTATCCAAAATCGTGAATATAAATGGTTTACCAAATTTAATACATCTACACATTCATTTAAGGGATTATCCACTATCCAAAATCCTGGATATAATGCCTATACCAAATTCATCACTATTGCAAATTTAAATTAAGGGATCATCCACTGTCCAAAATCATGGATATAATTCCTTTAATAAACTTCTATATTTAACTTATCAAATTCAATTGATTTTGGATTTATAAAGCAATGTTTATAAATCACATTTACATTTATAAAAAATTCAACCTATAAAATAACTTTATTAACAAATTCCATTTATATCTCTTTTACATGCCAAATCCAAATTATAGGTTAGTTTACTTATAAATCATCTATTTACAAAATCATTATTTTTATAACTTCTTAAATTATAAATCTTATTTACTTATAAAATTCATTTATAACTTCATTTTAATCTTATAAAACTCCTTTATAATTCCTTCATTCTGATTTATAAAAATTCAATTTTATAAATCTCATACATAAACCGTTTATAATAATTCAAAAATCACCATTAAAACTATTTTACAAATATATCAACTTCATATTTCAAAAATCACATTTTGATCATCTTTCCCAAAATTCTAATTTTTATAACAATAAAAATTATAACATTTATTTATTTAAAATAAATTCATTCTTTTAACAATTCAAAAATAAAATAAAATGTATATTTCCGAAATCACTTGAAAATCTTTTTTTTTTTTCAATTTAAAATCACCACTTTGACATTTTTAAATTACAAAGATAGGCGCAATGCTGCAACAGCACCAAATACATCAATCACGGCATCCAATACATCATACATCATATGATAACAGAATATATAACAATATCTATAAATAAACCAATACCGGTGAGGAATCTAGTTGGATCCCTTCAACCTGTCGCCTGCAACAAATATACATATTAGAATATATATGCAGTATCCGCTTCGAGGCAGACGAGCGTACAAAGGGTCCTCCGCTCATACACGGGAATGTATCGGGTCATCTGCTCCACTAGGCAGGTATATATTCAAATACCAATCAGTATATAGATAATATATCATATATCATCCAAACAATCATCAATCATCATAAATAAACTTTATTCTTACTTATATAAAAATATCAGTGAGTCAGAAAGAGCGAGTTGTACTCACATTGCTTTTAGTCGTCGTGATAGCGATTTATTCCGATTAAAATTAAACAAGCATTTAATTTCAATCAAAATTTCACTAGCTCAAATGAATCTCAATCCTGCTCCATATTGTAGTGCTCACCAATACGGACCTAATGCTATTCGTTTCATGCGAAACGGATCTCATACGAAAAAGATACAGCGTTTTAAAGTTTATAAGATTTTAAATATAAATTAATTTACAATTTTTTTTAATAAAACTTTAATCTCGGCCTTTTGTTTTTGCTTGATGAAATCTGGCCGATCGTGCCATTTTCTTTCCCTTCGTTCGAAATCACATCGCAATCCATAGCATGTCGTCATCACTGAATTATCGCGCGAACTACAACCAATTTCACGTCGATCAACATACACCACTTGTAGCGCCATAGCCCACTCCACCTTCAGTCGAAGTATCAAGAAGCTTAGTCGAGTATTGGTCGTGAAAACCGCGTGCGAAGGCAGCACGAACGGAGGCGAACTGCTACCACCTCGCGATGTTGTGGACGATCTCAACCGTTCAATTAAAACATCTCGACGAGATCTTCGTTTTTGTAGTTAGGGATTTCTCGAATAGATGGACGGATTGAAAGAAAATCGAGAAGGAAAATGGATGTTTACTGGCCATCGAAATAAATGGCAGCTAGGGTTTAAAACCCTAATATTTTGCAAAATAGAAAAAATGATGGTCTTATATTGAAAATTTCGCGACAATACTCATCCGAAAACTTTTTAAAGTCCAAATAAAATATGCCGCCTGGCGTTTATAATGTTTTACCCTTATTCCGAACACAATGGAATATATATCGGAAGCCAATTCGATCGTATTTGAAAGATAGGTTTTCAAATCAACAAATTTAAATTTAAAATTCGCTTAAACAGATTTCTACGCGTTTTAGCTTGCCTCGGACAGACCGTAAATCCGATTGACACGAAATTTGAAATCTTACCATAATTTAACAACTGGTCGTCGAAATCCGAGACTATACGAAAAATGATTATTTTCACTCGTCAATTAAATATTAAAATATTCAATTTCTACAATTTAACTTTTAATTCAATTTTAAAAGTTCTCTAACATCATTCTAATTCAAATAGAATTTAATTCATCTTTATAAATCATTTTTATTCACATTTAATCCAAATTTCAATTATTTCTTCAATTTCAAATATTGAATTATCAATTTAATTATCCAATTAAATCCTATATTCGAAATATAATTTATTCATCTTATAAAATTTACTTATGCATATTTAAAATTAATTAAATATACGAATTTCAAATGACAGAAATTCTGGGACGTTACATTCTCCCATAGTTAAAAGAATTTCGTCCTCGAAATTACCAAGTAAGAAAAAGTCACAAAATCTATTACTTTTCAAAGCAATTTCGTTCAAATTAAATATCAAATCTCTTTAAGTGTTTAACTTTCCCAAAATCCATTGTTAAACTTCTTACAAAAACTTTTCAAAGTTTTGAAATCCATATATAATTATCTTTCAAAACCAACTAATATCATTTAAATTTTATAACTCAAAAACCAAAAATTAGTTTTTCACAAATTTTTCCAATTCTTTTCCAAACAATTTCCAACGCTTAAATTTTCAAAAACATTCGCCAGCATCTCCTTTCCGCGGTTCGATCGTAGTAGGATCGCAACATATATATATATATCACAAATATACATCTCATTTTCGTGGATGAGGCATCCCGTAGGGAAAAAAAATAAAAGTACGATATGTAACCCGAGATATGCACCTTATATATTATTAGCAAGCATATATGACTAATATTAGCGCAAAAGCGAGCTCCAAATGCGAAGCATACGCCATCCGCACCTACTAAACACTCAACAAAAAATGAGAAACATATATATATATATATATATATATATATATATATATATATATATATATATATATATATATATATGAAAGTGATATCAATATACAACATATACCACTACAACAACTATATATTCCAACATAGAAAATGCAATCCAAAGCAACAAATCCAACCATCAAACAACTATCATCCAACATACCAAATATCAAATCAATATACATTCACATCTTATTGACATTAATTGAATTGATTATCAATTAAATCATATTTGATTCATTAACATTGGATTTTTCTAACATTCATTTATTCATATTCAATTAGTTTACACTCACTAATTTACATTCAAATTGGCTCGCTTTCCAATTAAATCAAATTCAATTCAATTCTATGTAAATTTGCTTCACTTTCAATTTGGATTCAATTATTTATCTTCCAATTTCATAAATCTAATTTCATATGAATTTCTATACAATCAACTTACATCCATCCAACAACCAATGCATATCCTACATAACCAAATTTATTTACTTCGCTTACATTCAATTTGGTTTAACACTTTTAATTCCAATTGGTTTCATTCAATTGACTTTCATTTAATTATTCAATTACATTAGCTTTTAAAGAATTAATACTTGCATCCACTGTTCCATATCAATTTACTTACATTTGATTGATTAATAGTCAATAAACATTTCATTTACTTACTAATCTATTTCATTAGTTAAATTCAATTCATTCATTAATTCAATTGCTAATTCATCCTTACAACTAAAGTTGAATTTTTATATAACTCAAGTTCACATTCATTTAATTCACTTTACCAATTTACTTCGATACCAAAATCAGCTTCATTCAACATCACTTAAGTTATATTTCATTTTGCCTTATTATACAACTTAAGTTCATCTCTATTTTAATTCAAAATCCATTTTATTTAACTTTTAATTAAGTCAAATTTCAAATCATACATTTTATTATGCTAACCCAAATTCATTATTTCACATTATAAATCCAAATTCATTTCACTTATATTTATCAATTACAACTTGGATTTTAAATTCAATTTTTTTTATCTCACAACAAAACTTCAATTTCAATTTACTGTTGGTAGCAATCCATCACATAGAAACTCGAAAATGATACTGATGCTGCAGTCATCACCCTTATTATTTCCAGCAACGATAGTGAATTTAGTGCTTTATATTCTTTTTAAAGAAATCCTTTTATTTATAAATCACAATTATAAACCTTCTTACTTATATAATTTCACCATTTCACTTCACTTATATAAGATTTGTTCCAAACTCATTTACTTGTTTAGATTTATAACAATATAATCTCTTTAAACTTTGAAAAATAACTTTTAAAATCAACATGATTCAAATTTTCAAAATCTTAGCTTAAACCCATTTTTATTTACAACTCGAATTTATAAATATACTCATTTTTTTTGATTTGTTATATATAAGACTATTTCACAATTGTAAATTACATTAATTATAATTTCATACTCATAATTCATTTGCTTATTCAATTTATCCTTTTACAATTGTTGTTTTTATTTAGATTATTTAAACAACTTTTATTAACTTATATATATATTTACATTTTCAAACAACCAAACAGTTCATTTTTTATACACTTTAATAATTCCTGAAAAATGTTTTCTTTATATATAAAATATAATCGAGGTAAAATTAATTCATTTACCCAATTTAAAAATAATATTATGTCGACTTGCCTCGTTTAAGTGTTTGGAAACCCCTATCGATAATATGGCGTCCCATATACCGATCAGAATTCACAAACAACTCAACGGATAAGTAAACACGATATAAAACATTTTATAATCGCTAACAAATACGCGTTCATATAATAATACACTCAAACTCAATCTAGGGTGCTATTGTCCCTATCTATACTGATTACACATCAAAGATTAGGAATATACAAAATCTAAGCTCTGATACCAGACGGGACATGCCAGAGGTTAACTCCACCGTAGCTCACACTGATACTCCATTTTGTTTTTACGACCAGCCTCTCGACTATAACCAACCCTTTCACGCTAGGGAAATGTAGGGGCAAGAGTCATCCTTTTGCTACCTAACATGAAGCGAGAACCCCCTATCAGGCTGAACATAATCAGGCAAAACCGATGTACATGTATACGAAATAAAGATCTCCAGCTCTCCTACTGAATCTCCAAAAGCACCAAAGCATAACCTATAAATTACTCAGTCTGAACCGAGCATTGAAAGGGAAGAACGCTCGGATCAGTCTGGTAAACCAGCGTGAGAAACACACTCAACTGAATTTTCTAAATTACCAAACTTTTTCGTTATCAAAATAAAAGTATCTCGTAAAACAAGTCCACACATAAATACGGACATGTTTTTACCTTACGATAACTAAAACATTTCTTTCATATCAAATCCTCTTATATTATACTAGTGTCTAGTATACAAATAATAATCAAGATAGCCGAAATTGTTACCATTATTGAATTCCAGCATACTAGGCTCTACAAACAAAATGGCAGGTACGTAGTGGAGTTTTATTTCCATACAAATGACCAAGTGAAGGGACTACCTTCCGGCAGTACATCTCTGGAGGAATGTACCGAGGACTATCACAAAGGATCCTCTACCAACACAAGACCGGCCCACCTCTATAACTAGATGGTACCGAATGTATCATCCTCCGGTCGTTACCGACCTTTACCGAGGACCCTCTAAGCATACAAACCACAATAATCAGATACACGACATCATAGCGTGTAAAGATATATCTAGAAGAGGATGATCATATCCTACTTGGGAATGCCTCCACTTAGCCCTATTGCATCTCACCCTGTTTTGGCCATTTCCGGTTGATGAGGCCTGAGGTAACGATTACCTTTCACAATCACATGTCACATCACTTTGAATGTCACATGGCCATTTCCATTGACTACTAATTGCCTTCCACAAAAATATAACCCTTAAGCTCATACGTCTCAAGGAGGGTGTTAAGCTAAGAGAATTTGCCTTCTCCGCCACCACTGATGTACATTTGTAAAAACCAATGTACGTAATCTATAGAAATGCAATGTAAGACAAACATCCATACAAGTTTTCCAGGAACAGGACAAACCAAAGGTACGTTCCTACCACATCCTGTCGGAAAATCCCTAGGATTAGTAGCGAATAGTCCTTGCATTGGATATTTCATAATAAATAGACCACTGCTACTTTATGTCTATTGGAATTTTCACCCCAAACGACAACAAGCAGTCCCCCACTATGAAAATCCTGAATACCAATATCATTAATAACCTACACAATCGAACGCATATACGTGAGTCTGAAGTGGTTTTCAGATAAATCTGACCCCGGTCTCTTTGCACCAAAAACGCAAAAGCATTTCTCAATGTCACAGAGCAACTAAGTCTCGTAGACTTACCACGTCTCCAACTTTCAACTTGCAATCCTTCGGTCCACGAAGGAAGCTTGGTCGATTGGAGTAATACTCTGCACTATACGAATCAACATCCTCACCACAAACGATAATCAAGCCTACACAGAAGGCTACATACTAAGTGTATAACTAAATAGTTCCCATGTCAAGTCGAGGAACTAAAATTTGGCCAAGGTTGATAGTCGGTTATTTAACTATCAAATCAAACAAATAAATATTTAGCACCGTATACAATCACTGGGCCCTTTTATTAATTAAACCATTTGCCAAACATTTTAGAAAGATATAATTCCTAAAACCATTACAACATTGGAAAACATTTCCATATACTTATTTAATAATAAGTAATTCACAATTCAATTTATTTTCAACACTTAGAAAATATCAAATACACTTAAATCAGGATTAAGTATATATTTATTCTTTTAAGGAAAATATTCTCTTAAACATATTTATTTGAGTCAAAACGAATGTTGCGTAATCGTTACGACAACCCAAAATCACTAGTATAGGGATTCAAAAATTAGATAGATATATAAATCCCAATACTATACAAAAACATTTCCATTTGAAAATCATTTACTATAACAACAGTGTTATAGTCCATCATTTCCTTACTTCTCGAAAACGTCTATTTCAACAATTAATGTTGAAATCTATGGTTTCGATACTTAATACTTTTTAAAACGTCTTTAAACCATTTACTTCAATTAAAATACCATTTCCCAAAACATTTATTTAATATATTATTCATTGTCCAAAATCGTGAATATAAATCATTTACCAAATTTAATATATCTACACATTCATTTAAGGGATTATCCACTATCCAAAATCGTGGATATAACGCCTTTACCAAATTCATCACTATTGCAAATTTAAATTGAAGGATTATCCACTGTCCAAAATTGTGGATATAATTCTTTTAATAAACTTCTATGTTTAACTTATCAAATTCAATTGATTTCGGATTTATAAACCAATGTTTATAAATCACATTTACATTTATAAAAACTTCAACTTATAAAATCACTTTATTAACAAATTCCATTTATATCTCTTTTACATGCCAAATCCAAATTATAGGTTAGTTTACTTATAAATCACCTATTTACAAAATCATTATTTTTATAACTTCTTAAATTATAAATTTTATTTACTTATAAAATCTATTTACAACTTCATTTTAATACTTATAAAACTCCTTTATAATTCCTTCATTCTGATTTATAAGAATTCAATTTTATAAATCTTATATATATAAACCGTTCATAATAATTCAAAAATCACCATTTAAACTATTTTACAAATTTATCAACTTTATATTTCAAAAATCATATTCTGATTACCCTTCGAAAAATCATAATTTTTATAACAATAAAATTATAACATTTATTTCTTTAAAATAAATTCATTCTTTTAATAATTCAAAAATAAAATAAAATGTATATTTTCGAAATCACTTGAAAATCTTTTTTTTTCATTTTAAAATCATCACTTTAACAATTTTAAATTACCAAAAATAGGCCTAATGCTGCAACAACACCAAATACATCAATCACGGCATCCAAAACATTATATATCATATGATAACAGAATATATAACAATATCTATAAATAAACCAATACTGGTGAGGAATCCAGTTGGATCCGTCCAACCTGTCGCCTGCAACAAATATACCTATTAGAATATGTGTACAATGTCCGCTTCGAGGCAGACGCTTGTACAAAAGGTTTCATACACGACAATGTATAGGGTCATCTGCTCCACTAGGCAGGTATATATCCAAATACCAATCAATATATAGATAATATATCATATATCATCCAAGAAATATCAGTCATCATAAATAAACTTTATTCTCACTTACATAAAAATATCAATAGGTCAGAAAGAGCGAGTTGTACTCACATTGCTTGTAGTCGTCGCGATAGTGATTTATTCCGATTAAAATTAAACAAGCATTTAATTTCAATCAAAATTTTCACTAGCTAAATGAATCCTAATCTAGCTCCATAATGTAGTGCTCGCCAATACGGACCCAATGCAATTTGTTTCGTGCGAAATGGATCTCGTAGGAAAAAGATATACCGTTTTAAAGTTTATACGATTTTAAATATAAATTAATTTACAAATATTTTTTTTATAAACTTTTAATCTCGACCGTTTGTTTTTGCTTGTTGAAATCTGGTTGATCGTTCCATCTTCTTTCCCATTTGTTCAAAATCACATCGCAACCCATTGCACGACGTCATCATTGAATTATTGCGCGAACTACGACCAACTTCACGTCGATCAACATCCACCATTCAAAGCGTCATAGCCCACTCCACCTTCGACCGAAGTATCAAGAAGCTCGGTCGAGTATTGGTTGTGAAAACCATGTGTGAAGGCAGCACGAACAGAGGCGAACTGCTGCCACCTTGCGATGTCGTGGACGATCTCCACCGTTGGATTGAAACGTCTCGACGAGATCTTCATTTTTGTAGTTGGGGATAGATGGACAGATTGAAAGAAAATCGAAAAGGAAAATGGGAGTTTTCTGGCCATTGAAATAAATGGCGTCTAGGGTTTAAAACCCTAATATTTTGCAAAATTAAAAAAAATGGCCTTATATAGAAATTTTTGTGACACTATTCATCCGAAAATTTTTTGAACTCGAAACGAAACGTGCCGCCTAGCGTTTATGATTTTTTACCCCTATTCCGAACGCAATGGAATATATATCGGGAGCCAATTCGATCATATTTGAAAGATAGGTTTTTGAATCGACAAATTTAAATACAAAATTCACTTAAACAGATTTCTGCGCATTTCAGCTTGCCCCGGACAAATTGTAAATTCTATTGACACGAAATTTGAAATCTTGCAATAATTTAATATTACGGATCCAAGGAAGCTTGTTTCGTCGAAATCTGAGACTGTATGAAAAATGACTATTTTCACTCGTAAATTAAATATTAAAATATTCAATTTCTACAATTTAACTTTTAATTCTTAACATCATTCTAATTCAAATAGAATTTAATTCAACTTTATAAATCATTTTTATTCACATTTAATCCAAATTTCATTTATTTTTGCAATTTCAAATATTAAATTATCAATATAATTATCTAATTAAATCCTATATTCGAAATATGACTTATTCATCTTATAAAATTTACTTTTGCATATTTAAAATGAATTAAATGTACGAATTTCAAATGACAGAAATTCTAGGTCGTTACAGGTTTCGTGGCTTATCGCTTTTATTTTGGTTCAATTTTCTGCTTTTCATGACGTTTTCCACGTCTCTCAATTATGAAAATGCCTTATGGATTCCGATTCTATTCTTGAGCCTGGTGTTGTTGAAGAAATTGAAGTTTCACCTATTTTGACTTATGAGCAACATCCTATTCGTATCATTGCTATGGAGGTTAAACGCCTTTGTAATAAAGATGTTCTGCTTGTGAAGGTTTAATGGTCCTCAAATCCTAAGGATTGTTCTTGGAAATTCAGAGAATTCATCGAGCAAACACATTCGGATTTACTTTCTCGTGCTCCTTAAGGAGAACCTCTCACTTCAAAATTTTCTTTTGTGTTGTTATGCCTTAGTGTCGTTGTTACTCTTTATTTTCTTCTTAAGTATTGCGAGGACGCAATTTCTTTAAGGAGGGAAGTCTGTAACAACTTGCATATTTTACGATTATTTATTTAAATGTTTTATTTAAATATAGGATTGTTAGTTGAATTTAAAGGCTGAAATATGAATTTTTGTAAACAGTCGAACTAGGACTCGAGACCACTTCCGTTGAGTTTAAAATGGCGTTTACAACCTTTTTGAGTATAAACATTGATATGTTTGGAGTTGAGTAGGAATTTGCTATTTTTGTTTGGGCTTTGGGTTGTGTTCTAGCCCACTAACCCAATATGAGAACCTAAACCCCTTACCATATACATCCCACTCAACTCCTCTCCTCTTCATTCATTTTCATTTCTAAAATTCCTAACACTCTCAAGCTAAAAGAAAAAGGGGGGAAGAGATAGAAATTAAAATTCCTAAGCCTTAGTTTACTAGGAAATTCAAATTCAAGTTCCGAAATCAAAGAGATGCTTAAGCATCCTCTTCATTTTCTCCATCTCAATCTGTCTTCAATATTCAAAAATTCCTAAACTTTAACTTAGGAAATTCATTTCATTTGATAATAGATTGAAGATTCTTGAGCTCTTGTAGAAGAGGAATTGGTCTTGCTTTGTTTTGGAGCTTCTCATTTGTTGTTTTTGGGTTTAAAGGTGAGTTCATGAACTCACATCTATGTATAAACCTTTGATAGCTGTTAGGTATGAATCCCTAACATCTATTTCATGTTCATTTGCTCTTGAATTGAATTGGTTTGCCGAATTCTCCAATTTTTGGCATTTTGAAGTCAAAATCTATGAAAATCCTACTATGGATATTTGGACATATTCTTCGGAGTGTATTGATGAGTCTATAGGGTTGGGTTGTCGCTTAGCATAAATCCCTAGCCATCGTTACTCGTTCGATTGCTTCGGAGTTGATTTAGCCATCATTGGCCTTGGCAAAATGTGCCCTAAGCTTCAGCATGGATGTCTGGTGAGAAGCTCGGACCTTTGAAGTCGTGGAATGAAAATTCCAGATTTACAGCTCAGACGTCTGAGATTATTCCCAAACGTCTGGACGATTTGGAAGACATACAGCTCAGACGTCTAGGAGAACCACCAGACATCTGACGCTGTTAAATTCAGCCAATTTCCTATTTTATGTGGGTTTCCATTTTTATCGACGTTTTGTTCATCTGATTAGTTGTTATCACTTATTATCGACTTTGATGACTTCTTTTCGGGATTTTTGTGAATATCCATCTGATGGATTCGGTATCGATTTTCATGGTTTTGATTCACGTCATCGAATGTGGATTTTGGTGATAGATTGTTTTTACAATCATTTCTGTGATTTGTCACTTTAAAATACAAAGGTTTTTATACTAATAGTAAAAACTAAAAACTCTTTCACCAAAACGATTTCAACTCTATTTTTAATATAAAGCTTGTTTTTAAAACCATTTTCTAATCTATTAGTATATACAAATCTTACCTCATTCATATAAGAAATCTAATTAAACAACTTAGCAAAACAAGTGGTATGAAATGCTTGCGTTTACTTCGTTGGTTAATTCTTGGACTTGTCCGATTGAAATCTCGCGATAATTTTCGAGTGGAAGTCTACAATCTGTTCGTAAATATATAAGTTAAGCCAGTGGTTATGGGACATGAATCCTAACTCATTTATTTACTAGCTTAGTGTAATTTACACTTATTTTTGAGTGGAAGTCTACAATTTGTTTGCAAATATTTAAGTTAAGCCAGTGGTTATGGAACCTGAAGCCTAACTCATTTATTTACTAGCTTAGTGTAATTTACATTTATCGATCAATGATGACCATTTTGTGATTTAGACTAGCGATGTGCGATGTCACTTTGTCCGCGTGGGGGAGTAAACCTCGTTTGTGGAGTTTCAGCTCAAAATTGGTGAGGTAGCGACCTATGGTCTTCGGGCCGTTTATGGAGCCTCGGCTCAAATTTGATGGTTAGCGATCATGGAATAGCATTCCGTTTGTGATACACGTGTTGGTGAGTTTTCATGCTTCCGTTTGTGATAGGCCTCCCCCTTTGTGTTTTCTGGATTTCTAATTATTGATTTCTAGAATTTGTGTTTCAGCAATTTTGAAGATATGCATTGATAAGCTTTATCAATATTTGAGGTATGGTGAATAAAAATAAAGAATATGACATTTTTTTGGTGTATGAGAAACTTTGAGATATTATATGATTTTTGTTGTTATCATTTATGTTTGCCATATCTCTTATCCTATCTCATCTTATATGATATATATTGCTAGACTGATCTATTTATTATTTTTCTTCTTAAATAATACTCGGGTCAGACCGAGGCGTTTCTGGTGCTTCTACTTGACTACTTATCAGGGAACATCATCTAACTTTTGGCTAACTACTTTTTCTCAGTAGTTTTTGTTTTTATGCATTTGAGACAGAGACTCCTTGATGTATACATATTATTTTGTCTAGCACTTGTACTTATTCTTTTGTGATGTAACGACCCTTTCTTGACCTTCGAAAATCGACACCGGATACGACACTCGTATCCAAATGCCGCAGATCCAAACGTCGAATCTGGTTCTCCGGAGCTTATAACACATAGTATAACAACACAGCGGAAGAAAATGAACTAATACATTTGATATACAATATCTGATACAATATTCAGATACAGTGAATATCAATATACATCAGAGATATGGTACAAGAAAATAGCAGCGGAAAGATAATGTCTTCAATGCCAAACTCCAAGAACTCCATCTCCAATCCAAAGCGGCTAACCAACCCCTCGCAGAGGACGTGTAGGGGTAAGAGTTTCCTGCTCGCCACCAAACAAAAAGCGAGAACCCCCTATCAAGTCGCGCAAAGCTAAGCATGGTCAGCCGTGAATGCTGAAGTGTAGCAAATGCGATCCACAAATCTAGAAGGCTAACGAATCAATTCCTACTATTGACTATCTGAAAAACCCAACTCTAGACTGCCCGTGTGGAAAAATTGTGGGCACCCAAACTTTAGGAAAGGAACAATAAACTCCAGGTCAGTCATGGGACTGGTGTAAGCAAACAAAAATGGTTTTTATCTTTAAAAACAAACAAAAGAATTTAGATTGAAATCCGTAATGCTTTTTGAAAAATGAAACTACCATAAGGCCTTCCGGCACACACACAATGCAATCGCACACATGAGGGAGGTTTCTCCTTATGATAGTCAAATATGCTTAATACGAGAAACCTCTTTGATATTATACTAGTGCATAGTGGAAAACATTTCGAAAGTATAATATTAATCTTAGCGAGCATAGGTACCATTATACCATGCCTACTATAGCTGCCATTTTAAATGGCAGGTTCTACAACTAAAACCGTACAAGGCTCGTATTGGATGATTGGATTTCCAACAAATGGTCAGGCTAAGGAACTTCCTATTGCCACATAGGAACGCCTCTAGAGGGACGCCCTGAGAACCTACCCGACTCTCTGCCAACACAAGGCCGGTCTGCCCCTTTCCCAGGGGTAAAACCTAAGATATGCCACCCCCGGTCGTTTGCGACCTTTACCCGAGGATCCTCTACACCAACAACATCACACAGTAATAAATATACTACAGTGTCCACATGAGTAAGTATCTGGGCTCCATACCCTGATACCACACTTTTCCAGAAGGAATGGTCATACCCTAGGGGAGCTACCCCTGAAACCTTGATGCATCTTTCCTGTTTCGACCATTATCGGGTTGTGAGGCTCAATGAGGTCTCCTCCACAAAGCTACGCTTTTTCATAAAGCCATGCTTTGATCAACAAATGATCACCAACACTTTGTATGCCACATTACCAAATTGGGAATGTAACACTAGTAACCATCAACTACGTAACCTTTGAGCTCGTACGTCCCAGAGAAGGGTGTTAAGCTAAGAGAATAAATTCCCCACTACCAAACAGAAATGTATTTGATAGAAACCGGTTTTACATCTCAAAGTGTAATGTCAGAAACACATCCATACAAGTCTGTTCCTGGTTCGAACAGAACCGAAGGCACTTCCGAAGAAGCCCTTGCAAATTCGGGTATTCACAATCCCGATTGGACTTCCCATCACTTAGGAAATCTCTATATCGACGCGACTCAGTGCAGAATCAATCGACGGGTTATCCTTTCGTTCTCGAAAATACCCGGTCTTCACCATCGGTCTTCAAATGCTATCTATATCGACATATCATTATTCGAAAAGGGTTATATGACACAAAGGTCCTCTCCCGGCTAAACCGAATAATGAGCGCAGTATTTAAAAACATATGGATATAGGATTTCAGTTAAGTCACAACTTATTATCCAAAACCTTTCTTTAAATGGTTTAAACAAATTACCATTTCAAATCTTTTTAAATAAAAAGATTCATTTCACAAAGTTCATCGATTTTCCACAAAGGTTCATTCATGACTTTTCAAAACAATTTCATTTCAAATTGGATTAACTTATCCAATCTTTAAATTAAAGATTTAATTCATAACTTTCAAACCATTTCCAATTCAAATCTTTTATATGAAAGATATACTATTTAAATCTCTCTTCAATTTCAAAACAAGGTATAATAATCTTTCACATAAGTTAAAGCTGATAGCATTTACATAAGTTAAAGCCATTCAAGTATAAAACATGGGTTTAAATTTAAATTTCCAAAACAATACTTTTTAAATGGTTAAAAACCCATATAAACACCTTTATAACTTGTATAATATTTTTAAACCATAATTTCCAAATCATTGAATTCAAAATTAAATTGAATTATTTAAATTTTCAAAACTCAATCAAGTTATTCAAAATAACTTTTATTTTTGAAACTCATTTTCAAAGGCTTTCAATTCCAATTCCAAAACTATTTTGGATTCAAAAATTCAATTTTTAAAATCATTAAAAAAATTGTGACTTAACCGATTTCCTCGTGCAATACATATTTGTGTGTGTAAGGTGTAGTCCAGGGGTTTCACACAATAGTGCAACAACATCAATCATCACAAATTCAATCGTATCAATATCGGTAAGCGGTATATTCCAATAACGCTTATCTATATACATAGATTCACAGATAAATAAGTTACATCACGAATGAACAAATTGCCTTACAGATGAATAAATTACATCACAATTCACAGCAAAAATCAGAATAATTTGCATCACAAAGCATCACATATGAGAAACATCAAACCATTCAAACATTCAATAGAATCCAAACATTCATAAGTAAAATTTATTAATCAACCGACTAATCTGATTAATTTCTCATAAATTTTTTACAAATCCTGGTTAATAATGTTAATTTACTACAGATCCTTTAATCATTTATTAATTAACCTCAATTATACATAATATAATTCTTACCTATCTAACATTTATAAAATTCAAATCCTGTACTTATTACTTTTATATATTTATATACAATTATATTTATTTTCAAAATGTTTATAATTGAATTCTAACCCAAAATACTATTTTATAAACACATACTTTTAATTTATTCTGGAATTTTCATATATTTATTCCAAAATAAATCCAATTTGTTTTCAAGATATTCATTTTAGTATTTTCAAATCAACAATATTCATTGTCAATATATTTATTAAATTTCAAAATCTAGTTTCCCAATTATAATTCATTTGTATAACTAAATGAACACATATCTTATTAAATTTGAAGAATTTAATTTAATTTTTATATTTATATTTCAAATGAAAATAAATTCTAAACAAATTCACAGTTAAATCCAAAATTAAATTTGATTACCAATTTTTTTCAAAATTTGATCCCCAAATATTAAATCAATTATCAAATATTTTTATCTAAAACCCAGGAATGTTACAAGTTCCCCCCTTAAAAAATTTCGTCCCCGAAATTTGCCAGGGAGACAACAAAGATTGGACAGATACATAAAGATAGAGAATCGACTCACAAATCAAGCCGATTACCTATTCTGTATTTGGTTTACCAAATCAGTATATCAACAATAGATACAAGAACGAATCTGTTTAACTCTTTACAAGATACCCGGATTATCCAGATCTACGAAATATACATGGGCATTGGTTAGTGCGAAGGGATAACTAACCGTTCATAGTATATATCAGGCCCCCAAGAGAACAGATAATTGGATATAGTCTTTCGAAATTCTCAAATACTAAGTATGGATTCCAAACTTAAGTCGGAACACCCAAATTATATATCCTGTCCCTCTTCGGACTTTGATCTTCACAAGAAATTACAATAGAATTTCAAATGTTGGTTTAATCAAAATTGTTTTATCGATACAATTTATTTAAATTTATATTTTAGTTACCAATTTATTTCAAATCAAATTTTCAAATTTATCAAAGTTAAAAATGAAAAGCTGATAGAAATTTGATGAAGAGAATACGAAATAGAGACTTATTTACACGATTCGTAGGGCCACCCTCACACCGAAGCTTCTTCCTCGAGCTGCCATGAAGCAATCAAAGAAATTGGAATCGAATTAAAGGAGATTGATATAGAAAGATATTTTCAATGTCGCAGGGTATTGATCATTTGTAATGGTACTCCCCTGTCCCCTATCTCGTCCTCTTCTCGCACTCATACTCACTATCAGTGGATAGCAAGAGAATTTACTGGGGCATTCGAACAGATACCTTAGGGATTACTCATTCTAGGGTATACTTCACCCTATCTCTAATGAGTCACTTAATGTGTTATACTCCTGAGCTAAAGTTTTAACCTTCAGCTCCGATACCACTGTAACGACCCTGACTCGACCTTCGAAACTCGGCACCGGATACGACACTCGTATCCAAATGCCGCAGATCCAAACGTCGAATCTGGTTCGCCGTAGCTTATAACACATTAAGTATAACAACACAACGGAAGAAATGAACTAATACATTTGATATACAACATTTGATACAATATTCAGATACAATGAATATCAATATACATCAGAGATATGATACAAGACAATAGCAGCGGAAAGATAATGTCTTCAATGCCAAACTCCAAGAACTCCATCTCCAATCCAAAGCGGCTAACCAACCCTTCGCAGAGGACGCGTAGGGGTAAGAGTCTCCTGCTCGCCACCAAACAAAAAGCAAGAACCCCCCATCAAGTCGCACAAAGCTAAGCAAGGTCAGTCGCGAATGCTGAAGTGTAGCAAATGCGATCCACAAATCCAAAAGGCTTCGAAGGCTAACGAATCAATTCCTACTATTCGACTATCTGAAAAACCCAACTCTAGACTGCCCGTGTGGAAAAATTGTGGGCACCCAGAGTTTAGGAAAGGAACAATAAAATCCAGGTCAGTCGTGGGACTGGTGTGAGCAAACAAAAATGGATTTTATCTTTAAAAACAAACAAAAGAATTTAGATTGAAATCCGCAATGCTTTTTGGAAAATGAAACTACCATAAGGCCTTCCGGCACACACACACAATGCAATCGCACACATGAGGAAGATTTCTCGTTATGATTGTCAAATATGCTTAATACGAGAAAACTCTTTGATATTATACTAGTGCATAGTGGAAAACATTTCGAAAGTATAATATTAATCTTAACCAGCATAGGTACCATTATACTATGCCTACTAAAGCTGCCATTTTAAATGGCAGGTTCTATAACTAAAACCGTACAAGGCTCGTATTGGATGATTGGATTTCCAATAAATGGTCAGGCTAAGGAACTTCCTATTTGCACATGGGAACGCCTCTGGAGGAACGCCCCGAGAACCTACCCGGCTCTCTGCCAACACAAGGCCGGTCTACCCCTTTCCTAGGGGTGAAACCTAAGATATGCCACCCTCGGTCGTTTGCGACCTTTATCCGAGGATCCTCTACACCAACAACATCACACAGTAATAAATATACTATAGTGTCCACATGAGTAAGTATCTGGGATCCATACCATGATACCACCCTTTTCTAGAAGGAATGGTCATACCCTAGGGGAGCTACCCCTGAAACCTGGCCGCATTTTTCCTGTTTCAACCATTACCGGGTTGTGAGGCTCGATGAGGTTTCGTCCACAAAGCTATGCTTTTTCACAGAGCCATGCTTTGATCAACAATGATCAGCAGCACTTCGTTTGCCACATTAACAAATTGGGAATGTAACACTAGTAACGATCAACTACATAACCTCTGAACTCGCACATCCCAGAGAAGGGTGTTAAGCTAAGAGAATAAATTCTCCGCCACCAAACAAAAATGTATTTGATAGAAACTGGTTTTACATCTCAAAGTGTAATGTCAGACACACATCCATACAAGTCTGTTCCGGGTACGAATAGAACCGAAGGCACTTCCGAAGAAGCCCTTGCAAATCCAAGTATTCACAATCCCGATCGGACTTCCCATCACTTAGGAAATCTCTATACCGGCGCGACTCAGTGCAGAGACAATCGACGGGTTATCCTTTTGTGATGACCCGGAATTTGAAAGCAATATCAATTTAATAATCTGTAATAAAAATTAAATTGATTTGATAATCTTTGTAATAGGATTTGAATTAATTTAATAATTAAATAAAATAAATAGTTAATTGATAAATTTTATCTTTTTAAAATCTAATAAATTGTTTTCTATTTATAATATATATAGAATATCGTATATATTGTAAATAGGTATTGTTTAAAATGAATCCTGTTTTCTATAAAATTTATATCTTTAGTAAAATTGGAAATTATGATTTTATTTAAAAGTTAAACTTTTTAAAAGCCATTTAATAAATAAAATATGATTTTAAATACATAAGATAAATATTAAACAGATTTAAAATATGTTTAACTCAAGTTTAAAATTTAAATAAATAGCAATAAGGTTATTTTGATTTCTTTAAAATATAATGTGATAAAATAAATAACTTATTAATAAGAAGATAATTTCTTTTATAAGTTATTTATGGTTATTAAATATTGTTATTTCTAAAAATATAATAATACTTTGTTTTGGTGAATAAATTTTTAATAAAAATTATTGTTTTTCAAAAATTCAAATTTGTAGTTGTATTTGTAAATAAACCGGATTTCAAAATTTATTTTTGAACATGAATTCAAAATTTTAAATCTAAGGCATAACTATTTTTATTTTATTTTGATTTTGAATCATTTGTATAAGTTTAATATTTATTCATTTTAAAATTTATGTACATGTAAATAAATACATGATTGACTAATTAATTAAAACAAGCTTACATGTTCCTATATTAACATCTAACAAAAATATTAATTAACATTTAATGAATGATAACTCTTAAAAAGACAAGTGTTAGCTTTTAAATTCACTTAATAACAAGTGTTAAAAGATTAAGTAGAATGTAAGACATGTGTCATTTAAATTTGGCTTTTCTTTTATTTGTTCAATAAAATTTAATTTCAGTTTTACATATAAAACAAATTCTTTTTTCCATTTTTATTTCTTTCTAGAGCTAAATAAAATGGAATCACATTCTCTAAAACTTAAATCTGAAACAAAATTTCTTATTTATCAAATCTAAAACAACAACCTTCACATCTTCAAAAAAGAATCAAGCCTGTAAATCTGGAAGTAAAACCTATTGAAACCTGCATCAAAGAAAATCATGTCACCCTGTTTAAGAATCTGGAAGCAGGCAAAACAAAGGGAGCAAACTGAATTTTTTTCAAAACTAAAGAAGAAAGCTACTGCAGTTTCAAATTAAAGAAATAAAGCATGCAAGGTCTATAAATCAACAACAAAAGCACAAGTCTTATTCTTTCAAATTCACTGCTCTGCACATCAAGAAAAGGTGAGTAACTTTTAAACTTAAAATAAATTATGGTTGCATGTTATTCTTGTAGAAAATGTTGCAATTGTGTTTGTTTATAAGTATGTTTGTGTAGATAATATTGATGAATTCTGCTGTATGAAGTGTGCACTTGATATCTTGAACATCTCTGTTCCCAGATTTGAAATTTCTGGGTTATAATTTAAGTTCAAATCCTTTAAATTTAATTTCTTTTAAAACTTGAGTTTTAAAAACAATCCTGTTTGTTTCAATTCAAACTTTAGTTTGAAAATTTATTTAGGATCAAATAATTATCAAATGCTCCTAAAACTATATATATAAACTGATCAAACTTTAAAATGGTGTAATTCAAAACCATGTAATATATTGTTTCAGGCCTAAGATCTGAAACATCACCCTGAAACTTGATTTTTAAAACCAAAATCATAATTTTTAATGATGGAAGGAGTGTGTAACTTTGTGATGAACCGGAAATGGAAATGTGGGGTTTCCTGATGATCTATGTGGTTTTGGAGGAAGGGGTTCTTTATGGTGGTAGTATGATGACCAGAGAATAAGGGAAAAACGTCAGGATGTTGATCAGAGCTTTGTGGAAAGGGTGATTGATTTTTGAAGTTTGTAACCCTAGTTTCTACTGGGTTGAATGTTTTGATTGGTCCGACATTTCCGGATGATCGAGTGTAGCAAAACTTAGGGGAATGGTAGAGGATGAGTTGACGTTGTAGTGACCGGAGGCGTTAGCGTTCAGATGATCGGAGGGTTGAATGCGAGGCGGTTTATAGGTTTGAGGTGGAACATGTTTTATCTATTCCAGGTTTTGAATAGGAGCTCGAATTCGATTTTGGATTATAGAAGAATGGTTTGATGGTTGTGTTGGAATGAGAGGTTGGACGCCGGCGTAGGGAAGCCACCGGAGGTGACTGGTGATTGCCGGAGGCACGGTGCACATGCACCATGCAATTTACTTTGAGCTGTTGTTTCTGGGTATAAGGGTATTTTAGAACCCGAAGTAGAACTCGGGTATTTTTGTGGTTTGCTCGAAGGAGAGAGTATGAGGACTCGAAGCGGATGTGGGTAGGATAGGGGTTAGCTTAGTACAGGTTTTACAGTAACCTGTTCCTCTGTTTTAAATTTTAAAATAAAATTTAAACATTAAATTCAAATGGAAGTAAAGTTTTAAAATCTGAGTCATGTTTAAATCTAGTTTGTATTATAGTTTCAAATGATTTTGGATCCTACAAGTTTTTAAATTTTAAAAGTAGTTTTCAGTTTGAAAACTAAAATAAATAAACCTGACAGTTTTTATGTAAATTTAAATTTCATTTCGAAATTTGAATCATGATTCAGAACAGCAGTCTGAATCTAAATTTAAGTTCATTTTTCTTAAGATCTTTAAATCTTCAGGTTTTAAAAATAAATTTGTATTTTTAAAAATAGGGGTTTTAAAATCAAGGTATAAAGCAAGAGTTCAATTTCAAGTTTAAATTCAAATGATTTAAATAGGGAACAGTTCAAATATATTGAATTGAAAAATCTGATATTTGAACATGTTTTAAAATTTTAAGGTTTTCAAACAAGTTTAAATTTAAATTGTTTATTAGAAGTTAATTTGTTTTCAAACAAATATTTTTAAACTTGATTTTCTTTTTGAATAAAGTCATTTATAAAAGATTTATAATAGGAAGTTAAATGATTGTTAACTTGAATTTGAAATTTTAAATAATAATGTATTTTAAAACTTAGTTTTTAATTAAATTAAGCAAATTAAGACTTATCTTATATAAGTTTTAATTATAAGCAATAATCGTTGTTTACATTTATTTTAGAAAGAATATAAATGGAATTTAATTTGGTTTATGCTTAAATAGATTTCATTTTGAATTTTAGATTCAAAATAGAATTTGATTTAATTTTAATATTGAAATGTTCAAAGTACACAATATTAATAAAATTTATAGTAAGAAATGGATTATCTTAGAAATTATTAAGATATTAAATATAATTAAATAAATTGGATAATTAAGGAATAACTTATTTATTTAATTTATTTGATTAATAATTTGGATTAATTTAAATTAGAGATAATTAAGAAGTAATTAAAGAAAGTAATTAAAGAATAAATAAAAGTTAATGATGGTCATTAACTAAAGTTTATTTAGTAATTAATTAATATGATTAATTTTCAATAATTAATTAAATTAATTAATTAATGTTAATAAATTGTGAAATTTATTTAAGTTAATTACTTAAATGAAAGTAATTAAGATATTAATTACTTAATGTAATTAATGGAGTTTATCAAGGTTGGTTTAAATTAATTAATTAAGTTTAATTAATTTTAAACATGAGATTTGATAATAATTACTTGATGTAATTAATGGGGTTACTCAGTAAAGTAATTAAAGGTAATTACTGGATGTAATTAGTGAATAATGATGGAGTTGTGAAAATAATTTAGATTAAATTATTTTGTATAATTAATCAAGTGATTAATTAAAGAAATTAATTGAGGAATAATTAATTTGATAAGTAATTAAGGGTAGTTAATTACAGAATGAGATTAATCAAATGTGATTAATAATTATGGATTAAGTGAGATTAATTACTGAAAGTAATTAATTTAATGAAGTAATTAATTAAGAATCATTAATTAATATAATTAATGGTGTAATTAAGATTGATTAATTAATATTAATTAATCAATAATAAGTAAATAAGGACAATTAATAAATTGTAATTAATTAAGGTTAAATCTAATTAATTATAGTTAATTAATAAATGAAGTAATTAAAGGTTAATTACTGTATTTGGTTTAGAGTAATTAATTTTGTGGAATTAATTAAAGTATAATTAATCAGGAATTGATTAATTTAGATGATAAATTAGAGGTTAATCAATTAATTAATTTGTAATTAATTAATGATGATATAAGCAAGATTTATATTGTGTGAATAATTAATTTAATTCATTTTAAATTAATTAAAGATGATGTAATTAATTTAATTCATTTTAAGTTAATTATAGATAGTATGGTTATAGATCATTGCTTATGAATGGTTGTTATTGGTTATCTTGAATGGTTTGAATCTCAGAAATGAGATTAGTAATGTTGATTGATATGGATGTATTGGTTGCATTGTGATATTGATATGGATTGTCTTTTAATAGTGATAATGTAGATTATCTGTGGTTATGATAATGATAATTATCTGTTGTGAATCTATGAATTATCTATCTGTGTGTATATAGATAATATGATTGAATTTGTTTTAAACTCTAAAACAACTTGGACCTAAAAGACACGCTTTGGATTTCGATGAGACCGGGATCGGGTTTCCATATTTGGATATCCGAAAACCACATCGATTCCAGTTAAACGTTAGGTCGTTAATCCAAGTGGAGCGAGTGAAGACTCGAGGTGTAAGGGCTATACGTCAGTATAACTCTGTGGGTGATTCCGTAATGAGTTTGACGGAATAGTACTTATAGATTCGAGATGGTGAATCAGAGTGCAAGGGTTACGTCGTTAACTCTGAGGGTGATTCCAAAACGAGTGTAACGAGACAATGCCTTCGGTTTCGTTCGAACCCGGAACGAACTTGTATGGATTGAATGCTTTCAGAACATCGTCAGGTGGACGATGAGCATTCTAAGATAATATGTCCTCTAAAGGTAATCGTAGCCTCAAGCCTCATCAACCGGGAATGGCTAAAACAGGGGAGGTGCAGCAAGGCTTCGTGGGTAGCCCCCACTGGAGAGCAAGATTGATCCCTGTCTAGAGGTCCCTTTATATTCGGCTTAGTGGGCAGTTGGAATTGCGCACCAACTGCGGCGTTGTCTTGTTCGGAACTATTCAGTAAGGAATGGGTCCGGCCTTGTGTTGCAAGGGAGTTAGGGTGGCTCCTCGGTACGTTGATCTAGGCCACGTACTATAATGGGCGGTACCCCAGTAGCCCTGCCATTGTATGGAATCCAAAATCCAATAAGTGCCAACGGTTTTGATTGTATTACCCACTTTTGTGGCTAGTAGCTGGAATTTAATGAATGTAACAATTTCGGCTATTTCTTATTTACTTGAAAACCCTATACCTATTATAATATCACTGGATTTCCTATCAAATGTTTTGGTTAGCGTAAGGTAAAAACTTTTCCTTGTTTATGTGTGGGAAGTCTTACGTGATACGTTTCTTTTCAAAAGGTTTTTGAAAGTTAAGCAACTTTAACCTGTTACTCACACCAGACCCATGTCTGACCCGGAGTTTATTTTTGTTTTCATAAACTTTTGGGTACTCAAATTTTTACGAGTAGCCAAGGGATTCAGGTTAGCTTTGACGAATATTGGAGGAGCAATGGAGCAGGAGGCTTCTGCGTTAGATATTAGTGTTCCGCTGTGTGTTCTGTGTTGTCTCTGAGTTGTATTATGTTGTAAATACTAGACAGGTGTTTATAACTGTCTAGTATGTGTTGTATATCTGTGTACTCTGATAGTGATTGTAAACTATGTAATATTTTATGTTATTAATATAATTTATTCGTTCCGCTATTTAGATTCTGATGTGTTGTTTCTTCTCTTCTCTTTCTTTCTCTTTTCTATCCTCTTCTTTCTTATTAGCGATGCGACTTCCTGGAGTGTGGAAGTTGGGTCGCTACAGGTGGTATCAGAGCATTAGGTTGAGTGAATACCTAGGCTCTGTAGTGGTGTCTATCTTGAGAGAGCGTATTTGTAATATTATATATATTTATATTTATTTATTTATTTCTACCTATCTGTTGGGTTACCTGTTCAGGTTTTCCAATATAGGTTATAAAGGTAGATGAGGTAGTAGTGTTTGTAACACAATTACTACCATTGGTTGGAGTCTGATGTTTGAGGTTGGAAGTGTATCTATCGAGACTGTAGACAAAATACTGTCTCGAGTGAGTTTAGCTTGGAGCAAGTATTTCATCGATCTCTGAAGGAAACCTGTTAAGGTTCGGAGACATGTTTGAAGTGCAGAGTTTGGTGAGTTGAGTTTGGATCAGTCAGTTGAGCTGAAGTAAATGAGGGTATCTTGATACCTCAGGAAGTTGTAACTGCATGATGAGATGCAGTGACTATGGATTATTTCCGAAGATGTTTTCTTTGGAACAAGTTTGGGGAAGTGTGACTGTCCCGATGTTGTGGCTGATGTTAGCAGGATGTTGTGGTGTTTTCTGTTTGCTTAGAAGTCCGAGTTTCTCGAAGAACTTTGGATTAAGAAATTTGGCATTGGCGATAGCAGTGCAGCTCAGAATGTTCTGTGAGCCGACAGGGAGGTCTTAGCCGAGTAGTTTTTCTGGGAATGGAGTTCAGAAGCTGCTGAGTGAATCCGTTTCTTCAATGGATTGACTAGACCAGTGTAAGCTGTTCTGTTTGGTAAAGAGAGAACAGTTTTCTTTGGAAATTTATCTGGATTGATTGCAAAAGTAACTTGCGATTGTTTGAATATTCTCTTGGATTATTGAAGATTTTATGGATGTCTTCTGGGAAGACAAAGGTTTGTCAACATCTGGAGATTGAGTTTTCTTATCGACTAGTATTCCAGGAGTGGAACTGATTGTTCTGTTTAGTTGGAGAATGATTCCTAGTTATAGAGTTTGATGAAGTAACTCAGTTTTGGAGGAATTTCTGAGTTTTCATTATGGATATGTAGAACCATATTTCTGAGAGGTGATGTCCGGTTGGTGCTTGTGTTCTTCGTTAGCTTTTTCTTATCTACTATGGATCAGAGTTGTGCAGCGGAAGCAGTTTGATAGTGTTTCTGATTTTCTTTTCCGGATTGGGAGAAGTTTGTTGTTTTCTGCTGGTTATGGAGTAGGATTGTGTTTTGGTTTGAATTGATCTTGAGGAGATCATTGCGATGGGTTTTTTCTAGTTCTGGTTGTTTCTAGATGAATCAGCAAGGGTTAAGCTGATCAGTTTAGATGTTGGCAGCCTAGGATTTGTTTGAAGGCTTTCGTAGATAAGGGAAGGAGGAATTTAGAATTCGAAGTTGGAGACTTCGTTATTTTTGGAGTTTCTCTGATTCAGGGGCTATAAGTTTTGAATAAGTCGGGGAGGCTGGCTCAGTGATGTTTGGATCTCTTCTCTATGTTTGATTGGATCGGTGATTGGTTTTCAGGATTGAATTGTCAATTTGGATAACTGGAATTCGATGAGTTTCACGTATCTCTGAGGGAGTACGTGTATGGTCTATCTCTGGTTTTAGAACCAGCAGTTATGGGGTTTGGTTGTTGAATCAGACTCGTTTGTAGTCTGATATGTTATCTAGTTCTGTAGATATAGATGAATAGGAGCTCTTTAGTTTAATAGTATTGATTGTTTGGAATCTATAGAGTGAGTATCTCGATATTTATACCGGGGAAACTCGTGAAAGTTTTATCCAGAATTTTTCTGGATAAATAGATTTGTTTGATTGGGTGTATTGATTGCCATGGTTGTTAGCATATCATTGGTATATGCTTGTGTTTTAAAATTAAATTTTTAAATAGATTATTAAATTACCTTTGTTTTAAATTTCGGGGACGAAATTCTTTTAAGAGGGGAGGAATGTGATGACCCGGAATTTGAAAGCAATATCAATTTAATAATTTGTAATAAAATTTAAATTGATTTGATAATCTTTGTAATAGGATTTGAATTAATTTAATAATTAAATAAAATAAATAGTTAATTGATAAATTTTATCTTTTTAAAATCTAATAAATTGTTTTCTATTTATAATATATATAGAATATCGTATATATTGTAAATAGGTATTGTTTAAAATGAATCCTGTTTTCTATAAAATTTATATCTTTAGTAAAATTGGAAATTATGATTTTATTTAAAAGTTAAACTTTTTAAAAGCCATTTAATAAATAAATATGATTTTAAATACATAAGATAAATATTAAACTGATTTAAAATATGTTTAACTCAAGTTTAAAATTTAAATAAATAGCAATAAGGTTATTTTGATTTCTTTAAAATATAATGTGATAAAATAAATAACTTATTAATAAGAAGATAATTTCTTTTATAAGTTATTTATGGTTATTAAATATTGTTATTTCTAAAAATATAATAATACTTTGTTTTAGTGAATAAATTTTTAATAAAAATTATTGTTTTTCAAAAATTCAAATTTGTAGTTGTATTTGTAAATAAACCGGATTTCAAAATTTATTTTTGAACATGAATTCAAAATTTTAAATCTAAAGTATAATTGTTTTTATTTTATTTTGATTTTGAATCATTTGTATAAGTTTAATATTTATTCATTTTAAAATTTATTACATGTAAATAAATACATGATTGACTAATTAATTAAAACAAGCTTACATGTATCCTATATTAACATCTAACAAAAATATTAATAAACATTTAATGAATGATAACTCTTAAAAAGACAAGTGTTAGCTTTTAAATTCACTTAATAACAAGTGTTAAAAGATTAAGTAGAATGTAAGACATGTGTCATTTAAATTTGGCTTTTCTTTTATTTGTTCAATAAAATTTAATTTCAGTTTTACATATAAAAAAAATTCTTTTTTCCATTTTTATTTCTTTCTAGAGCTAAATAAAATGGAATCACATTCTCTAAAACTTAAATCTGAAACAAAATTTCTTATTTATCAAATCTAAAACAACAACCTTCACATCTTCAAAAAAGAATCAAGCCTGTAAATCATCTTCATGTTAATCAAAATCTTATTCACCCTCAAGCAAACCTGTAACTACTTCAAAGCATGCAAAATCTGTAGCCTGCATACAAATCTTTTTACAAACCAAATCAAAGCATGCTTGCATTTTCTAAATCTGGAAGTAAAACCTATTGAAACCTACATCAAAGAAAATCCTGTCACCCTGTTTAAGAATCTGGAAGCAGGCAAAACAAAGGGAGCAAACTGCATTTTTTTCAAAACTAAAGAAGAAAGCTACTGCAGTTTCAAATTAAAGAAATAAAGCATGCAAGGTCTATAAATCAACAACAAAAGCACAAGTCTTATTCTTTCAAATTCACTGCTCTGCACATCAAGAAAAGGTGAGTAACTTTTAAACTTAAAATAAATTATGGTTGCATGTTATTCTTGCAGAAAATGTTGCAATTGTGTTTGTTTATAAGTATGTTTGTGTAGATAATATTGATGAATTCTGCTGTATGAAGTGTGCACTTGATATCTTGAACATCTCTGTTCCCAGATTTGAAATTTCTGGGTTATAATTTAAGTTCAAATCCTTTAAATTTAATTTCTTTTAAAACTTGAGTTTTAAAAACAATCCTGTTTGTTTCAATTCAAACTTTAGTTTGAAAATTTATTTAGGATCAAATAATTATCAAATGCCCCTGAAACTATATATATAAACTGATCAAACTTTAAAATGGTGTAATTCAAAACCATGTAATATATTGTTTCAGGCCTAAGATCTGAAACATCACCCTGAAACTTGATTTTTAAAACCAAAATCATAATTTTTAATGATGGAAGGAGTGTGTAACTTTGTGATGAACCGGAAATGGAAATGTGGGGTTTCCTGATGATCTATGTGGTTTTGGAGGAAGGGGTTCTTTATGGTGGTAGTATGATGACCAGAGAATAAGGGAAAAACGTCAGGATGTTGATCAGAGCTTTGTGGAAAGGGTGATTGATTTTTGAAGTTTGTAACCCTAGTTTCTACTGGGTTGAATGTTTTGATTGGTCCGACATTTCCGGATGATCGAGTGTAGCAAAACTTAGGGGACTGGTAGAGGATGAGTTGACGTTGTAGTGACCGGAGGCGTTAGCGTTCAGATGATCGGAGGGTTGAATGCGAGGCGGTTTATAGGTTTGACGTGGAACATGTTTTATCTATTCCAGGTTTTGAATAGGAGCTCGAATTCGATTTTGGATTATAGAAGAATGGTTTGATGGTTTTGTTGGAATGAGAGGTTGGACGCCTGCGTAGGGAAGCCACCGGAGGTGACTGGTGATTGCCGGAGGCACGGTGCACGTGCACCATGCAATTTACTTTGAGCTGTTGTTTCTGGGTATAAGGGTATTTTAGAACCCGAAGTAGAACTCGGGTATTTTTGTGGTTTGCTCGAAGGAGAGAGTATGAGGACTCGAACCAGATGTGGGTAGGATAGGGGTTAGCTTAGTACAGGTTTTACAGTAACCTGTTCCTCTGTTTTAAATTTTAAAATAAAATTTAAACATTAAATTCAAATGGAAGTAAAGTTTTAAAATCTGAGTCATGTTTAAATCTAGTTTGTATTATAGTTTCAAATGATTTTGGATCCTACAAGTTTTTAAATTTTAAAAGTAGTTTTCAGTTTGAAAACTAAAATAAATAAACCTGACAGTTTTTATGTAAATTTAAATTTCATTTTGAAATTTGAATCATGATTCAGAACAGCAGTCTGAATCTAAATTTAAGTTCATTTTTCTTAAGATCTTTAAATCTTCAGGTTTTAAAAATAAATTTGTATTTTTAAAAATAGGGGTTTTAAAATCAAGGTATAAAGCAAGAGTTCAATTTCAAGTTTAAATTCAAATGATTTAAATAGGGAACAGTTCAAATATATTGAATTGAAAAATCTGATATTTGAACATGTTTTAAAATTTTAAGGTTTTCAAACAAGTTTAAATTTAAATTGTTTATTAGAAGTTAATTTGTTTTCAAACAAATATTTTTAAACTTGATTTTCTTTTTGAATAAAGTCATTTATAAAAGATTTATAATAGGAAGTTAAATGATTGTTAACTTGAATTTGAAATTTTAAATAATAATGTATTTTAAAACTTAGTTTTTAATTAAATTAAGCAAATTAAGACTTATCTTATATAAGTTTTAATTATAAGTAATAATCGTTGTTTACATTTATTTTAGAAAGAATATAAATGGAATTTAATTTGGTTTATGCTTAAATAGATTTCATTTTGAATTTTAGATTCAAAATAGAATTTGATTTAATTTTAATATTGAAATGTTCAAAGTACACAATATTAATAAAATTTATAGTAAGAAATGGATTATCTTAGAAATTATTAAGATATTAAATATAATTAAATAAATTGGATAATTAAGGAATAACTTATTTATTTAATTTATTTGATTAATAATTTGGATTAATTTAAATTAGAGATAATTAAGAAGTAATTAAAGAAAGTAATTAAAGAATAAATAAAAGTTAATGATGGTCATTAACTAAAGTTTATTTAGTAATTAATTAATATGATTAATTTTCAATAATTAATTAAATTAATTAATTAATGTTAATAAATTGTGAAATTTATTTAAGTTAATTACTTAAATGAAAGTAATTAAGATATTAATTACTTAATGTAATTAATGGAGTTTATCAAGGTTGGTTTAAATTAATTAATTAAGTTTAATTAATTTTAAACATGAGATTTGATAATAATTACTTGATGTAATTAATGGGGTTACTCAGTAAAGTAATTAAAGGTAATTACTGGATGTAATTAGTGAATAATGATGGAGTTGTGAAAATAATTTAGATTAAATTATTTTGTATAATTAATCAAGTGATTAATTAAAGAAATTAATTGAGGAATAATTAATTTGATAAGTAATTAAGGGTAGTTAATTACAGAATGAGATTAATCAAAGGTGATTAATAATTATGGATTAAGTGAGATTAATTACTGAAAGTAATTAATTTAATGAAGTAATTAATTAAGAATCATTAATTAATATAATTAATGGTGTAATTAAGATTGATTAATTAATATTAATTAATCAATAATAAGTTAATAAGGACAATTAATAAATTGTAATTAATTAAGGTTAAATCTAATTAATTATAGTTAATTAATAAATGAAGTAATTAAAGGTTAATTACTGTATTTGGTTTAGAGTAATTAATTTTGTGGAATTAATTAAAGTATAATTAATCAGGAATTGATTAATTTAGATGATAAATTAGAGGTTAATCAATTAATTAATTTGTAATTAATTAATGATGATATAAGCAAGATTTATATTGTGTGAATAATTAATTTAATTCATTTTAAATTAATTAAAGATGATGTAATTAATTTAATTCATTTTAAGTTAATTATAGATAGTATGGTTATAGATCATTGCTTATGAATGGTTGTTATTGGTTATCTTGAATGGTTTGAATCTCAGAAATGAGATTAGTAATGTTGATTGATATGGATGTATTGGTTGCATTGTGATATTGATATGGATTGTCTTTTAATAGTGATAATGTAGATTATCTGTGGTTATGATAATGATAATTATCTGTTGTGAATCTATGAATTATCTATCTGTGTGTATATAGATAATATGATTGAATTTGTTTTAAACTCTAAAACAACTTGGACCTAAAAGACACGCTTTGGATTTCGATGAGACCGGGATCGGGTTTCCATATTTGGATATCCGAAAACCACATCGATTCCAGTTAAACGTTAGGTCGTTAATCCAAGTGGAGCGAGTGAAGACTCGAGGTGTAAGGGCTATACGTCAGTATAACTCTGTGGGTGATTCCGTAATGAGTTTGACGGAATAGTACTTATAGATTCGAGATGGTGAATCAGAGTGCAAGGGTTACGTCGTTAACTCTGAGGGTGATTCCAAAACGAGTGTAACGAGACAATGCCTTCGGTTTCGTTCGAACCCGGAACGAACTTGTATGGATTGAATGCTTTTAGAACATCGTCAGGTGGACGATGAGCATTCTAAGATAATATGTCCTCTAAAGGTAATCGTAGCCTCAAGCCTCATCAACCGGGAATGGCTAAAACAGGGGAGGTGCAGCAAGGCTTCGTGGGTAGCCCCCACTGGAGAGCAAGATTGATCCCTGTCTAGAGGTCCCTTTATATTCGGCTTAGTGGGCAGTTGGAATTGCGCACCAACTGCGGCGTTGTCTTGTTCGGAACTATTCAGTAAGGAATGGGTCCGGCCTTGTGTTGCAAGGGAGTTAGGGTGGCTCCTCGGTACGTTGATCTAGGCCACGTACTATAACGGGCGGTACCCCAGTAGCCCTGCCATTGTATGGAATCCAAAATCCAATAAGTGCCAACGGTTTTGATTGTATTACCCACTTTTGTGGCTAGTAGCTGGAATTTAATGAATGTAACAATTTCGGCTATTTCTTATTTACTTGAAAACCCTATACCTATTATAATATCACTGGATTTCCTATCAAATGTTTTGGTTAGCGTAAGGTAAAAACTTTTCCTTGTTTATGTGTGGGAAGTCTTACGTGATACGTTTCTTTTCAAAAGGTTTTTGAAAGTTAAGAAACTTTAACCTGTTACTCACACCAGACCCATGTGTGACCCGGAGTTTATTTTTGTTTTCATAAACTTTTGGGTACTCAAATTTTTACGAGTAGCCAAGGGATTCAGGTTAGCTTTGACGAATATTGGAGAAGCAATGGAGCAGGAGGCTTCTGCGTTAGATATTAGTGTTCCGCTGTGTGTTCTGTGTTGTCTCTGAGTTGTATTATGTTGTAAATACTAGACAGGTGTTTATAACTGTCTAGTATGTGTTGTATATCTGTGTACTCTGATAGTGATTGTAAACTATGTAATATTTTATGTTATTAATATAATTTATTCGTTCCGCTATTTAGATTCTGATGTGTTGTTTCTTCTCTTCTCTTTCTTTCTCTTTTCTATCCTCTTCTTTCTTATTAGCGATGCGACTTCCTGGAGTGTGGAAGTTGGGTCGCTACACCTTTCGTTCTCGAAAATACCCGGTCTTCACCACCGGTCTTCAAATGCTATCCATATCGACGTATCATTATTCGGAATGGGTTATATGACACAAAGGTCCTCTCCCGGCTAAACCGAATAATGAGCGCAATATTTAAAAACATATGGATATAGGATTTCAGTTAAGTCACAACTTACTATCTAAAACCTTTCTTTAAATGGTTTAAACTAATTATCATTTCGAATCTTTTTAAATAAAAAGATTCATTTCACAAAGTTCACCGATTTTCCACAAAGGTTCATTCACGGCTTTTCAAAACAATTTCATTTCAATTGGATTAACTTATCCAATCTTTAAATTAAAGATTTAATTCATAACTTTCAAACCATTTCCAATTCAAATCTTTTATATGAAAGGTATACTATTTAAAACTCTCTTCGATTTCAAAACAAGGTTTAATAATCTTTCACATAAGTTAAAGCTGATTACATTTACATAAGTTAAAGCCATTCAAGTATAAAACTTGTGGTTTAAATTTAAATTTCCAAAACCATACTTTTTAAATGGTTAAAAACCCATATAAACACCTTTATAACTTGTATAATATTTTTAAACCATAATTTCCAAATCATTGAAATTCAATTTCAAATATTGAATTCAAAATTAAATTAAATTATTTAAATTTTCAAAACTCAATCAAGTTATTCAAAATAATTTTTATTTTTGAAACTTACTTTCAAAGGTTTTCAATTCCAATTCCAAAACTATTTTGGATTCAAAAATTCAATTTTTAAAATCATTAAAAAAATCTGTGACTTAACCGATTTCCTCGTGCAGTCCATATTTGTGTGTGTAAGGCGTAGTCCAGGGATTTCGCACAATAGCGTAACAACATCAATCATCACAAATTCAACCGTATCAATATCGATAAGCGGTATATTCCAATAACGCTTATCTATATACACAGATTCATAGATAAATAAGTTACATCACGAATGAACAAATTGCATTACAGATGAATAAATTACATCGCAATTCACAGCACAAATCAGAATAATTTGCATCACAAAGCATCACATGTGAGGAACATCAAGCCATTCAAACATTCAATAGAATCCAAACATTCATAAGTAAAATTTATTAATCAACTGACTAATCAGATTAATTTCTCATAAAAAATTTACTAATCCTGGTTAATAATGTTAATTTACTACAAATCCTTTAATCATTTATTAATTAACCTCAATTAATAAATCCTTTAACTATTAATTAATCAACCTAAATTAATAAATTAATTAACCTTAATCATTAATTTTAAATCAACTTTGATTAATGAATTAATCAACCTCTAATCATGAGATAATTAACCTTTTTTTAACCTTTAATTATTCAATTATCCTTTTATTAATTATCTTTAATTAATAAATAAATTCATCTTTAACCATTACATAGTTAATCCCTAATTATTTAATTATTCTTAATGAAAACACCCCTAATTAATTCATAAATTAATTAACTTTTAATTAATCACCACTTAATTAGTTATAAAACAAATCATCAAACAAATCATCCTCTAATTATTAATCATCAAGTAATCAATCCTTAATTGTACTTAATTATTCTTTGATTACTTGATAAATCAAACAAATTTACCTTAATAACTCTTATTAAGTAATTAACTTCAAGTGATTAATTTCCTTTAACAAATAATTTAACTTAAACTTCAAAAAGTTAATTAACCATTATAACGTTCTTTATATTGATTAACTAACCTTTAATGTAATTGAGTTTATTTGAAATAAAGTTTTAAAATAAAAGTCTATGTATAGTTTTAAATCATTTTAAAACTTTTGACCAATACAAACTTGGATAAACATTTTTTATTTGCAAAAGAACCGTTTTACAAAAAAAAAACCGTTTTAAATACTACTTGATTTGGTTTTAAAAACAACTGTTTTGTACAAAATTTCCAGATCCTAGACCACCCTGGGTCTTCCCTGAGTCACGCACCCAATTTCCCCAATACTTTCCCGAGTAAATATTTTTTTTTCTAAAACTTTGTCTTAGGTCTAATTTTTTTTCCAAACCATTGTAAAATCCACTCGAGTCCCCTTGAAACGAACTCGAGCCCAATCCCATTCTTCTCGAGACAAACCCGAGGCCATCATTTCTACGTCTCCCTTCTCCGATTCCTGTAACCAATAGGTACAGGTGACACACATATCCGTGCACCGATGATCAACACATCTCTGATCATCACCGAAGTTGCCATCAACCCGACATTGACCCATTCGATCGCTCCCACCCGCAGAAACCCAATACCACATCAAAATCGAAATCGAACTGTTTGATAGAATACTGGAACCAAACCGAGATCAACAAATTAACCTCCTCGCCGACGATCACAGTCTCAATCATCCACGTTGCTTCGTTTACAAACACATCAAAGACCCCCACACCCTCTTGTCTTGATCCGATCACCTCCAGTTTATCCTCGATGTCGCAATTGACAAATTTACATCATCGACCAAAATGGGTTGTTAAACCCTACTCCACCTTATTCTTGCCGCGCCGGCGATCTGTCGACCCTGTCGCTATTTTTTTCCTGACCACCCATACTCAGACTACTCTTCGACCCAATCACGACGAACCCGCTAGCGTCGATCATCGAAAATTTACCAAAACATATTTTCTGTTCAACTCATATTTTCTCACAATCTACCAAACTAAAAATCATAAATTTGCTTTTGAAAATCCTTTTTTGTTAGCACGAATCTAATTATGGGTTCAAAATACAAGATTGAATTCATTAGATTTTCTGTAAAAAAAGAATTTCACCGTAATTTCACCCTTTCTAATTATTTACCAATTATTTCAACCTGATACTATTTTGAAAATATAAGTCAAGTAAATATAAACACTTTTCTTTTAAAGATCATTATCCAAATCCTTGTTGATTTTGAGATGTGAAAATTTGTTTCTTGAATTTGACTAACCTGTTACTAAGCAGAGACCTATATAGATGGGAATGCACACCCATTAAATGTATGTACACACAACATGCAAGCAAATTTTAACAACTAGACAACAATTTCATATCAACCACAACATTAAGACATAGGGATAGATAGAAGAAAGTTTGCTCACCTTATTAAAAAGAACAGAGAACAACTTTTGATCTGAACTTGAAATATTTGATCCTTTATCTGTTCAATTTGAACTTGATGTTGTTAGCTTACTTGATCCCTGAGTTACTTATGAACCAGGTTGATTCATCTGCTTTAATTTGTTTTCCAGATTGATGCTGAAATGATCTCTTTTTCCATTGTTCCCAGGTTGAAGCTTTAGTTTGATTTTTTTTAAGTTGCTTATGAATTTGAATTTCCAGGTTGCACTCGAAAACAAATTCGATTCCAGGCTGAAAAATGATGATCTGAACTGATCTAACTTGAATCTGGCTTTTGCTTTCAGGTTTAATTTTTTTGTGAGGATTTGTTTTACAGGTTTTAAAAGTGGAGAAGAGAAACCTGGTTTCTTTTTTGTTTTGTTTTTTATTTGCATTGTTTCCAGGTTTTGATTTTCAAACTTGTTTCAGATTTTTGATTTCGGTTTTGAGATTGAGGAGGATTTCAAATTCTTTGGTTTTCAGGCTTGAGAAAGATGAACAGCCTGACCATTTTTTCCATGCATGTTCTTAAAATTAAATTTAAAAGAAAATAATCTCTTTTGCCACTTGTTCATTTGCATGCCAAAGTTATTACACTAGTTCAATTTCTTATGCATGGTTTACACTTGTCATTGCTTGTATTAATATTTTACAAATTAATATTGCATGTCTTTGTATATTCACAAATGTTTAGATTATATGTAAAAATTCTTACACTTGTACAAATGCATATTTACATGTTTGAAAGTTACCTTTAGACTTGTTTTAAGTATGTTTAGATATATTTCAATCTAGCTTTACACACATCTTATATATATATAATTTAACTTTTAAACAACTTTTTTATCTTTATATCAAAATAAAATCTTCCAGATATCTTTTTTTAAAATTTGAATTTAAAGTATAACTTTCAGATCAATACACATCAAAATACTTACACTTGTTAAAATAAGAAATTTTATGTTGAAACCCCTTAGTTTAAATTTGTTTCAAAACTTAGTCTTAAACCCTTGTTTAAAATTTACTTACAAATTCATGTATATATACATATATTTTTTCTAACTATATTCATCTTTAATTATATAAGAGGAAAGCATTTTAAAATTTTAATTAAATCTTACTTTATTTCAGATTTAATTTTTTTATTGTAAATCCTTAATCAATTTGTGAATTGGTTTATCTTATGTGTATTTTACATTTTCATTCACACATTATATTTATACAACTTTTAAAATCCATTAAATTCAAATAGCTTTATATTATTTTCTATTTATATTTCCTTTTATAACTATTTATACAACCATAAGAAAATGATTCTTACCTATCTAACATGTATAAAATTCAAATCCTGTACTTATTACTTTTATATATTTATATATAACTATATTTATTTTCAAAATGTTTATAATTGAATTCTACCCCAAAATACTCTTTGATAAACACATACTTTTAATTTATTCTGGAATTTTCATATTTATTCCAAAATAAATCCAATTTGTTTTCAAGATATTCATTTTAGTATTTTCAAATCAACAATATTCATTGTCAATATATTTATTAAATTTCAAAACTACTTTCCCAATTATAATTCATTTTTATAACTAAATGAACATATATCTTATTAAATTTGAAGAATTTAATTTAATTTTTATATTTCAAATGCAAATAAATTCTAGATAAATTCACAATTAAATCCAAAATTAAATTTTATTACCAATTTTTTTCAAAATTTAATCCCCAAATATTAAATCAATTATCAAATTATTTTTAGCTAAAACCCAGGAATGTTACATGTGATGTAATGGATCTTGTATGGTCACTACTTTAATGTTCACTTCTATGTGTTATATTCATATTTTTTCCGCCTTAGTGATATGACTATTTGTGACTGATTTGTGTTATTCTTATTTTATATTTGTTTCCGAAGGCCATATAGCCATTGTGTTGTACTTTGTGTTTGTAATTGATGTGTCAGATTTCCTCTTGAAACGAAATGCATGTCATACCATCTGACATATCGGTACTCGCACAAAGCAATTACACAGATTGTCACTCCTCAACAACCTTATTCTATGGGGTAGTCGATGGCATTACCCCGTAGTGTCCTTGGCTAGTATGAGTATAGAGGTGGGGCGTCACACATGACTTCCTACGATGCCCCCAGTACTTCCATGTGTCTCATGTATCTTGTCAAGTGAACAGCTGGATCTGTTCTCCCATCATACATCTCCAGCGTTGATTGTTTGAAGTCCAGTAGATTCCTAGCTTGCCTGGTCGTAGGTGTAAAGGGACTCATGTTCACGTCCTCCAAATCTTTGCTCACCAGCCTCCCGCCATTCCCGTCTGATCATGTCCGCTAACTTGTTATAGTCATCAAGTGATAGCCTCTGTCTATGATCTCCAACCTGCCCCCCAAGTCCATGAGGGGAACCCTGAAACCTGTCCTTCAGGACGAGCGTCCATATCCCGATCAACTCCAAACTACACAACACCGCCTGGTATCTTGCCTGGAATTGGGTCAACATAATCTAGGGGCGTGTCCCCGAGCTCAGGGGTTATTCCTGATAGTCCCGCACTATCCTGAATCCTGGTTGCTCCATTATCTTGATCCTGATTCCGAACAATCTCCGCTCCTACTGCTCCAGCTTCACGATCCCTAGTTCTCGCATTTCCTGTAGTTACGTGCTGGATCATATAGTTCTAAATGCTGACCAAATGCAAATGATCTTCACAAATCTATGACTATGGCAAACCCGAGCTCAACAACTCAAATATGGTTCTTATTGATTGAGTCCATATGTAAACAGTCTAGTATAGAATTTTGTTAAAATCTATCCTCAATGTTCATCACTCATAAATTCATTCTACCACACGTTTTATAAAAAATTTGTATGCACTGGAAAACAGTATTCAGTTGACTGAATACTATATCTCAGTCGACTGGTACTGTGTGAATTTTTTTTATATATACAACATTCAGACGACTGAATCGCTAAGGTCAATCGACTGAAACTGTACATGCTTCTGTGCATGTTTGAAATTCAGTCAACTGCCCAAGCAAGTTCAGTCGACTGAATATGCAACTGTCATTTTTCTCCAAAAGACACTTCTTTTGATCAAAGAGTTTCTTCTTCCTGGAAGGTCACAACTCTTAGATTCTAGTACATGTCAATTTCCAAAAATCGTATCTCATCATACACTATATATACACTCAATATTCATAGATCCAATCATCTAATTCTCTATTCTCCTTTGATCTATAGCACTTAGCATTCTTGAGTTCAATATATACAAGCTTTCATACAACCATTACTTACGTATTCATTCCCATACTTTTCAAGCAATATTATACTTCCTATTCTTCGTAAACACACAAATATACACATCTACTTTGAGGATAAGATCATAGGAAGGGTGTACTACAAGTGACAAATCCGTGTTATTCAGAACTCACAAAGTCAAATTCAATCCAGCTTGTAAGAAAGTCCTGTTCGGTTTCTTAGGCGGTCAAAGTCCTGTTCCGTTGCTCAGGCAGTCAGAGTCATATTCGGTTGCTTAGGCAGTAAAAGTCCTATTCTGTTTTCTTAGATGGTGTAATACATGTTCCTCCAGGTTAAGTTAGGGTTGCTGCTAAATCCAAAAGGAGTCTGGGACTGGACGTAGAACGGGAGTTCAAACAAGTATAAAAGTATCTGGTGTCATTTGCTTTACTGCTATTATTACTTTCCACGCTAGTTATTTATTATATTCCATATTACATGATCCTTCAGTATAGTAACTTTCATTTGGTATCAGAGCAAGGCCATCATTTAACCGTAACATAGTTATCTAATATTTTTTTGATATGGAAAACAACACAAGCACTGTAATTAACAATACTGTTCTTGAAGATCAATCTATTGCATGACCACCTCTATTTAATGGAATGAACTATTACTATTGGGCTACGAGAATAAGAATCTATATACAAGCAAGTAGTTATGAAACCTGGAACTTTATGCAATCTGAATATATTATTCCTACTACTGAATATTCAACATGGTCTAACACAAAAAAATTAAATGCTACTGCAAATGCTAAAGCTATGAATATGTTATATTGTGCATTAGGAAAAAATGAATTTAATAGAATAAGCATTTGTAAAACTGCTCATGAAATTTAGCGTACACTTAAAGTTACACATGAAGGTAATAACAAAGTCAAACAAAGTAAAATTTCTATGCTCAAAAATCAGTTCTAGAATTTTAAAATGAAGCAAGATGAGACTGTAAATGAAATGTAATCTAGATTTCAAGATATATATCATTCTTTGATAGCATTAGGAGAAACTGATGCAGATTTTGATATTGTTTCAAAAATCCTCAACTCACTTACGGATGAGTGGGAATGAAAAGTATTAGCAATCTAAGAAGCTAATGACATTTCGATCATAAAACCAGAAGAGTTAATTGGAAATCTAATGTCTTATGAAGTTAATCTCCAGGCAAAATGAGTACAGGCTCAAGATAAGAAGAACATAGCATTCTAGGCAAAAAAAGATGAATCAGATTCAGATGAAGAAGATATGGCGTTTATTGCTAAAAATTTCAAAAAGTTTCTAAAATTTAGAAAGAACAACAAATTTAGAAATAACAAGAACAACTCCAGCAATAATAACAATACCAACAAACCATCATCATCTGCTCCGAAAAGTTATGAATGTCACAGAAAAGGTCACCTCAAGAAAGACTGTCCTGAAAAGAAGGATAAATATAAGCACAAAAGGGCAGATTCAAGAAGAAAGCATTCTCTGTCACATGGGACTATACAGAATCATCTTCATCATCAGATAGTGACTCAGATATTGATGCAGAATAAGCAAACGTATGTTTTATGGCCATAAAAGATGAGGTGATCGATCTAACTTTTGATGATCTCTTGGAAATAAACTCATAATTACTTGATAAGCTAAAAGACATCCAAAGAAAATACAAAGAATATCTTGAAAAACTGAATAGAACAGAAACCGAAATAGATATGCAAAGAGATGAGAAACAAATCTTAGAAGAAAAACTTGAAGTTAATCAAGAATCTTGTTCTAATATGACATCTCAACTCTCTATGTCAATTCAAGAGATAGATACTCAGAAAGAAAAAAAAATGATGCTCTACTAATTAAGAATCATGATCTTAAAGATAATATCAAGATTTTAGAATTAGATAACTCAAGCCTTAAAACAAAGTTAGATGATATTACTAAAAATGTATCTAATTTTAATTAAGCCAGGGAAAATCTTTCCAAAATCATAGAAAATTCTCAAAATACTTCAAATAAAAAAGGACTAGGATATAAGCAATCATCTAAAGTAATTCCAAAGAAAAAGAATATTTCATATAAAAAGAATAATATGAAAATTGGAAAACCTAGATCAAAAGTTTCAAATTTTTCTAGAGAAATTAAAATTTGGGTTCCTAAGACAAATAATTCTTTAATTAGAAATAAGTATATAGAATCTTTTATAAAAACTATTCAAAAAACAAAGATTTTGTTTTCAAAAGGAATACTAAACCCTCTTGGGTTTGACTTCCTAAGACCTAACTTTAGGACCTAAAATTAAAGGGTGGGTACCAATGTTATCTCTATAGTTTGCTGGTACCGTCCAAAAAGAGAGGAAAATAGATACTAGACTGTGATTTCTCAAAATACATGACAGGAAATAAAAGGATGCTAACAAAGATTAATTACCCAGATGGAGGTTCTGTCACATTTGAAGATAATTCCAAAGGATATGTCATCGATAAAGGTGACGCGAGAAATAACGGTATGTCTAATTTACCTCTTATTACAGATGTATTATTAGTTAAAAATTTGAAGCATAATCTACTTAGTATCAGCCAATTGTGTGACAAAGGATTCAATATTTCCTTTTCTGGAAATAAGTGTAGCATTTTTGATCAAAATAAAAATCTTATTTTTGAAGGTTTTAGAGATAAAATATTTATGTTTTAAATATGATTGTAAATTATAATAAAAATATGTGTTTAATAGCCAAAGAAAATGATCCTTGGTTATGACACAAAAGATTTCGTCATATAAATTTCAAAGCTATAAATAAATTATCTAAAAATAATTTAGTAAACAGTTTATCAAAAATGAACTTTGAAGTAAATAATATTTGTGATGATTGTCAATTAGGAAAATTAATAAAATCCTCTTTTAAATATAAGAAAAATATTTCTACTATACAACCACTAGAACTATTACATTTAGATCTCTTTGGTCCAACTCAAATTGAATCTATGAATCATAGTAAATGTGTTTTGTTATAGTAGATGATTTCTCAAGATATACTTGGACTATTTTCTTAAAAAATAAGAGTAATACATTTGAAAATTTCAAGATTTTTGCAAAGAGAATTCAAAATCTCAAAAATTTGAAAATTAAAAATATTAGAAGTGACCATGGAGGTGAATTTGAAAATTAAGATTTTGAACATTTTTGTAACAAAAAGGGAATTTATCATAATTTTTCTTTTCCTAGAACACCCCAACAAAATGAAGTTGTAGAAAGGAAAAATAGAACATTACAAGCATGTTCAAAAACTTTATTAAATGGAAGTACATTACTAAAACATTTCTGGGCAGAAGCTGTAGCAACTGCTTGCTATGTTCTAAATCGTATTTCCATCCGACCTTTAACAAAACACACTCCGTATGAACTTTTTCATCAAATAAAACCAAAAATTTCATATTTTAGGACTTTTGGTTCAAAATGTTCTATCTTAAACACAAAAGAACGGCTTGGAAAATTCGATCCATAATCCGATGAAGGAATCTTCTTAGGATATTCAGAACGAAGCAAAGCTTATCGAATTTTCAATAAAAGAACAAAAACAATCGAAGAAACACTTCATGTTTCATAGGATGAAAATTTTGAATTTAATACAAATTTTAAGGATGATGAAAGTATATCTAAGACAGTCACAAATACTGTTACTCAAAATATTTTGAAGAAGATGAAAACATTGTTTATAATATTAAAGAGAATGAAAACATTGTTCATAATGAAAATGGATTAAGATCTCCTCCTAGAATTTTACGAGATCATCCAGTAGAAAATTTCATAGAAGATATTGACTCACATATTAGAACTAGAAATCAATCTAATCAAATGGGCCATGTAGCATTTCTTTCGAATTTTGAACTAAAAATATAAAAGAAGCCTCTACTGATGACTATTGGATTATAGCTATGCAAGAAGAGCTAAACCAATTCGAACGAAACAAAGTTTGGGAACTATCAAACAGTTATCGATACTAAATGGGTTTTCAAAAATAAAGAAAATGAACAAGGTAATATAACTAGGAATAAAGCTAGATTATTTGCATAAGGATATTGTTAGCGCCAAAATTAGTTACAAACACCCAAATCCAGATGAAAGCACCAAATCACAATCACAGATCACAGATAAAATGTATGTAGAGAGTATAAATACGAAGAACGGTAAAAATTAAAGAGAAAGCAGTAATTACAAAGGATTTATAGTGGTTAGGCTGACTCTGGCCTACGTTGACTCCAGAAAATTTCTTTTTATTGATGTTCGAATCAATCGCAGTTATAATCCAGAGTTTTTTGAACAACAACGATAGAGCAGCCTTAGTGTAGAAGACGAAGGGAAGCCGAATGAAGATCCCTTACTTGAAGCCCTACATGCTGTATTTATAGGCAAAACCTAGGTTACTGGGCTTCCTGAGTGATACGGGCCCACTAAGACCATAGCCGAGCCAACATCCTTCATCATGACCGAACCCAATTCCTCTATAAGCCGACCCGAAGTAGCCAGAGTACTGACTCGAAGTAGACCTATCCAAGACTCGAAGCAAACTAGGATAGAACCTGGAGCGAAGTTAATGCCGAACAAAAACTCCAAATGCTTTTCCGGTGCCTGCTCGTATTCAGAAGGTTCCTCCTTGCCGGCCTTGGATACTGAAGGCGCCCTCGGGTACCTAAGTAAATCCTTTCTAGAGTCATAGTTAAATCTGTGTAAGAAGAAAACTTTAACTCCCTCCGAGGCCTTTTCGAAGTGCTACCATTATCAATTATTTTCCTTTTTTCCTTTATCATCTTTATTTGGATCCTCCCTGGGTGGACCTCCACCCCTTACTGCATGAGCTTCAGCCTCTCTCCCTTCTCTTTCAGCCTGCGCATCTTTCTGCCTCAGAAACCTTTCCGCCTCAAGGTAGAACTCCCCGAGATTCCTTGGTGGGTCCCATTCCAATGATATCTTGAAAACCAAATTATCTGCAATTCCTGAAACTGCCGCCGTCAAAACCATCGATGGATCGGGCCGACCCACTGAAGCCACCATCGCATCGAATCTGGTTAAGAAATCCCTGAGCGACTCTCCTATCCATTGTTTCATCGACGTTAAAGTCATCACGTTCTTTAGTCTGACTATATGGACCCGAAACTATCTCATAAACCTTTCAATCAGCTCCGTCCATGTGCCAATAGAGCCACTTTCCAGTTGTCTGAACCATAATGCTGCAATATCTCTCAAACATAAAGGGAAGCATCGTGCCATGACCTCTTTCAATGCCCCCAGCACTTCCATATGCCTCATGTACCTCGTCAACTGAGCAGTGGGATCCGTTTTCCCATCATACATCTCCAGCGTTGATAGTTTAAAATCTGGTGGATTTCTAGCTTGCTTGATCGTAGGAATAAAGGGACTCCTATTCACATCATCTAAGTCTCTATTTACATATCCGCCTCTCATGGCTTGCCTAACCATCTCCACAAACTTATCACTGTCGTCGGGCTGCAGTCCTTGTCCGTTGCCTCCAATCTGCCCCCGAGTTCAAGAGGGAATCCAACCCGCTCTCCTAGATGAGCATCCATTCCTCTATCGACACCATGTTGTATAGCTCCACCTATTACTCCGCCCGGGATTGGATCAACATGCTCTGAGGGAGTGCCCCTAGTCCTGGTGCTGCTCCTGATGGTCCTTCTCTGTTCTAAATTTTGATTGCTCCGTGATCCTGACTCCTATTTCCAGCATCTTCTGTAGTTGCGTTCCCTTGACTCTGTACTCCAACTTGTGCAACTTGTCGAAGTAGGTTCTGCATCATCTCCTCTTATCTTTTCAGCATTGTTTCCATCTCGTCTCTGGTGATAAAAATCGAGGCCGATTAGCTCCCGAGGAAGCCTCCTGACTCCCCTCATGCTGACTCATTTCAGTCCCCTATCTTCTTATCGATTGCTTTGGCATAGCTTTACAGATCCAAATCTTTAAGTCTTCAAATCCAAAGTCCAATCTATAGGTTCCTTGAGTTCTAGCCTTCTAATTGAAAGCACCAAAATGTTTGCGCCAAATTTGGTCACTAACTCCCAAATCCAGATGAAAGCACCAAATCATAATCACATATCACAGATAGAATGTATGTAGAGGGTATAAGTATGAAGAACAGTAAAATCTAAAGATAAAGCAGTAATAAAAGAGGATTTATAGTGATTCGGCTGATGCCGGCCTACGTCCACCCTCAAATTTCATTTTTATGGATGTTCGAATCAGTTACAATTACAATCTAGAGTTTTCAGAACAACAATGGCAGAGCAGCCTTAGTGTAGAAGACGAAGGGAAGCCGAATGAAGATCCCCTACCTGAAGCCCCACATGTTGTATTTATAGGCAAAATCTGAGTTACTGGGCTTCCCGAGTGATATGGGCCCACTAAGACCATATCCGAGCCAACATTCTTCCTCATGACCGAACCCAGGTCCTCAATAAGCTGACCCGAAGTAGTTAGGGTACTGACTCGATGCAGACCTATCCAAGACTTGGAGCAAACTAGGCTATAACCCGAAGCGAAGCTAATGCCGAACCAAAACTCCATATGTCGATCCGATCCCCTTTTCCTCAATGTCGGTCCTTTCCACCCGACCGATCCAGGGAAATGTAAACACCAACCCCATACTTTCCAAAACACCACAGGCCAAACCACATGACTTGATCCCTCAGCAGCCAATCTTATCTAAACCGAACCACCACAGCCGATCCCATACAACCAGTCCACCAAGGCCAATCCCATCGAGGCCGAACCACCAATGTCGACCGAGTTATGCCTCCCAGACCGAATAACCCTAACTTGACCGAACCATGCCTCCCAGACCGAACGACACCATCCTGATCGAACCATGCCTCCTAGACCGAATGACCCCATCCTTACCGAACCATGCCTCCCAGACCGAACGAACTCATCCTGACCGAACCACACCTCCCAGACCGAACGATCGACACCAAACTCTTTCCATCCAGCTGGCTCAAACCCATCGTATTCCATTTTCGAAAAACAAGTGGTCAATTTAATTAAATCCACCTGTCCATGCCCTTGCCAAAAGGTGAGTAAACAGATATAATCAAGAAGAAAGAATTGACTGAAAGAAATGTTTGCTCCAATTGCACGACTAGAAGCAATACGAATCTTATTGGCCTTTGCATGTTTTCATAATTTCAATGGATGTTAAAAGTTCCTTTTTAAATGGTTTTATAAAAGAAAACGTTTATCTTGAACAACCTCCTCTATTCACATATGAAAATTTTCCTAACCACGTCTATAGACTTAATAAAGGCTATATGGTCTAAGACAAGCACCCCATGCTTGGTATGAGCGCCTTAAGAGATATCTAATAGATTCTGGTTTTGAAATTGGGAAGGTTGATCAAACTCTTTTTATTAAAAGATCTAAAAATAATATTTTAACTATTCAAATTTATACAGATGATATTATTTTTGGTTCTACAAATGAAAAATTATGTCAGGAATTCTCAAAAATATTGACCAAAAAATTTGAAATGTCACATATGGGAGAATTATCTTATTTTCTTGGATTACGGATTAATCAAATAGAAAATGGAATTTTTATTAATCAAGAAAAATATTGCAATAATCTAATTAAACGCATTAATATGGAAAATACTTCTGCTAAACTAACTCTAATGAGTACAACAGTTCATCTCGATAGAGATGAAGAGGGCAAAAATGTTAACCAAAAATTATATCAAAGCATAATTGGATCACTTCTTTATCTTACTGCTAGTAGACCTGACATAATGATGAGTGTTTGTTTATGTGCTAGATTTCAAGCAAATACTAAGGAATGACATATGCGAGCAATAAAACGCATATTACGTTATCTTAGCAAAATCAAAGATTTTGGACTTCTCTATCCAAAAAAATGTCCTTTCGAGTTAGTTTCTTATAGTGACACTGACTTTAGAGGATGTTGGACAGATCAAAAAAAGTACTAGTGGGACTTGTCACTTCATTGGAAAATCCTTAGTCTCTTGGATTAGCAAGAAACAAAATTGTGTTTCACTTTCAACTTGTGAGGCAGAATATATTTCTGCCGCCTTAGCTTGTGCTTAAGTCATTTATATGCAACAAACACTACAAGATTTTGGTGTTAATTTATCTAAATCAACATTTTTTATGATAATACTAGTGCTATAAACTTATCCAAAAATCTTGTCAATCACTCATGAACTAAACATATTGACATACGTCATCATTTTATTCATGATAACATTGAAAAGGATCTAGTAAATTAGAGTTTTTATCCTCTGAAAATCAATTGGTAGATATATTTACAAAACCTCTAAATGAAAATATCTTCATAAAATTAAGAAGATAATTAGGAATTATATCCATACAGGATTTATAATTTTAGCAATAATTTTTTTTTAAAGACTCGAACTCAGGATCTCTTACTTCAAAACCTAGTACTCTACCACTTCACTACTCTTCTCTATACAACTAAACTTGGTTTTCTTTCTATTTTTATTGTTTACCTTACATAATTTTAACTACTTTACAACCAAATTTTTCTCCGATTCTTATCAACCTAACTATCAATTATTTTTCTATTTATGTTAAACTCTTTCATATAAATACATTTCTTTTTATTGAAATAAAAAAATTATATAGCTTCATTTCATTTAATCAAAATGTCTTCCAGCTGAACTCCGAATCCACTGCCATATCATATTCTTCTCCTAGTTCAGGATTGTTAAATTTACCTACTCCAACACCGATTTACGAACCTATTCCTATTGTTCCACCATCCAACATCCACACTGGTTACACCCCTTCCATCAAAAGAGCTAAACACACTCTTTTTTTTGGCTCGCCATCTACAAAGGAAAAAATAGACGACATTCATCACTACCAACGGGAGGCTCTCGAGTTACAACATGAACTATACTAAGAGAAAAAGGTAAATGCGAAGCGACTGAGCTTCCTTGAACAAGTGGCTCTTAAGTTCTGTGGTTCGTCTTCACACAACACGGTTCATCAACCAACAACTCCTTCACATCGTAATCCATGAGAACCATCACTTAAACATCCATCGTTATCTCCGAATTCTTGGGAACGTTGACAAGGCTGGTCACCATTACGACCTTTGCATGAAAATACAAAAGTGGAACCGAAAGACTATCACACTCCTTCCTCTTCATCCAAATCATCTTGATTTCTTATATATATATATTACCAGTGTATAAATTATGTGCATTAATTCATGTTATTCAAAAAATTTCATTCATATACTGTTCTATTCATTTTTGAAAAATAAATAAAGGGTTCACTCTAAAAATTCAACGGCGCCAGTCGACTAAATCAAATAATCTTGTAACAGCCTGATATTTTCAACCATTCGCATCCACACATGCTAGATTTGAATTGCTCAAAATACCAGATTGTTAATTTATATTTGGCAATACTCAGCATATACAGCAAATAAAGAAATCACACAATCACAGACACAGAGTAATATACAATATGCAGCAGAAACAAAAGACAGTAGTTCATGAAGCTGCTATATACATAACAGAGTTAAATAAGATACAATAGAAGTCTCGAATACAATAGTCAAATACAAGATCAGAATACATCACTGGAATCAACTGAATGACTCCAAGCTGAAAAGATGTAGAAGGATCTCCAAACGAAGCTCCAACTCCAAAGGTGAGTCTCAAAAGCTGTATCACTCAGTCTGACCCGAGCGTAAAGCAAAACACAAAACACTCGAGTCAGGATTAAATTCTTATATCAATAAATCCAACTCAAATGAAATAACAACTGAAATACAAGTAACTCAAAGGATGTTTAGGATAACCATCCTCTAAGGATCCGTTAAACTATCTACTATGTAGTAACATACGCTATTATAATAATGTCTAAAGTAAAATAAACTTACTTAAAAATAGCGTTAAGGCTTTACATTTTCCACCATAACACATATATAGTGCCAATAGTCTATACAATACCGTAGTCCCTCCTGATCGGGAAGCCACCAGAGGATACTCCATAGGTACGACACAAATCAAAACTCGTACAAGGCACGCTAGGGTAGGTGACACGGCACAACTAGACAATGCCAGGTAGATATACCAATTGCACTTCCAGACCGGTGGTTACATGTAGCAGCCACTACCGCCCACCTTGAGCCACACTCCCAAAAATCAAAGGTGTGCACCAATCAATCACAAAGTAATAGAATGACATACAAAGAAGTGTGTCCGATAAGAGGAGCTACCTCATCAGCCTGTTAATTTCTCCTGTTTTAGCCACCTCATGCCAACTCACGGGAGTCGGGTCCACATATATACCACAATAGAACATCGCCACTATCCTACTTCATTATCAAATCTCTACCGCATACACGGTTGTTAAAGTGGTTTTCGGAGTTGGTAGAGAGTATGACAACTTCCGATCCCAGTCTCTTTAACAACCTAACGTTATTATAACACTGCGGTCATTTCAAAATAGTTTATACTTCAAAACCAAAATATCATTTCCATTTCAAAACCATATCAATATGATATCACTTCCATTTCAAATCTATCCATTTTCAAAGTCTTAGTACTTCAAAGTTATAACAGTTTCTAAATCAAAACACTTTGGAAATCATAATACTTCCCACTTAACCTATTTAAATTATAAAATAGTATATATAATAAAATTGTTTTCCTCAAATTACACAAATTAATTCCAAATCAGCTCGAATTCCAAAATTCAAATTTAATCAGATCTCAAATCATTATTTCCCATTTTAGCTTCTAAATTAACCATTCAAAATTATATCGATTTCAAATGCAGATTTGAACCCCAAAATAAACTATTTCAATATATTTCAAAGCTTTAAATATTCAACATTTCAAAACCAAATTTGATAACTTTGTATATATATGTATATATCAAATTCAATTTACTATTATTTAGTTTTGAAATATTTACTTAATATATATATCCAATATCATTTAAATAAATTCCAAATTTCAAATAACTGAATATTTCCCTCAATTTATTCAAACTTGATATATTCGTTTAAATCACTTTCCAAAATCAAGTCATAAAGTCATATCCTTTTAAAATTTCAAATTCCATAAGTTTCAAATCTATTTAATTACGTAAATTCTTAATTAAATAACATTTCAAATCAAATTTCAAATCTAACTTCCCAAACTTAATTTATTTAATCATTGTAAATCCTATATCAAAAAAAATATAATTTAAATAAATACTTGACCATATTATATTATAATAAAATCAAACTTTATTATTAAACTTATTTTATATTTAAGCAAATTTATACATAGCTTAAAATCAAGATTTTAACTATATATAAAATAACACTTATATAATATCTAAAATAAATATTTATATAAAACTATATATTTCTCTCAAAACCATAGAAATCATTTTCAAAATATTTATATAAAGACCAACGGTGTCTGTATATAATTTTCTATCCTATGGTCAAGTGATACATATATTTATCATTTCAATTCATAATTTAAATTTATACGGGTATATATCATTTCAACCCGTAATCTCAAATTCAATTCAATGAAAATCACTTGGGTCTATCATTTCAACCCATAATGATTTTCTCCTATTCTATAGATCGTTCGGGTATGTATCATTTCAACCCATAGTGAGTTCTATACTAACAAGGAACTTGCAGAGTGATAATAGATATGATAATAATATAACAGGTATATATCATCGATACAATAATAGATAATGGTGTCAGATGTCACAGGTGAACAGATACAGATAATAGCATATATAACAATGTAAATAACTAACAGCAACATATTTCAATTGTCGTTTCAATTGAAATCAAATTTAATAAATAAAAGAACGTTAATCATGAGTGATTGCTCACCTTTCGAGGCTAGAGAAGACATGACAACATACTGGATAAATCCTGAATTCGACAAATGATCGATCCAAACAACGAATCTTGAAACGAAGTAAGCCGACATAGATTTGACAGGCGAAGCTGATAGATAGAAATCGATGAAAACAAATCAAAATTTGTTTGATAAAATCTAAGTGAGATGTATATTATAATAAAGTTTCCCCAAACCCCATATTTAATTTTAAAATACACACACATTTTTAGATCGATGTTATATATATACTTGTTAAATCAAAATATATACATGTAGACTATCATTTAAGTACAAGATAATATTGACTCTACTATATATATATATATATATACTATTTCAAACCATATAAAATGCTATCATCACTGTGTATATATGACAACTATATGTTAAATCAACTATACATACATATTATATATATATAGCAGCTGAACACTTTATATGTATACAACCAACAAATTTATATTTCAAACTCCATTCGCACATTTAAAATATCCATACAATAATATATACATACACACACACACACACACACATATATATATATAACACTCAAGCATAAACTATAGGCATAAATAAATATACATATATTACTGCTCAGTTAAATTTATACATATATAAAACAGGGGTCAAAATAGGGACTAGTTTTAATATATATACCTATACATATATTACTATCAACAAATAGTATACTGTAACGAAAATAAACTGTTATAAACTAATATCATTCTATAAACGTATATATAGCTCAACATAGAATTATATAACTTATATACTTAGTCAGACTTTAAAAATAAACTCTTACAAAAAGATATAAAAAAGCTAATATACAAATCCAAAAATGTTGATATAGCTTATAAACTACATATGTATTATGTATATATATAATAGTTCACGGTAACATATTTATATCGAAAAATATAATCTAAAACTGAAATAAGAAGGATATATACGAATAATAGTATAAAACTTACAAACACATAGCTTACACATCTCATGTATATATACGAACAACGTATCTTACATAATATATATATATATATATAAACCTATATATATTACAATACCCATAAAATACGTATGAACTAACATATACGTAAAATCTATACTTTTGGAACATATCAACATAACAAAGTTTTTAAAACATAATATATTTTATATCCTTAAACGTATTATATACAAACGTATATATATATACTTTACAACAATGTATATAAACAGTAGAAAACGATTACTTGTATACGTAATTGAAACGATATAATATATGTATATACAAACTATCAAAATATAACTTATAAACTAAACCTAGCATATAATTTTATTATAACTTACCTTACACGAAAAGTATGTAACCATATAATACTACTTTATATAATATATATATACTACTAAAATAGATCTAACATATATAATATACTAACAGTAGTATATATAAACTTTTATATATGTATATAAAGAACATACACATGCATACTTATAAAAGTAACTTCTACAACTCATACATATATAACAACACATATATATAAAAACGTGTAACTAATATAATATATATAACTCACGTATTTAACATGACAACAATTTTACATATATAATATAAATAAACACCTATATATCCTTTATATATACAAACTTAAAAGATTTGCTTACCCTTTTATAAAAATACGAAGGGAGATGCACAACTACAGGAAAGAAAAGGAAGCAAGCGAGGGTGAGGGGAAGGAAGCAAGGTCTGGCGGTGGTAGGGGTCGGTCAGGAGGTTGGCAAGGTCAGGCTGCCACAGCCGAGCTTTGGCGTGTGATTGGGGAGGAGGAGAAAACAAGGCCAAAGGCTGATGATGTGGGGCTTGGGCTCGGGTCTGGAAAGGATCGCTTCGGCTAATGGAGAGGCGGGGACGCTTGGCTGTGCTCGTCGATGAGCATGAGGCCGGAGGTGGCGGTTGTAAATGATGGAGAGGCCAAACGAACAAAATTTTGAAGAAGGGAAGAGGAAAACAAAGAAGCAGAAAGAAAAGACGGAAGGCTTTATATAAATTTAAAATGTGAATTAAAGAAATGGTAGCAGTGAATATAAAAAGGCAGAGTACAATTTGGAATTGACAAGTAGCTACAAAAATAGTGGGAAACTAATCAATCATGATAATAAATTTTGGGAATATTAAAAGCTACTGGCCATAGATATTCACATAGAGGATGAACGAATAGAAACAAGAATTCATAAGGTTCAAACGGTAGCGGTACAGATCACTATTTCACTAGTTCCGCCGTTCAAAACACAGAATTGAATATACCGCAGAGATCAACATGATGAGATGATCAAAACAGTATACTGATATCAGTGGTACGATCATCCGATCAAAAGTCGACAATCGGTACCGAAAATGTTGCTAATTTGCCAGAATTAAGGTAGACGGAGCAATAGTAGTCCAAATTTGAAGAAACGAAATATGACATCTCACTCAGAAGATGATTTACAAATTTATTATATAAAAATATTAAGGTTTAGAAAAAAATTTATTACCATCAATTATTAATTGAGTTGAATTGAAATAGAATTACACAAGAAAATTTACTTTCATAATTTCTGATGAAAATTTACCATTTGCTATGTTTAAAATAGACGTATTCCAATTATCAACTTTTAATTTCAAAATTTTGTTATTTAAAATTTCACAAAATTTCAATTAAATATTAATAAAACAAACAAAATTATTAAAAATTTACGGGTCGTTACAAATCAGTTGACTGAAACTGTCTTCCAAATATAAATTTTCCTCTGTAGTCAGTCGACCGAATCTCCAAAACAGTCAACTAAATTCGGTGTTTTCCAGTAATAAAATCTTAGGATGGAATCTATCGACTGACCTTAGCTTTTTAGTCGACTGCACTTAGAAAAATATGTTTTTAAACACGGTACCAGTTCGCTGCCTATGAATATTCAGTCGACTGATTACTGGGTACTCGACTTTTAACCCTCTTTCATCCTCTACTTATTTACTTTTACCTTTACCAAAATCATTTTTTACCTTCAATCTTTTCAACTTACTGCCGTTAAACTCTTTTCAACTTCATAATTCAAGTAGAATTTCATCATCTTTCTCCTACTTTTATCCAATTCTTATCAATTCAAACTTCCACTTTATCACCAAAACCCCAGCTATTCAAATGGCTCCTAAAAGACCTCGACATTCTCAATCTTCCACAACTTCTTGGGGTTCGCAAATAAGAGCATGGCTTTAGAATGGTGAGTCAGTACAATGCATTGAAAATATGCAAAACTCTATAATTTTCGAAGGTTCTTTTATAAAATTCCCTGATTTTTGTTCTTATGCTATTCAAGACTTAGCTCGCCATAGCGTATTGCAGCATCTCATTGATTTTGTGGAAAATAATAATAAGATTAATCACCTTCTTGTTAAACTTTTCTACGCTAACTTAAATCTAAATCACCACACAATTACAAATCCGGATGACTTCATTTGGACGGTAGTATGTGGTAAAAAGATTTTTCTTCCACTACAGCGATTTGCATGGATTTTGCAATGTCTCGATGAGGGTGACGAGCTATTTGAGATTGCGGTAAACATGGATACCCATGTTCGAGTTAGTCATTTATTCCTCTCAGATGATTTAATGGTGTTAAAAGTGGTAGCATTAAGGCCAAAAGCCCATATTATGCATAGAGTGCTTGTCCACACCATCAATCCCTACACCGGAAGCTATGAGAAAGTCCATCGACGTGATTTTCAATCCTTATATGCCATTTGGGGAAATAGACAAGTAAACCGGGCAAAGGTCATTCTAGATGAGTTTCAAACCTTTAATCAAGGATGAATGAGGATAATCTATTATGGCGCTTACATCATGCATATTCTCAAACATTTTGATGTTCCTTTTGTTGATTCCGAATGTTCGAACATAGGTTCTTTGGATACTAAAACCCTTAGTCTCATGAACCTACCAAAGCAATATGTTGACCACACCATAATTACTTGTGAACATTGGCTTGAAAACCAAGCCGTGGGTCAACCTCAACCTTCCTCCCATCAAGCTCGTCAACAAACTTCACGTATGTAAGCCCCCTCTTCATCCCAACCTCCTCGACCTACTCGAGAAATTTACGAAATTCAAGAAATAGATCCTCAAGCTCGACCTCACGAAGCCGTTACTACCATTGCTCGTAATCTAAGACTTCTCGATAATCGTCTAACTCGAGTTGAATCAATTGTCTCTAGAGTTGATAAAAATATTTCAAAAATCAATAAGAAGCTTAATTATATTATGTCCTTCCTCAACAATATCTGGAATGCTATCACATTCACCCAACAATCTTCTACTTTCACCCACATCCCAACATCTCAAGGGAAACGACCGATAGAACATTTTACTTGGTCTACATCAAATGAGGAGCAGGAGGAAGCAGCTGAAGAGGTAGGTGATGATTCAGATGATGAAGAAACTGAAGGTGACGAACAAAATTCAAATGATGAAAGTTAAGGTGATAAATAAGCTTTTTTATCTCTTTCTAAGTTGTTGTTAGTCTTTATTTTTAAGTTCTTGTGCTATTATGAATTGTCTAAAATTCTATGTTTATTTATATATGTATGTCATGTTGTTTTATTATTCTCAAGGGATATGACTGTTCTGTTTCAATGTTCCGTGCTAAGTTTTAGTTTCATATGTATGTGTGTTCCTGTACAGTAGTACTCCTACTTTCACTACCCTACACCTTGAATACTCTCCTTTTTGTCGATGATAAAAGGGAAGAAAAACATAAATTATTGTTTACAAGAAATATAGAATACATTCAGGGGGAGAATAAAATATAAGTTGCAAGCATATCTCTCATGGGAAGAAATATTTTAACAAAATCATGTCAAAGACTCGCTCGTAGCAAATGGAGCTGTCATCATCAGAAATGGGAAGAATGTTGCATCATAAGGTTTTGAATGCTGAAAAGAGGCGAATGATCTTCACAAATTGATGACTATGGCAAATCCGAGCTCATCAACTAAAATATGGTTCGTATTGATTGAGTCTATATGTAAACAATCTAGTGTAATTTTTTTTAAAGTCTGTCCTCAATGCTCATCACTCACAAATTCATTTTACTACACGTTTTATAAATTTTTTTGTATGCACTATAAAACAGTATCTAGTCGACTGAATACTATATCTCAGTCGACTGATAATGTGTGAATTTTTTTAATATATACAACATTCAGTCGACTAAGTCACCTAGGTCAGTCGATTGAAACTGTACATGTTTTTATGCACGTCTGAAATTCAATCGATCGCCCAAGCAAGTTTAGTCGACTGAATATGCAACTTTCATTTTTCTCCAAAAGACACTTCTTTTGATCAAAGAGTTTCTTCTTCCTGGAAGGTCACAACTCTTAGATTCTAATAGTTGTCGATTTCCAGAAGTCATATCTCATCATACACTATATATACACTTAAGATTCATAGATCCAATCATCTAGTTCTCTGTTCTCTTTTGATCTATAGCACTTAGAATTATTGAGTTCAATATATACAAGCTTTCATAAAATCATTGCTTACGTATTCATTTCCATACTTTTCAAGCAATATTATACTTCCTATTCTTCATAAACGCACAAATATACACATATACTTTAAGGATAAGATTATAGGAAGGGTGTACTACAAGTGACAAATCCGTGTTATTCAGAACACATAAAATCAAGTTAAATCTAGTTTGTAAGAAAATCCTGTTCGGTTGCTCAGGCGGTCAAAGTTCTATTCTATTACTCAAACGATCAAAGTCCTATTCTGTTGCTTAGGTGGTAGAAGTCATATTCTATTGCTCAGACGGTGTAATATATGTTCCTCCGGGTTAAGTGAGGGTTGCTAGCTAAATCCATAAGGAGTCTGGGACTGGAAGTAGAACGGGAGTTCGAACCAGTATAAAATTCTTCGGTGTCATTTGCTTTACTGCTATTATTACTTTTCGCACTAGTTATTTATTATATTCCACACTACATGATCCTTTAGTGTAGTAACTTTCATTACGTTCTCTTGATTTTGCACTCTAGCTTGCCCAACTTGTCGGATATGTATCATCGCCTCCTACCTTTTCAACATCCCTTCCTGCATAACATCCATCATCATCTCGATTTCGTCTATAGTGATGAAATCTAAAGAGGCCTCCTTACTTCCTTCATACCGACTCCTTTCTGTTCTCTATCTCTTTGTTGATTGCTTAGTCACTACTTCCTAAAATTCGATCCTTTAGCTTTCCAAATCTAAACTCCAAATCCGATATAGTAGGTGCTAGTCCTTCTTAGTGAAACCACCAAAGCGTTTGTGCCAAAATTGGTCACAAAACTCGAAAGTCGCAAAAGCACCAGCGTTTGCACATAGATCCACAATATTCGAACACAGATCTCAAATCTAGGTAAAGTAGAGACTAAAAATGAAGAAATAGAAAAATTAAAACAAGTAGGAAAGCAAAGAACACAAGGTATATAGTGATTTGGCTATCTCCAACCTACGTCCACTTTGAATCGATCCTTTTATTCCTTTTATACTGTAATTTCAATTATAAGCCTTTGAAATCAGTAAACAAATTGGCAGAGTTTCACCTTGGAAACAGAAGAAGATCACTTTTTAGTTGCCACAGATCTGATATTTATAGGTGTTGATCTAAAAATATCTGCTCAAAAACCTGAAATACCTCTTCTCATGCACAGGTAGGCCCACTAGATCAATCCAAGGCCGTTTGGGATCGATTCCGATCAATCCAAGTACATTTCGTATCAACCCAAAAATGGTCCAATCAAGCTGAGATCGATCATGAACATTTTTGAGTGCATAAGGAAGCTTCTATGAAAATTTCATAATATTTGGATCCATGGTTTTAGAGTGATGGTCGATCAAAGTTTATGTTTTTCAATGTATGCTGGCAGCTTCATATCCATAAATAGTGTGTACCCATCACTTTAGCACCATCCATTCGTATGATTAACTTCGTATCGACCAATATCTATGTTGTTCGTAACGTTCTTGTTGGATCATAGCTTTTGATTGCTGACATAAAACAACAATTCACGAATCTACAACTACGACAACATCTGGACTCGACCATTCAAAGTATGGTTGGTATAATTATATATTTTAACAAGAGTCATCAATTTTGTATATAAAGTCTAGCTTAGTGCTTTGTTAAAATCTTTCGTCAAGAATCATCATTCACATTCAAATAAACTTGCATGCATATTTCAATCAAAATCAAATTTTCAAAAAATTCATGGAGTAGAGCTCGAACCTGGGTCACTAGTTTAGAAGGAAAGTGCTTTAACCAAATGAGCTATGGTAATTTTTGTTTATCAATATGATTCAATCGACTAAACATGGTCATTTAAATGCATATGCATGATTTAAATTCAGTCGACTGGATCTTCTAAGGTAGTCGACTGACCACTGTATAACTGCCATATTTTCTGAATAGACACTTCCTTTCATGAACAACCTTCTCCTACATAAAGAGTTGTAGCCATTGCTGTTCGTAGAGATCTCTTTACTAGCAGTTACAACTCCTTAACTACTATATAGATGGTTGTTTTCTAATGATTAAATAACCTTAATTCTCTAATTTCTTTGATCTATAGCACTTAGAATTCTTGATTTCATCATCTACAAGCTTTCATACGATCATTGCTTTCATATCCACTTCTATATTTTTCTAGCAATATTGATCTTCTTATTCTTCACACACACAAAAATATACACATCTATCTTAAGGAAAAGATTATAGAAATGGTGTACTACAAGTGATAAGTCTATGTTATTCAGAACACACAAAGTCAAGTTAAATCCAGTTTGTAAGAAAGTCCTATTCAGTTGCTCAGGCGGTCAAGTCCTATTCTGTTGCTCAGACAGTCAAAGTCCTATTCATTTGCTCAAGTAGTGTAATACCTGTTCCTCCAGGTTCAGTGAGAGTTGCTAGCTATAATCCTAGAAGAAGTCTAGGACTGGACATAGAACGGGAGTTCGAACCAGTATAAAAATCTCCGGTGTCATTTTACTGCTATTATTGTTTTATGGTTATTTTCCGCACTGGTTATTCATTATACTCCATATTACATGATCCGATAGAACATTCACTTTCATTTGGTATCAGAGCTGGAATTCTATCGATCGTCACAACATCATAGAATAATGGCCAAAAAATGATCCAATCAAAATATAACAGGCAAAATCCCTGTCAAAGCCACCAACAAAGATTACAAAAAGGTACTTTTGGATTTACAAATTTCAATAAATGGTAACAATGAATTAGATAGTATATGCGATAAAATATCAAAGCATAACTTCCTTATTTTATAAAAGATGAAATCAGTCAAAATTGAAAATGAGAAATTGAAAAATGAGAAATTTGATTTAGAAAATCAACATGATGTTTTGGAAAAATAATATTAAGTCTCTTAAAGATTTTCCAGATGAACAAAATACTATGTTCGAAAAAGAAAAAGGAATTTTTTTCAAAAGAAACTACAGATTTGAAAAGACAAAATGATTTGTTAAAATCATCTTTAGATAGTTCAAAATCTAGAATTTTTTTCTTGAAAATGAGAACTGTACGTTAAAAAAGGAGAATTCTAAATTAAACAGGAAAATTGATATTTTGAATAATAGTAATATTTCTTTCGAAAATATTAAAGCTAAATTTGATAAACTTAACACCGAAGTCATAAAATTTAATAAAAGGCAAAATGATTTAAACATGATTTTATCTAGTTCTAAACATTTACATGATAAAAGTGGTTTAGGATATAATAACATTAATCATAGAAATAGCACTAGATACGCTTTCATGTATAGTAAAAATGTTAGTGCTAGTATTAAATTTCCAGTAAAGTCTAAATCCAATTTTAATAGAAATTCAACTACTGCTATGACCAATAATGTTTATATTTTCTTTAAATGTACAAAATCATTGACAGGAAATATGAATAAAAATTATCCAAGTATTTAGGTTCCTATTAATTGGAAAAATAGACAAAAATACATTGATGATTATTTTGATATGGCAGTTAATAATGAAAATTATATTTATAAAGGTTCAACCACACCCAAATGGGTATGGTTTCCTAAAAATTAGGAAATTATAAGAAACTTGGGTATCGCATGCTTTAAATGTTATTTTTTAATACCTTACATTATAAGTAGTAGTTATTTTGTTCTATATTGTTCTGTGTTAACACTTATGTGGAATATAATTTATGTCATCATATAAACTCTCCTTTTTGTCGATGAAAAAAGGGGAGAAATGTATTGCTCTAACACTATTTGCAGGAGTAAACGATACAAGCCTAGATTAAGGGGGAGAAAAGATTAACTATTTACAGGTATATATAGCATTGATTCAGAGGGAGAAATCTATAGCACAATTACAAGTTTTCATAAAATGGATGGAGCAGGGCTTGAACTCGGGTCACTACTTTAGATGGAAAGTGCTCTGACCAAATGAGTTATGGTAATTTTTGTTTATCAATATAACTCAGTCGACTGAACAAGGTCATTCGGTCGACTGAATATTTATAAACAGCCTATTAAACTTGGGCACTTTCAAATGCACATGCACGATTTAAATTCAGTTGACTGAATTTTCTAAGGCAATCGACTGACCACTGTATAACTACCATATTTTATGAATAGACACTTCCTTTCATGAACAGCTTTCTCCTATGTGAAGAGTTGTAGCCATTGCTGTTCGTAGA